>OY747704.1:52935000-52985000 GCA_963556495.2 Valencia hispanica | reverse complement strand
GCCTGAGCTGGAGCTAAGTGAACCTCCACAGACGCTATTAATAAAAAAAAAGAAAAAGGAATGCCATGTGGTTGTACTTAGCTCCTTAGATAATGTGTACTCTGACGCTCTTTTATAATGCATTGACTGGGCGAGGTTACCTTTCGCAGCATGGCCTCGGACTTCTGAACATTGAAGTTTCTCGCTGAAAAACAAGAGGCAGTCATTAAGTGTAAGCAGACGTAATATGAGGTTCCACAAACAGTTTGAGTCTTTGAGTTGCTCTAAAAATAATGGGGGGGAAAATGTAAACATAAATACTTTTCAGAAGTTCAAACTATCACAGAAATTATGAGATTTGATAATCAGAGGTTGACCTACAATTTTGTCATTTTGACTGACGGGGTTCAAAAAAAAAAAAAAAAAAAGACGCTCACAATCTATTTCTACCAGTCAATTTTTAAAATGATAACAACTTATTTGGTAGTATTTCATTTTCATTCTTTTTGGTGAATATTAAATCCGAACAAACTGAACAGAGAATCCACATCGAGCAGATTAATTAGATACATGTATTAATTAGGAACATTTCACCTGCTGTGGCCTGAACTGCGCTCCCGCTTGTGGGTAATGGAGGCTGAAGCGCCACTTCAGCCATAGTTTTGAAATCAGGAAACTTTTCTCCAACTGAAGTGATCAGAATTCAGCAAGAATCTCTTAATGGCAGCTTTTCTGATCGCTTCAGCGGGAGGAAATCCCCCTACATGCGCTGTTTTTGCATCAGTAGTTAGGCTGCAGCGGCCTGTCACAGTCAGTCTGTGTCCGGTGCGACCACAGACGCGCTCCGTGCCTCGGTAACTCTTCAACGCGCCGTCAGCTCCCGGATAACGAGATACATTAGGTGCGGTGTCCAGGTCTGAGATGATGCTCAGATGCTCTGTGGTCAGGGGTGTGAACTACAATCTGTCAAAATGACGGACGACCTTCAGATTCTCCCGTCACAGTGTTTAAAGAAAACCCCCCAAAAAACGGTCAAATACGCAAAATATTCGGTTATTGTGACACCTGCACTCAATAAACAATTTGACGGCTTTGATTTACAAATGTTGTAACCTTCCTCTGTCATACCTTTCTTTCTCTCTTTTGCATGTCAGACCTTGCTTCCTTGCTTCCTTCCTCATGTCCTACCTTCTTCTTTTACTTGTGTCCTTACTTTATTCACTCCTATGTTCCTACTTCTGTCCTTTATCTTTGTGTCCATTTCCGGATTTTAAGTCGCACCGTCCTTGTGTTTCACGTCTATTCCTTCCTTTTGTCCTTTCGTCTTTCCTTTTTTTGTCTTTTCTTATTTCCTTACTTCCTAATGCCATTCTTTCCATTTTTGTACTTCCTAATGCCATTCTTTCCATTTTTGTACTTCCTAATGCCATTCTTTCCATTTTTGTACTTCCTTTTGTCCTTTCTTCCTTTCTTCTATTTGTCCTTTCTTCCTTTCTTCTATTTGTCCGTCCTTCCTTCCTTCTATTTGTCCTTCCTTCCTTCCTTCCTTCCTTCCTTCCTTCCTTCCTTCCTTCCTTCCTTCCTTCCTTCCTTCCTTCCTTCCTTCATAAATGTAAGTAGAGTCTGGAAAAGTTTGGAATTTCAACATGAAGAATACGTAGGAACCCAGTTTTACTGATCCTACCAGATCCACTCCGGGTTTTACTCTTTGCCAATAGTGTAAATACCAATGCTTCTACAAGAACTAGCAGTCACAGAAATCACTTATAATGGATCAAACTCAGTAAATAGAAGTACATAAACATTTTAACCCCTAACTGATAAAGTGAATAAAACGGATCATCTCACCATCAGGGCATCTGTAGAATATATTAGGCAGCAAGTCAACATTTTTTCCTTAAAGCTGATTTACTAGAAGTAGCATTGACACGACGGAAAATATCCTAACTTGACACCGTTACGAAGAAAATTGCTCGATACCATTTTTGATACTGAGGCAACTTTTTTTTTTCTTTTTTAATTCACAGGGTTCTTTCTAGTTAAGCTGATTTGTTTTGTTGCTTCACCAAAAAAAAAAAAAAAAAAAAAAAGAACTGAAAATGTTCACCCTTTGTGCTCCTTATAAACTAATTTCAGTTTTGTAAATCCAGCGATCTCTTTTACAGCACCGGCACAAAATGTGGAAAATGAAAGTAGACCTTTTGGCCTCGTGATCAATGGGTTACAAACCCAGTTTGGGAACATACGCATGCTGAACAGAGTGGACGGTTGGTTGTCTAATACTCTCTGTAAAGGTGATTAACTCTGCAGCTGACAGTCTGGTAGCGTGGCAGCGCTGTGACGTGAGATGAGCACCGGATTATGCTGCATTCACTGTTCCACCTTGGCACGAAAACCTTTAAAACGACGAGGCGGGGTGTTAACATGGCTTGGTAACTGAACTGCTTCTGACAGACGTATGAAGACGACTACAGACTGAACCCGGCTGTTTATCTGTGAAGGTGGAGTTTCCTGAAGACGAACGTGGAGCAAACAGGCAGCGAAGGGTTTACAGTTAGAACGCAGCACCAGATTTACCTAATTTCTACACTAAAACGACCCCGGCCTTTTGTTTTATTTCTGACGTTGATATCAGAACATATGTGATCATGCTTCCTGGTTTACTTTTACATCTTTTGATGACCAAATAGCAAGATGGCCCTTTGACCGACTGGAAAACTGCCTGTCGACATGTTAACGTTGTTTTTCAGCTCTTTTATACGATAGGGAGAGAAAAAAGACATATTTGTACTTTAAGACTTTTTTCCTCCCATTTACAAATGTTGTGACCTTCCTCTGTCTTTTTTCCTTATGTCCTTTCTTTCTCTCTTTTGTATGTCAGTCCTTGCTTACTTGAGTCTTTTCTCATGTACTACCGTCATAACACAGAGCGTGTTATGGACCATATTGCTGTCGAAAGATGCGTTCGCTGACAAAGTTCTGGTTCGGTCCACCTTTCTTTTTCTGCTGTAGCTGCATGAGAAACCATTAATGTTCCCAAATAGCAGAGTTTAGTGATAGCTGGGAGTCCTTTCAGTTTCGTTTTGGTGTCACTTTTTAAAGTTGCGCTGCGTTCTGAGTTCACCACATAAACATTCTGCATGTGTTCAGGTACAAGACAGCTGAATTCGTCCAGTACATGTGTGTACCGACCCGACAGGACCGTACCGAAAAATCTGAATATGAATACATGCACTGGTAAAACCCCTAAAGCTTGCTTGTGCATGTTTTTATACCAAACTTTTTTCTTCCACTCAACTTTTCATTAAAATGCTTGGATATAGCATTCTGTGAACAGGCAGCTTCTTTAGTAATGACCTTTATGTGGAGAAAGTATCCCAGGGACTTGCTGAAGGACTCTTTTACATATAATCTCTATTGGTCTAAGGAAGTTCTGGAAATCTGAATTCAGATGTCAAAGATAGGACTCATCTAGTGCACCTTTCATGCACAAACTGCAACCATGTGCAAGTAAAGGCTTTCAGGCTTGGTACGACATGTATGCCTGTGGTATTTTAATCAAATCATACCATAAACATTTAATTAAATGCAAGAAAATCATGCACACAAAAAAAATCATGTCTCCTTTAAGCTTTTGACTGTGCCATGTGTTGAAAAAGTCCAAAATATTCCATCATTAATCACACGGTTTGTGTTAAATCTTATTTTTAGACAACATTAAATGGTACATTTTGTTTTTTCATAAATGCCAGGGTGACACAACTATAATTGTTTAAAGCGTTCCTCCCAGTAACAGAGCTTTAGTGTTCATGCTTGCAGCTGAGACACCTAGTTTTTCCAGAGGGCAAAGCTGGCATTTCATAACTGGCACGGTCACTTAGTGAAGCCTAATTAGGAGAACAAAGAGCCCTCAATGCTGCTCTGAGTTCTTGATAAAAGAAACAGTTTCTCAATGTCTTCTAAATCCTGCGTATTTTAAGCCCAGCAGAACAACAGAAACAGCAGCCGACCCCTGCAGTGTTATCGTACTCCACTCCTAATGCGATTAACTCTGGATTAGATTGATACACAGATTGTTGGACCTCTGCTGCTGGACTAATCAGAGCAGGACCTGCTTTAGCTTCCCATTTCCTCCTATACAATCCTAATGCACCCAGGAACAATTATTATGGGTGTAAAGGTCAATGTATTCAAATCCAGCCGTTTTTTACCTGAACACATGCAGAATGTTTAAGGGTAAATTGCAGAACTCAGGGTGCAGTGCAGCGTTCTGCAACGTATCTTTAAAAAAGTGACACCAAAACAGAACAGAAAGGACTCCAGCTAAACTCTGCTATTTTGGAACATTAGTGGTTTGTGGTTCATGCAGCCACAGTAGAAAAAGAAATATAGACCGAACCAGAACTTTGTCAGCGAACACATCTTGCAACGGCAATAAGGTCCATAACACGCTCTGCAGTGAACTGAATGACTCACCTGAAACAATGTCAAGCTGAATGTAAACATCACTGATACAGGCCCGTCTGAAGTTTTCTAGAGAGCATCTGGATGATCCAGAGGAGGACTGGGAGAATGTCAAATGGTCAGATGAAACCAAAATAAAACTTTTTGGTAAAAACTCTACTTGTCTTGTTTGGAGGAGAAAGAATGCTGAGTTGCATCCCAAGAACACCATACCTACTGTGAAGCACGGGGGTGGAAACATCATGCTTTGGGGCTGTTTTTCTGCAAAGGGACCAGGACGACTGATCCGTGTAAAGAAAAGAATGAATGGGGCCATGTATCGTGAGAGTTGGAGTGAAAACCTCCTTCCATCAGCAAGGGCATTGAAGATTAAACGTGACTGGGTCTTTCAGCATGACAATGATCCCAAACACATCGCCCGGGTAACGAAGGAGTGGCTTCATAAGAAGCATTTCAAGGTCCTGGAGTGGCCTAGCCAATCTCCAGATCTCAACCCCATAGAAAATCTTTGGAGGGAGTTAAAAGTCCGTGTTGTCCAGCGACAGCCGCAAAACATCCCAGCTCTAGAGGAGATCTGCATGGAGGAATCGGCCAAAATACCAGCAACTGTGTGTGAAAACCTTGTGAAGACCTACAAAAAACGTTTGACCTCTGTCATTGCCAACAAAGGCTATATAACAAAGTATTGAAATGAACTTTTGTTATTGATCAAATACGTATTTTCCACCATAATTTGCAAATAGATTCTTTAAAAATCAGACCATGTGATTTTCTGGATTTCTTTTTCTCATTTTGTCTCTCTAGTCGAGGTATACCTATGATGAAAATTACAGGCGTCTCTCATCTAATTGGTGGCTGACTAACTACTTTTTTGCCCCACTGTATTTCAGGAAAGGGGTTCTTTGTTTAATGCTGATCAAAGTTAAACAGTTAAAAAAAGTCATAATGCACATTTTTTATTTATAGTTTTCTTGATTAAAGTGTACCAAAAACGTACTGAACCGTGATTTTCGCTAAGAGTAAGTATCTTTCTCCACAAATCCTCTAAACATGTTGCATCACAGTTTCATGTGATGAACCCCTGCAACTTCTGCTTTCAGCTGATGACTAACATATTTTCCCCGTGAATGCATGGAAATGATTCCCAGTAAGGAAGCACACATCTACCCAAAGAGGCGAATGGATTATTGGAGAGGTTTCTGCAGCGCCCAGGTTGGCTAAACAAAAAAAAAAATCCATAAGTGCAAAATAAATGATCAACTCACCACGGAGCCAGCGTAAGAGGAAGTGGTCATGCTGTGCAGGCAGTTGAGGAAGAATGTCTTGTATCTTTGATCGAAACTAAACGGATAAAAACAGAAACCGATGTGAGTTCAATCCAAACTTTACAGTCAAGATTTGTGGGTAGAGTTACTTTTTTTTTTTTAAGACTTTATTTCTGTTTCCATGTTTTAGCTTTTGATTTCAAGTTTTATCTCCCCTCTGTTTTACTAATTGTGCCCTGTTTTGTTCCCTGTGGACAAAAAGGAGCATAAAAGCACATCTGCCCTACTGACACAACACATCTCCAGCTATCTTAGTTGGTTTAATTACATGATACTTGTCTCATAGTGCAAATGACAAATCTGCAATAATTCCTCTAAACTACAGTTGAATATATTTCAAATGTTTATCTACTTCCAGTGTGGCCCAAATTATCACCAGCTAAGATGAAATACGTTTTTTCCCCATCAGTAACTATCCTCAGGGTGTCTTTCTTGGTTTTCAAGTATTTGGTAGGTTTTATATGGCTTGTTTTATAAATTAAACAGAATTAAACTGCTTTAATTAGTTGTTTGTGAATTGATCTTTAAATTTTAAAGTCTACTTGGGTGTTTTTCTAGTTTCGCTTTTTGTTTTTGTACCGTTTTTATGTATACCTTGGGGTTGTTGATTTGGTGGACCCCAAGGTCCTGTTGTGGGGCCTTTGCCGTTTGTATTGTATTTGCTCCCTCCTGGGCCCATCTCGTTTCATCGCTATGCAGATGATACACCTAGTTTCACCCAAATGAAATGGCTAAACTCAACATATTTTTAAAGTGCTTAGACTCCGATAAATGGTGGATGTTGAAAGAAAAAAAATGAAATCCACAGTCACCAGATCCCAATCCACAAAAGCACCTTAGGGATGTGGCATAATGGCATAATTCTGCCATCACTTTTAAAGACATACTCGAACTTCTCCACTTGAGGCAGAGACTAACCACCATCCTTTAGGGGGGGCAATCAACGTTTTTTTCTGTGGCCTATAAATTAAAATAGCTGTCTCTCATCCTAGCAGCTTCATACCGGGCTGTGAGCTACTCGTATACATTCAGCTGAAGGACAAGATAGCAACAGCACAACGCCATCTAGAAAAGGCAAAGCTAAGACCCACAGGTATCCAGACCAGACATTGTGGTCTTCACAAATTCTCCTTTTGAAACAAACAGAACCAAAACAACACAACACAAATAAAGCATAGAAATTATCCTTCATATATCTGCTGACCGAGTTTGTTCGGCATTTAATCTCATCCTGTCAGGCCTTCAAGGCAGAGCACTGGTTGAACTGGTAAGGTTTTCGCACACTAAGATGGATTTTTTTTTTCAGGGTCAAGGCTTTGTGACGCATGCTAGTTTTGATGTTGAAACACACGGGTACCTTCCCTAATCTGGAACAAAGGTCCGATACGTGTCGCTGCATGTTGCAGCTTTATGATGTGTCTGAAGTCCTTGAGTTACTTTGGTAAGGTTCCGGAAAACCTTCAGGCTGTCTTGCTCCTGCTGTTACTGATCCCGTCCTCTCCGTCTTTATGCATCCATTAGTGTTTGCTAAAACTGAACGGTTTCTCTGTTCCCAACCTCCCCACCCTAAAGCTCTGAGCATAATTGTCGGACGTAAAGGTTACCTTCTCCTGTCACTTTTAGGACAGTGGATTAATTTTTTAGGTGTTCGGTTGGAGGACTCCCTTTCAGGTGTGGCTCTCTCCAGTGGGTGGACTGTCTCTTTAAGATGAGCTGCTTGGCTCCCAAAGGAAGGGCTGCTTAGCTGAAACGTGTTGGGGATTTTATTTGTCTCTCATCTGATATAAAAAAAGTTAGGAATTTTAATTGGTTTAAGAGGAGTTTTGCTTGGAGGGTTCTTGATCATTTGGTTTTTACCTTATCCCAATCACTTTGTCGTTCTACAATCACAAAATTCCATGCATTTTATCGGGATAGATCAAGAAAAAGTCTTGAATTCTTATTAAGAAGAAGAGGGAAAAAGTACGACGGAGTATTAGGGCCATTGTAGACAAAAGAAAAATATTTTGGAGTAAATTTTCACTCAAAAAACATATTTTCCAGGAAAAAACGTGGAAATTCTCTGATGTTGCAAAAGTCGTACATTTGCGAGAGAACACTCAGGAATTTCCATGATTAAAAGGCAAACACTTTTCAGTGGGAAATAACTCATTTAAAATCTCAGCAAACTTCAGGTTGTTTTTTTTAAACGTGTCCTGTCTGGCAGTGTGGCGCTCAGAATTGGTGTCTGAGTACCAAGTGGAAGCCGAACAGATTTCCTTTCACAAGTGGAGCATTAAGGCGTTTGCAATAGTACTCCACTTGATATATATGTGTAAGAAATCTTTATTAGAAAACTGCTTTGGGTTTTTTTTTTTTTCTGAAATTATGGACAAGGAGACGGAAAATAAAGGGGAAATAAGACAAACGATGAAGAGAGGTAGTAAAAAAGTTCAAGATACAAGAGAGGAAGGGGAACAAAAAAAACAACAACGACAAAACAAATCAAACAATGCGAACCGAGAAATACACAACCCACAAATAGATTTATAAATACAACAACACCATCACTATAAATCTCAGGGTACCAATTATTATAAGATCTACTTGTGGTAACCTAAGCCCAAGAACGCATCTGTAAACACCAGAATCCCCTCACCGGTGTGTGTGTGTGAGCATGTTGGTGGATATAAGGTTTCTCCATACGAGTGTTCAATAGCCGGTGTGAGGAGCCATTGATCTGCCTCCCAGGAATCGACGCAGAAATGAAGAAGATCGGAGCCATAGACATCCAAACGACCCCCAGAGCCCAGCAGTCCCAGGCGGACCAACGCAGGGCTGACCGCACCCTCCAGAGAGGAGAGGAGAGTCCCGGGGAAACATCCTGCAGCTGCAATACAGAAGCCCCATGGGGCCACAGCTACGACCAGGGACTGGCCGCCGGGGGGCTCCAGCCGCCGGGTCGCGGCCCGGCCAGGCAGGCACTAGGGATGAACTGGTATGCCCCCCCGAGCACCCAACCCTGGACACCGAGCGCCACCAACGCACCGGCAGGGAGTGACGGAGGGGAAAGAGGCATTTGGTGGGGGGCCTGAGATGTGCCAGGCGAGAGGGAAGCCCAAGACCCAACCTGACATATACGCAGGAACACACAGACAGTCATACGTTCCCTCCCTCTTACACACATACACTCTCACCTGCTCACCAAGACACACAAGAAAGGATGCTGTGCACTCACCCAAACGCCCCATACACACTCTATACTCCCAGGTCCAGGTACCGATGCCCCAGCAGAGGAACCAGCGTTCGGACCCAGGAGGTGGTCCCCCTACCCTCTAGGATGGAGACAAGCAGACCGCCAAAGCCCACACAGTGGCGAAGCAGCCCACCAGCCCAGGCCAGATCCCAACCCCTGATCGCCAGTAGCGAACAGGAGTGTGGAAAGACCCCTAGCCTCCCTCCTCCCGCTCGAGTATGGTGATGATGCGTGGGGTTTTATAATGTGCATTTAAAACAAAGGGGTTGGATGTGGGGAAAGCAGCCCCCCCCATCCCCAACCCCGAGCCCTCAGTGTCTATATGAGGTGTGACAGTGGGCACTGGCACCAGAGGTGAAGCTAGAACAGCTCCATATCTGGATGCTGAAAAGTCTGCCCGCCCCAAAGTCCCTACATGTGTCTCTCATGAGACTGTTATTAGTGAGAGTGTTTCAATTGTACAGTACAATTGGGACCCAGGCAGCCATTGGGAAGGAGAGATAGAAACCCCTCGCTGCACCCCAGTGACGTGCCTAGCCTCCCAGCGCCCGAGCCGCCTAGTGATCCCACCTCCAAGGACCTCCCCCAGGCACCCCAACCCCAAAAAACCCCACATCAGCAACAATGTCCCATACCACAAAACCAAAGCCCCCCCCCTCTAAGTGATGGAGCCGATCAAAGAAGCCCAGAGAGATTGATCAGATGTGGAGGCAGAGGCCGTCTCCAGACCAATGTGGTTCAACAGAAGATCTTGATACTGGTTAATATTAAGAAGATTTTTATTTTTCCAGTTCAGGAGGATAGTTTTCTTAGCGATGCATAAGGCAATGTAAATTCAAATTCAATTCAGATTCAAAAATACTTTATTGATCCCAGAGGGAAATTAAATGTTGGTATAGCTCATATAATTAATTATTTAAGGAGTTGTTATAGATGATGATGGCTGTGGGCAGGAAGGATTTCCTGTAGCGGTCTGTATCGCAGCGAAACTAAAGAAGCCTCCGACTGAAGACGCTCTGTTGTTGTATGACAGTCTCATGAAGAGGATGCTCAGGGTTGTCAATAATTTTTTTGATTTTATGAAGAATCCTTCTTTGCATCATCATCTCCAGATGTTCCACAGTTGTTCCAAGAACAGAACCAGAACCTTCTTTATCAGGTTGTTTAGCCTTTTTAAATCCCTGGCTCTGATGCTGCTACCCCAACAGATGATGGCTGAAGAGATTACACTCTCCACAACAGACTTGTAGAAGATCTGCAGCATCTTGCTGCAAACCTTGAAGGACCTAAGCTTCCTCAAGAAGTACAGTCTGCTCTGTCCCTTCTTGTAGACGGCTTCACTGTTCAGTCTCCAGTCCAGTCTGTTGTCAAGGTGAACTCCGAGGTATTTATATTCCTCAACCACCTCCACTTCTTCTCCCATGATGGAAACGGTGTTTGACTTATCCCTGTTTCTTCTGAAATCTACAATCATCTCCTTTGTTTTGTTCACATTCAAGGTGAGACGATTGTTTCCACACCATGTCACAAAGCGGTCCACCTGCTCTATGTATTCAGCTTCTTGTCCATCTCTGATACACCCGACAATTGCAGAGTCATCTGAGTATTTCTGCAGATGACAGGTCTCTGATTTGTACTGGAAACCATTTGAACTAACTTTGTGTTAATGGTGACACCATCTAAGTTTCTCAGCAAGCAAACGGAGGGACAAGGTGAAAACTTCAGTTTTTTCCCCAAAACATTTTTGAGTTTCTTCTCTTGAAAATTTCTGACTTTACAATTAAAAATGTATGCTTTTAATCATGGAAAGTTTTCTCTTGCAAATTTACAATTTTTCGAGTTTTTCTGTTGTTTTGTTGGTGGAAGTTTACTCCCAAATTTTTTTCTTCTTTTATGTACATTGGCCCCTAATACTCTTACTGCTTTTGAAATGTTTTTGCAAAAAAAAGAACAAGAAAATGAAAACTGGAAAACTGTGTCACCCTTTTCTCTGCATTGCCTTCTGAAATCACCTAAATAGCAAAAGGAGTCCACCTGAATGTCATCTCATCTCATGGTAAATAAAGCAACTCTGAGTTTTTTTTTAAAGAGAACATTTGTGAATAAACAGCATCCTAAAGACCAAAGAACACAGCAGACAGGTCAGGGAGAACGTTCTGGAGACGTCTAAAGCAGGGTTAGGTTCTAAAGAAATACCTCCAGCTTTGACAGAGACGGACGGTTCAGTCAAACATCTGAAAACTATCAAAACATTAATGGCGCATTAATCCGAGAAGCAGCCAAGAACATGGTAACCCTGGACGAGCTGCAGAGATTCACTACTTGGGTGGGAGAATCGTTTGACAGCACAAGTCCACAGATCTGGCCTTTATTGAGGAGTTGCAGAAGGAAAGCCATTGTTTTTTTTTAACTATAAAGGTAATGAGAAAGTTTAATGCGTGCACTAAACATCTACATAGAACATCTACAACAGAAGGGAACCAATGGTACAAGGCTTTTTTAGCTTTTTTAGCTTCAGACTGTTTGCTTTATATTTTATGTAGACTATTTATTTTTCATTTTTCCATATTTAGGATAAGGGCTCACTCAGTTGGTCTTATTCTACAGAATTAAGGAGGTTTTTTTTGTCCTTTGTGAAAGTTTGAGGATTCATTTTGTTGTAAAATCTGAAAGCAGGAATATATTTTTGTTAAATTTCCTTGGTTTTCAAAATAAAACATTTCATATTCGTACATATTTAAATTTGTAGAAGCGGGGGGGCAAAAGTGGCTCTTTGAATTAAAACATACTTTTACTAGTTTATAAATCATTCAATGGCTTAGCACCAAAGTATATTGAAGATTTGCTGTAACTACCAAACATGGAGAAGCAGCTTTCAGTTTCTACGCTCCTCTAATCTGGAACAAACTTTCAGAAAACTGCAAAGCTGCTGAAACCCTGAGTTCTTTTCAGTCACTACTATAAACTTATCTGTTTAGAGCTGCCTTTGAGTCATGCTTTGATGTATCATGTTTTGTGTCTGCTTCTTGCTTTATTGCTGTTTTTACATTATATGCTTTGTCTGTGTTTTACTGCTATTTTTATTTTACCCCCTAATCATGTAAAGCACTTTGAATTACGTTGTTGTTGAAAGTGCTCTATAGAAATAAAATTCCCTTGCCTTGCCTAAAAAAGGTTGCTGAGTCTTGGTTTAGATGAATGCGTATTCATGGGTTAGAATGGGCTAGTCAAAAGCAAAGCCTAGATCTAAATCCAATTGAGAATCTGTGGTAAGACTTGAAAATTTGATGTCTATCCATCGATTTTCTGCACTGGCTTGACCTTGCACTTCTCCTCCTTCACTACCTTGTCTTGGTAAATACGTTTAAAAGGCTTAAATTTGTGGTTTCATATGGCAAAATGTGAATAAGTTTACATTTAAATCCATAAACTCCGCCTATACAAGATAAGTTCTAGTAAATATGTCCATATGTGTTTCCATAGCTGCTTCTTATTAATCTGTTATAAAAGTAGGAAACTATGAGTGTTTTGATGCCATGTAATTATAAAGACCTCCTAGTGTGGAAACACGTGCAAAACCGGAACAACGGATTCCAAATTATGGGTGCAGATATTAAAAAATAAAGTCTGTTAAAATGCATTTCTGCAGATATTATGAAGCTTTTCCGCCCAAACACCACCTGACTGATATGAACTGTAATAAAGAGTAAAGCTAGCTAATAACATTATGAAGAGTTTCTTCTTATTATTGTTTTTATTTATGCAAAAAAAAAAAAAATAAATAATAATAATAATAATAATAACCTACTTGTTCCAGTGCCTCAGCCTGCTTAGGACTGAGGTCTCCAACTCTTCCGCTCATGTCTGAGACCTAAAGCTTGCAGCGCTTCTTCAAAGTCAAATCCACAGACAGACGGTCTTTAACAGCAGCCCGGTTCTCCGTGTCTGACGCCCCGCCCCGTGATGCTCATGTACGGCTACAGTCTCCTGTTACCCTCCGCTGACGGCGGCCTGCAGGTGGAAAACAGGACAGAGGAGGACAACAAAATGTAAACACGACTCTCTCACACAGACGCATCGCCCGCAGAAGATCCCTTTAACCGGCTGACTCGGCCAAAGATCTGCGAGAGAACAAGAGGAGTCACTCCACCGCAGGAAGGCGCAACCACGAGAAAACCGAGGATCCGCCCTCTTTGTATGGAGGCCCAAAAGTGCCAAAAGCTAATAATCCTAAATTCTTAAATCGGTCAGCATTTAATTAAAAACTGTAAATAAATATATAAATTAGTGATGTGTGCTTTTTTTGTGAAGCGTGTATCGAGGCTTATGTTGATTACGTCTGCAGTGACGTTTGAGGTCTCGCTGTACCACGTCACTGATTCATGAACCAGGTTGCCGGTTTGCTAGTGACTTGAAACCTAAGAGGCAGCAAAGATGCTGCTGTTTCACCCTCACATTTTGTTGCTTTAGGATTATATCGCATGTGTGTTTGGAATCTATTTGAGCTTCTTTTTTGAGATGGAACTAAAGAGGAGATTTTCCCGTGTCTGGCAACATTTTTGATAAGCTTCCCCTCATAAAATTACACATTGTAATAAATCATCAGTAACAAAGTTAAAAAAACAACACGGGAGATCCTGCGTTCTTATTTCTTTCTTCTAATCTCTGACTGGAAGACTGGAGTGAAAGACAGAAAAATGATTATCCCCCCAATATAAAGGTATATATATATATGTGTGTGTGTGTGTGTGTGTGTGTGTGTAAATTGAAAAAAGGAGATCAACTTGAGCAAAAAAATCCAATATGGATCCAGAGCAGTCATGTATCAAACCTGTATGGAACCCATTGGCAGGTTTTCAGTCAGTTTTCAATCGAAATTGGGCCTTTTATATGAAAACTGGTTGGTAATTTACATCAATTTTACACTTTATTGTTAGCACTCAGAAATGTGTAAGGGTCCTGATCGGTAATTTAGTATAAGGAGTCCAGTCCTGTCAACTTAAATAGGCTAATAGCAAAGAGGAGAAGTATTTACTGGGACTCTAGCCTTATTTTCTTCCTGTTTTGTGCTGAATTTTTGCAACGGTTTAGATCATCTTAATACCAACCACCCGTCTTTGGTTACAAATCCCAAACCTCAGCACATAATTCCTACAAAACAAAGCTTAGAGAGCACAGACCTCTGCCAGGGCCTCTCATCCTCATGTTGTTATCTAATTCTAAGGAACTTTTCCAATAAAATGTCTGATGCGTGGCTGTGTTCATGCTGTTGCTGTGCTCCTCTAGCAGAGGGGGGAGATTAGCGCATGCGCAATTGATTTGCTGTGCATATGCTCCAACCGTAGCGGGGCTGCAGCACGAGGTCGCCGTCTGTGAGCTCTCTGAGATGGGAGAGGAGTCCACAATTATGGAACACCAAGAGTCGGAGTTGCATGAACTTTGTTCATCTCTGGTTACTCTAGCAGATCAAACTGAGAGGAATCATTAATCAGAGAATGCCATTTTGAGTTGTTTGGATAATATTTTTGAAATCATCCCAGGTCCAATACTGAAGACTTTAGTGCTGTCCGACATCAGAGTTATTGCTGATATGTTTTCTGTGTCATCCAGCACAACTCAGAGGACGACAAAGAAAACATATCAGCAATAACTCTGATGTCGGACATCATCCAAATGATTCAAAATGGCATTCTCTGATAAATGATTCCTCTCAGTTTGATCTGCTAGAGTAACCAAAGTTCATGCATCTCCGACTCCTGACTTAGCATGTTGTTGCTAGCTGTACTGCAGGCTGCTCAGTCACAGTAGTGAGAACGGGTATCCAGGAAGATCGATGTTTAAGGACCAGCCAATGAGCATGCAGGTCCCACCCACTGATTCTGATTGGCAGATGAGGTTATTCTGCTGAAAAGTGACATTCTGAAATAAATAAGCCAGTGGGAAAAACACCAACATGAAATATAAACTGACTTTGGAAAAATGACGTTTTGCAATAAAAACTGATGAAATTAAATAAAAATGGCTAAAAAGTAATTCCCAATATTAGCAAATATTTTACAATAAAATAATGTATTATATTAAGAAACAGATTTTTTAAGGAAAATGAAAAATATTTCATACTATTGAACTTAGAATTTTATATATATTCAGTTTTTTCACAATTTCCTTGTCACGTTATATATTTGTTATTAATTATTATCCAGATATCTATTTCACAATGGTTTTTTTATTTATTTAATTTTGAGTAGTTCGGTGTTCCATACCCAATAGGACCGCTGGTCAAATACGCGCTTCATGTCGGCTCAACCCCAACATTGTATCAGTTGTTCCTGGTCCCATGGCGGACATTTCCTGAAAATGTGATTGAAATCAGTCCTTAACTTTTTGAGTTATTGCTAACAAACAGGCAGACGGGTCAAATATACATATTTATAACATAATCAAGACAAAAAAATCGAGCGAATGCTGCTACTATCTAGCAGCTAATTTATTTATTTATTAAATCAATCATTACATCAATTTACTTTTGCTCTGCGGTTTCCATGACTCGAACTGTGGCTTTAAAACCAAGACGGAAGTGTACGCAGATCAACTCTCTTGGTCTCACAGTCTCTCTTTGAGGGGAATGTTAAGCCGTTAACTGTACGCTCGAAACACGTTTTATCCCCAGAAGAAGAGTGATCGTGTTGAGCTACAGACGGACACGTCTTAATAATAAGCGTTAAAGTTAGATTGGTAGCGAACCGAAGCGATACCGGGATTTTCTGGTAATCGGAGAGCGCTCTCACACAAGATAATAACCCTCCTCCTTTTTTTTCCCGTTTACAACCGGAAGTGTCTTATTTTTATTCCTGTTTACATCCAGGAGACTGGGAGCTAACTGTCAACAAAACAAAACAAATCGGCTGCAGGATTTCCAACATAATGTCTGACAGGCGATGAGTTTTGTGGGGGTTATTTTGAAGGGGACCATGGTTTCTGCTCGCCGGTGTTGTCTCTGTTTACCCTCATCGTTTCTTCTTCTTCTGCTGCTGCTGCGGTGGCCCGGGCTGCTGGTGGCCGCAGAACAGGTCGCTTTGGTGGAGGTTTTTCTGGAGCAGCAGCCCGCTGTTAGCGCCCTTCTCCAGGGGGAGGTGGTGGAGTCGAGCCGAGGCAGCAGGAGCTCGGAGACCCGGGACGAGGAGCAGGAGGAGCTTGAGGGGAACCTGATGTTGGTGAGGCTTCCTGATTGTGATTTTTGTATGTTAATTTCCCAGAAGGATGTGATGAAAGTAAATGAACATTGCATGATATATTCTTATGATCTGTACGCATCAGAAACATTCTGGTTACATTTGGAAGGGGGCAAGGAGGCATATTTCCTGTGTGTACCTTCTTGTTTATCTTTGTGATACCAAGATAAGTATGAATAAAAAGCTAATTAACGCTGCTGTGATTAATGCTTGCATCTAATAAAAACCTACACTTCAGGTTCTCAGAAAATCTGAATATTGCATAGGACCAGTAAATTAAAAAAACAACTAAGATGCTTCTGACGTTCTCACCTGTTTTGGAGGGGCTCCAGCACAATGTGACGGGTGTCGTACCTGTCCAGGATAAGTTGTGGCTGTTGATGCTCTGACTCCAGCCGAGTCCACACCTTGTTAATCTCCCCCAAATTCTTTTAAAATATGGGCTCCGCTTCACCATAATTTTGATGCTGCTCTATCCCTGTTTTTTTTACCACATTTCTTCCTTCCAGCAAACTTTATATATATATATATATATATAAGCTTGGATCTAGGACTCTGTGAAGAGCTAGCTTCTTCAGTGGTGACCTTTTCTGTGGTTTACCCACCCTGTGGAGGGTGTCGGGGACTTTATGCTGTCAAGCAGTCTTCACCATGATTGTGTAGACCTTAACATGACCATAATATATGACATCTCTTTATTAAGAATCTTGTTGTTCTTACATCTGTCCATCCATCCGTTATATTCCGCTTAATCCAGAGGCAGCAGTCCAAGCAGAGAGACCCAGACGTCCCTCTCCCCAGCCACTTCTGCTAGCTCCTCAGAGGGAATCCCAAGGCGTCCCCAAGCCAGCTAAGAAACATCGTCCCTCCAGCGTGTCCTGGCTCTTCCTCTGGGTCTCCTCTCAGTTGTTCTTACATAATATTATAATTTTTAAATGATATTCTGATAAATATATGCACACACTTGTATATATTATGGTGAGGACACGCAAAATAGGATGAAAAAACCTAGTGTAGCAATTCCAAAGAGTGAAACGGGATCATTGAGAAACTTCACACCGTAGAATGTTTTCCAGATTTATAAGCTTTAATTATTAGCTTCTTTCTAAAAGTTAAAGTTATATTAATACAATTTTGCATGAATTAGTTGTTTTTCTAGTAACTGTTTTGGACCAGGGCCCACCCAAATAAATGGCTTTCTTAAAAGAAATCAAAACAAATTTTATATATAATTACGTTTTATTTTCGAGGGGTGTCACTTTAAGTCATAATCAAATAAAAACAGAATACATAGAAGTTAAATTTCCATTATTGCAAAACTTGTTTCATTGGCTGTTTTGTATAACATGTCTTGCAAACTCTCCAGACAAGCTAGGGCTAGCTGTGAAATTCCTTTCTGCAACGATTGGAGTTGTTAAACGAACACTTTCATTGAAAACATTAAGATCCCTAGCTGAATATTCCAGGCTAATCCATTACAGTACAATTAATGCATTAAAAACAATTTAATGCAACAATAAGTGAATGTAATTTTTTTAACAGGATAATAAGTTTTCTTTGAAACACATTTCTACTACATTTCCCATAGTCTCTTGGGGAAAGCTGACCAATAGAATAGAATAGAATCATCATTTATTGTCCCAAAAGGGGGAAATCCATCTGTAACAGCAGCAAAGTGACAGATAATATAAACCCTTAGATTAGCACAACAAAAAATATTTAAAAAACAGAATTAAGAATAATATTTGTACATTAAGGACAAATGTACAAAAACTAAAGCACTGTGCAGTTATTAAAAATAAAGTGGCATACAAAAAAAATATTTTCTCACAATATGCATGTGCAGTTGTGCATTAAAAAGTAAACGTATTATTTACAAGAAGTTGAAAAAAAAATAAACAGTGAAAAACAGATGCTGAGCTCACAGAGCCCAGATGATCCTGTCCGGTCTAACCTCCGGCGCTACTTCATGCTGGTGAAAATGGCGCGATAAAAATCACCATCTACAGAGTAAGCTGCCTTTCATATTATCCCGTAACGAAATCAAATAATTATTTAAAGCATTGGGAATTTGACAGCGGCCATAGTAATGTTTGCACTTTGTAGAGTTTTGCAATCAGCATATGACTGCCGCTGATCTGATGCGACATGGGGAAACCAGCACATTGTCTCAACGGCGGGTGAAGCCCAATAAGGCTTAATTACCACCTAAAAACAAGTGTTGTTTATGTCCGAGAGCTGACATGATCTACCTGTGTCAGGCTACAGCTTTTATGTCTTTTATTTGGCCTGGAAGCTTTGTTCTAAGCTGTTTTCGTTCAAAATTGGTTCTGACTTAATTTCAATAATATCTATATGGCCCACTCATTTTTGTTTGTTTGGTCCACCTAAGAAACAATTTCTGGCTACGCCACTGATTTGAAAGCAAAGGTAACCTCAACAGGGCTTGCCTTGATGCGCGAAGGTTCTGGGTTTAACATTTCTGCGTGGAGTCTGGATGTTGTCTCGGTGCAGAGATTAAGACGGTTTAGAAGACGAGTAATCTCAGATTGCTTCGGTCTCCTGTCTCAAGGTTCGGGATGACGGGACGCAGCCGAGCGAAGGAAGAGACGAGGACGACTCCAAGCAGCAGGAGCCCTGGATCGGGGTGGTGCCTGTGGAGATGGATGACAGCAAGGCCTCCACTGGGAACCAGGAGTCATTTGCTGATGCGGTGGTTAATAAGGTAGGAAGCTATTTCACCACTTACCTGCTGGAGATCTCGGTTATTGTTTCTCATTGAGGTTCAAAGGATGCGTTTGTGTAAAATATAACTTTTTTTCCCTTTTTTTTTTGGTGCACAAGATGAAGCGGGCGTTGGTCCTCGGAGCGTCGGCACTGATCATCCTGGCCCTCAACCAAAACACAGTCAGCGAGGTGAAACTCTCCACCATTATCGCGCCTTTAGCTCTGACTTCATCCGGTGTTCTTGTTCCATTTCGGAAATGTTTCTGTTGAAATGTTTGTTTAGAGTGGTACATTTCTGTCTCGTAGATGGATTTGTCTCAGGTGCTGTCCAAGCCGATCATTGTGATCCAGACATCGGAGAACGTCACCAGGCTGATTGGAGCGCTACTGAGGTACAGAAGAGTCTCGTTGTTACAGACAGAGCCACACCTTTACCCTACAAACGACTTTTTGGATCATTTCCTACAACTTCCTTAACGCAGCCTTATAAAAACCAGCATCCGTAGCCCGTTCATAAGTTTGTGGCCAGGTTGATGGTATTGGTACGAATTCCTTAAAAACTGAAGAGCAACGCACGATGCTTGTGGATTATTTAGGGTCAAGACCATTCAAGAATCCCATATTGCTACGGTGGCCGCAATAGTCGCTCCAGATATTTTTGTTGTCCGTCATTTTGACCAACGGGGTAAAGAAATATTTAAAAAATCAGCCTTAATCTATTTTTACCCCTCAATTTTTTTTTTATGTTAACATATTCAGTAGAATTCCGTTTGTATCCATTTTAAATAATATTCAATCCGAACAAGCTGAACAGAGAACTACATACAGTATGCACTTAAAGGTTTTGGCTTTTTTATTTTTTTGCCTCTGACAGAAGATTTCTCATGGGGGTTTAGATGCTCTGGAAGCTGAATCCGCGCTACGCTGCCACACTGGAGACTGGAATTAAAAACCGCTTTAGCCAATGTTTTGAAATGAGGGAACATTTCTCCAATCGTGAGAAGTCCGAAAGACTCTGAACGAGCCGTTTTCTGACGTGCGAGCTATCGCTTCAGCGGCAGGAAATCCTGCAGCGCGTACCGGTGGATGCCTCGACACCGCTCCAAAGCTGCAGTCACTCATCAACGGTTTGCGACCAAGTGGTCAGAGGTTTGAATACTAATCTGTCAAATTGACAGACGGCCTTTTGATTTTTCAGTCACAGTAAAAAATAAATGAATAAAAAAAAGGTCAAATATGGAAAATATTCGGTTAACGCGACTCCTGGGTGGACATAAGTATGCCACAAGAACACATTAAGTTGTTCTTGGGAGGGCCTTACAACGTTCCAATGAACGGTGTAGGAATGGACCTACCAACGATTTGAGATTACAGTGAGTTGCTCATAGGCGGTCCGCACACCCACCTAACGCCAACACCTTTTGTAAAATGGCCATAAGTAAATAAGAACCCTACGGCCAGTATACGACAGATAATCTTCTCAATTTCGCCTCAAATTCCTCTTGTGAATTGAACGGCAGCCGTACCAACTTTCTAAAAAAGGCTGTAGGAAACTGTGGCTCTCTTCTCCACTGATGTCTACAAACTCCAGATTTCTTACGGACCTCCGTGACCGTAGCTTAAATTGTCCCGATCCAGTCGAAGTCCCGCTGAGTACAAAAATGTTCTTACCCTTTGATTTCTTTCCCCACATTTTGTTTTGTTACAGCCACAAACATCAATGTATTTTATTGGGATTTTATGTGACAAGTGAACAGAAAGTCGTACATAATTGTGAAGTGGAAGGGACGTCTGTTATCCAGGCTAAAGCCTAGTTTATACTTCTCCGTCAGCAAGTTTTGCACTCACACACACTTGTATTGACGGAGAGGTTTTCCTTTTAGACTTCTCTGTTGGTGTGACTCGGCTGGAGTCCCTGCCAGGACAGCAGAGGGTAGAGACCTTTTCTGGCAGGTCTGCCTACCATTGCAGTGATGTCTTTGGTCAGTAGACGTGTACTCAAGACCGCCTAAACCGAGACCAAGACCGATACCAAGTCAAGACCGGAGAAAAAAAACAACAGACTAGTGTTAAAGCTACGCAATACAGAGACAGACCATGTCGTGTGTGACCGAGCTCACTGTAAATGTTTTTGCAGACTGGGTGAGATCAGCTATGTGTAGCAATTGTATGATGGCTGTTACTGCACCAGACTTGTAGTCAAGACCGCCTAAACCGAGACCAAGACACTACCAAGACCAGAGGGCATCGAGACCAAGACAAGACCAAAGACCGTCAAGGCCGTGACAAGACAGAGACCACGTAAAAGTGGTCTCGAGACCAAGACCGGCCTCGAGACATACATCACTACTGGTCAGCAACAGTTAATTTACTTCAGCTTGTTAACGTACATCCACTCAAGAAGCAATGGCCGACGGAGGGCGAGTTTTGATTGAGCTGGAAAGCTTTTTACTTGAAGCGCAGCTCTTTGAATACTCTAAAAACCCATGTAAACAAACAAACAGCGGTCTGTTTTGTTGTTCTCTACACCTCCTGGTATATAGTATAAACTAGGCTTTACTTATAAGTGACCACGTTTCTCTGCAGCTGCAAGCGTTTTAGGGTTCGTCTTTACCAGCTTTGCATATCTGGATAATGACATTCTTGCCCAATCTTCTTCATGTAATACGTCCTGTTCAGCCTAATCAAAACGTATAGCCTCTGTGAACATCATCTTTCTGGTCTGGGCTTTGACTAGGCCACTCCATTGTGTCTCTGTCTGCATGTTTATGGTGGTTGTCCTGCTGGAAGGTGAACGTCTGCCGCTGGCTCAGTTTCACAGGTTTTCATCCAAGTTTATCCCACCCCCATATGTCAGCATGGGGGTTGTGTGGTGGTTTTCTATCAGTGGGTTACTTATTTTATGTGATGTTGTTTGATTCGCTAACGCTGCTTGAAACCTCTGTGTTCTTGGTCTTCATGATGCTGTTTGTTCAGAGAATTTACTTAATTAAATATTATTATTATTATTATTATTATTGCAGGGGTCTTCGGGCGACAGCAAAAATCACATATGAGACGATCCTACAGGACAACTTGGTGAGCCTCATCTTTCTGGCTGACAGTGTGTTTCTCAGTTCTTAGCGCCCTCCAGTGGTGAGTGAACAGATGACAGGCTGAGCTGACTGAGCTCATGCTGCTGTGTGTTCGGGCAGGGAGCCACGCTCACCCTGTGGTCCAGCTGCGGCCGGTCCAGAGGAGGCGTGTATGGAGAGTGGCAGGGGGTCATCTGCACCGGGGAGACCAACTCTCAGGTCCAGGTGGGGAGGCGGGACAGACATCTATAGCACCGTGTAATCCAGTGTTTTTCATCAATCCATCCATCCATCCATCCATCCATTTATTCGTCATTCCATCCATCCATCCATCCATCATTCCATCATTCCATCCATCAGTCTTTCCATCCATCCATCATTCCATCCATCCATCAGTCATTCCATCCATCCATCCATCCATCCATTTATTCGTCATTACATACATCCATCCATTTATTCATCATTCCATCCATCCATCCATCCATCCATCCATCAGTCATTACATCCATCCATCCATCAGTCATTACATCCATCCATCCATCCATCCATTTATTCATCCATTCATCCATCCATCCATCCATCCATCCATCCATCCATCCATCCATTTATTCATCATTCCATCCATCCATCCATCAGTCATTCCATCCATCAGTCATTCCATCCATCCATTTATTCATCATTCCATCATTCCATCCATCAGTCTTTCCATCCATCCATCATTCCATCCATCCATCAGTCATTCCATCCATCCATCCATCCATCCATTTATTCGTCATTACATACATCCATCCATTTATTCATCATTCCATCCATCCATCCATCCATCCATCAGTCATTACATCCATCCATCCATCAGTCATTACATCCATCCATCCATCCATCCATTTATTCATCCATCCATCCATCCATCCATCCATCCATCCATCCATTTATTCATCATTCCATCCATCCATCAGTCATTCCATCCATCCATCCATCAGTCATTACATCCATCAGTCATTCCATCCATCCATCCATCCATCCATCAGTCATTCCATCCATCCATCCATATGTCATTCCATCCATCCATCCATCCATCCATACGTCATTCCATCCATCCATATGTCATTCCATCCATCCATCCATACGTCATTCCATCCATCCATCAGTCATTCCATCCATCCATCCATCATTCCATCCATCCATCCATCCATCCATCAGTCATTACATCCATCCATCAATCCATCGTTCCATCCATCCATTTGTTTACTTATGGATTTATGTACTCATATTTTATGTACCAAATTTACTGACTTATTAATCACCTTACCTCCTTACTTATTCATATTCACTTGGTTTTCTTATCAACTTATTCATTTGGCTCCCAATATATTCACTTAAATTGATTCATTTTTACCCATTTACTCATTTACTTATTTACTTTATGTCTTGCTTACCTGTGGAAGGAGCCTGTTAAAAAGCCATCAATTAAAATCGGGTGTGCTAAAACAGGTTAACATCTAAAACATGCAGGGCAGTGTACCTTGAGGACCAGGGTTGGGAAACACCAATCTACTCTGCATGTGTGAGGGTTGCTCTGGGCACTTGGTTAATTTTTCTTGAAACATGACTGAGGATATGTCAGCTTCGTGCAAACGTTGCAAATGTTCTTCTCTGCCGGCTTCCAGAAGTACCTACAGCAGCTGTGGGACACCGTCCTCCTGGTGGCGCTGATCCTCTGCACAGGAGTCATCGTTCAGGCTCGCTGGCAGTACCAGGACAACCAGCTCAACGACAACTTAGAGGTACTCATCACATGTTGCGCTAGATATTTTTGTTGGTCCAAAAAAACAATCTGGTCATAACCTATTTTTAACCATCCAAGATCACATTCAATTGTATTTATTTTAAATAATATTAAAGCCGAACAAGCTGAACAGAGAACTACATATAAAAAAAAGGAAATTAAACGAAGGTGTGGCCTGAACGCACAGTCTCACAAATTCTTCCTGCTTTGCGTGGGGCTGAAATGCTCACCAACTTGTGCGTAATCAAATTTTTCAAGTGGGATTGCTGCAGAGGTTATTGTCATGAGGTTTTGCCTCGGACAGATGACTTCTGATGGGGGTTTAGATGATGTTCGGGAGGCTGAATCCGAGGTCCGCTGCCACATTGGAGACTGGAATTAAGCACCACTTCAGCCAAAGTTTTGAAAAAAGGGAACATTTCTCCAGTTGAAGTGATCAGAGTTCGGAAAGACTCTCTGAACGAGCAGTTTCCTGACCCGCAAGCTATCACTTCAGCAGGAAGAAATCCCACAGCACGCACCAACCACAGGTGCGTTGAATTAAATATTCAAGTACCAACTTGTGGTTGGTGCGTGCTGCGACACCGGGCTCTTTGGAGCGACGCACGCCAAAGCCTCCGTAACTCTACAGCGCGCTCCCACCTCCTGGTTAGCGAGAAGCATAGAGTACGGTGTCCAGGTCTGAGATCATGCTCGGATGCTCTCATGGGAATCTTTATTCTTAATTGATTCGCCTACCTGAACTCTGTGCGTAAAGTTCAACATGTCTCCGTGTCGGCACCAAGTGATCAGAGGTATGTAAAATAGTTGGTCTAGGCGACCGGTTTGGTACTCACATCTACTCCGGTTGGCAAAGACTTTACATTCTCAGTCCAGGGCTCTTGTGCTTTTTCACTGCAGTCTGTTGTAATTGAGGAGTAAACCAACACGCCTGTCTGCGAAGGCTGCAGCTCTGACCACATCATCTCCACATTGTCATCTTCACAGCTGTGCTCCTCGACTCATTGATTCCTGACTAGCTGGATTATAATGTTGAAGATTGAACCTGACTTGATTTGACAGTAGCGCACACATAAACCTTGGGAATGCATTACAAGTCAGATAGTTCATGCTTCGAAGGTGCTCAGTATAACATGACCTAAATCAAAGTTACTGCAAAAACAGATCCTCTTGCCAGATAATGTTTGTCGTTGAAAAAAAGAAAACCAACAGATAACGTTGAAGATTTTAATTGGGGATCAGCGAAGCAATTCACAATGATTCCTTGTAGGTCCAGGGAGCTTAAATCACCAGGAGCGAAGTGAAATGAACCTACCTACCTATTTAGGCAACTCCAGTTCTCCAGGTCCGCTGTCCTGCCACTTTTAAATGCGCCTCTTCTTCAACACACCCGAGTCAAATAATAAGGACTCTGGAGAACTTGACTGCATACTGAGGAGGTTATTCAGCCATCTGATTCAGGTGTCGAAAATAAATGCCAGGATTTTCAGAAATTAAACTGCAACTGCTGACGCTGTCACTGCGATAACACACCTACAAACTTCTGTAAAACTCACCACAGAGTCAACATGAGGTGTGACTGTAATATGTCACTTTTGAAGAAGCAGGAGAGTCGGACTGTGCGATATGGCCTCAAATCCATATTGCGATACAATCGAAGGCATGTGCGATAAAATGTGATGCGATATTGTTTTCTTCGGTTTAATTTGATTGTTTTTGAACATTCTCACATACCGCATACACTGCAGCAGAACAAGGACTTCGAAAGAGTTTAGAATGCCATTTAAAGAACATTTGTTATGCAAAATGGGTTTTTTTAAAATACAAAACCAAAACAACAACAAAAGTAACTTTTAGGGTGTGTTACAAATCTCTGTCCAAACAAATCAACACAAAAGTTCTCATAACATAAATAGAGATGAAGACATTTTAAATTAAATAAAAGCTAAATGTTGTGAAAAGTTTTTTTTCAACATTTTTTGGACTGAAGTGCAAAATGTAAGAGGTAAAATTTCTTCCTGCTTTCCTGATTATTTTTGAATTTAATGTTTAATGACCTAAAAACGCTTCAACAGGTTTCATTTCCGTTAAATAGAAAACAATAAATTTTAAGCTTACAATATCCAGTGTAAATACGAACACTGAACATCAGTATTGATCCTCCTTGCATATCCTTGCATACCTGGTACAAAGTAGACGCAGCTTGATGACGTCACCAACAAGCGCAATGGCGTTAGGCCGGTGTAGTAAAGATCTTCTATCGTTGGCTAGATTTGCATCATTTCTACCTTATACCGTTTATATCGCCACTACTACAGGAGAGATCCGGTCAGGTTTACAACCGGGTGTTTTAAAGGGATGACATCCGTTCCATTTCAAAGCGGTTACACCATAAAACAAATATAATCACTTCAAAGTCAGAGGAAGTTTATAACATTCATAGATTTTATTATCAGGAAAACCTGGGAGAATCAATAACCAAAACATAAATGGTTTAAAGCTAGGAGTGTATTCGTATTTTTCGGTACGGCCCTGTCGGTTCGGTACGCATCTGTACCGAATGAATCCAGCTGTTTTCTACCTGAATACATGCAGAATGTTTGTGTGCGGAACTCAATAGTGCATTGCCACGTTCCGCAGGGCAACTTCAAAAAGTGACGCCAAAACAAAACAGAAAGGACTCCCAGCTATCATTACACTCTATTTGGGAACATTAATGGTTTCTCATGCAGCTACAGTAGAAAAAGAAAGATGGACCGAACCAGAACTTTGTCAGTGAACGCATCTTACAACAGCAGTAAGGTCCATAACACGCTCTGCCCTGATTTTCAGCTGCCCATGCTGCATTCAAGTACAGCTGGGAGACCGGGCTGTCGAAATATCAAAACAATTCCAAATTGATTTAAGCATGTATTATTGTCAAATATGGGCAAAGTATTACTTAAACTAGGGCTGTCAAACGATAAAAATGTTAATCTAAGTAATCACAGGGTATTAATTAACATCCCTAAATATGACTTAAAAAGTACCCTTTTCGGTATAAATAAAAGACAAAACCGAATGCTGTTGCTCTTTTTTTTATGTATGAGGAAATACAGGAGAGATGTATGTAACTTTTGTTTTGAACTCCCATCACATTTACACATTTGGCCCTTTTAACCTATTTCTCTTTTAGCCAGTTGCTAACGTAAACTAACTGGTTAACGTTTTCTGATTATAAAGCTGACAGTTTCTTATTAACTTTGGACAACCCAGAACATCCTCTTCATGGGACTATCCTACAACAACAGTGTTTTCAGTCTGCTACAGGAGATCCTTCCCATAACAACTCTTTGAAGAATTAAAGACTATGAGCTACAACACTTATTTTCTCTCTGGGATCCACAAAGTATTTTTGAATTGAATTTTTTTGAATAGAGAGATTATTTGTTTATCAACACCGCGATGCCTGCACAAATGTTGTGACACCGGACCTTTACATAACTCCAGTTCCCATTGTTATTATATGGGGTTATCTTGCAGCTGCAGTGTTGGTTAGCTATGCTAGCTAGCTTGTTTGTTAGCCAAGGGTAACCTGATCTGAAGGGATTGCTGCAGATTGCTGCATTTTTAATCATCTGCTTCTTCCAATCGCTTCTTCTGATCGCTTGCAACCAAAGACGTCTCCCGTTTTATTTGAAAGGGGCTAGTCAATGGAATTCTGTTGAACTTGTACGTTTTGTTTTTATCAAAGCGATTTGTGCAACAAAGGGCACATCAAGACATAATTGGGTCCCTTTCTGCAGATAACACGCGCAGCAGAGCAGGGAGTAATGTAGACCGATAATCCCTACGGTCCGCGTCCAAGAAGAGACATTCCCATGGAAACGTTGATGCAGTTCGGATCTCCCAAGCTGTTTACCTGACGAGCGAGGACTGAAAACAGCGCGGGTTGAATTGTATCGCGTTAAATGTATTGCGTTAATTCTACAAATTTACCGACCTGTGTTTAATGCAGTAATTTTAAAAGCCATAATTTAAACATTTCTAAACATTAACACTGACTGTTGTCAAGTGGTTATATTGTTTTCTATGTCTGCTTGTACTATTTAAAAAATATATATATATATTTTAAAGAAGTTAAAAGTATAGACCTGACCGAGTTTTTATTTGTTATAGAGCATAATAAAATCAAATGAATTTCAGGAATTTAAAGAAATTTAGGAAAAAAAAGGTTGTTGTTTAATGTTGATCAAAGTAATAAAAAAAGTTATGTACATTTCTATTTATTTTTCTGGATTAAAGTGTCCTAAAATGTACCGAACCGGGATCTTTCTGTACTGTTATACCCCTATCTGTAATGTAGTGCTTTAGTTTCTTTCACATGCAGACATACTGAACAGACTCACTGAACAGATTCTGTTTTATTCCCCCTCCCTGCAGCTTCTTCCCAAGCAGGATGTTCTGAAGAGAATGTCCTCACTAAAAACCAAAACCTACCGTCAGCCCAAATCCTGGTGCGACCCGTCCCAGCAGACTGAGACAGAGAACTGTGCAGTCTGCCTGGAACCGTTTAACAACAACCAGGTGAGTTAAAGGCAAGCTAAATGTTGTATCTGGTGATCCTGTGGGCTGGAAGGATAATCCAGTAGCAGTCACTCTTGCAACAAATCTGAAGAGGCCTCTGACCGAGGACAGTCTCATATTTCAATCAATACAGCTCAATATGTTTAATACGTATATTTAGAAAGCTGGGGAGAGAAACATTGGAATAGGGGATATGATCCTTGTCCCTTATAATGGATGGAAGAGATGGTTTGAACTTTCTCCTCCTCTCTTCGCTCTTTGGTCCTGTTCTAAAGCCTCCTTTTCAACTCTTCTGGGATTTGGGGTCATAGGTCAGGTGTAACGCATCATAAAAACTGAAAGTACAGCATCCAGAACTAGGAGTAATTGTCCAAACAGCAACGCCTCGACCCAGATAACCAAGAACTTAAGTCTAAACAACAAATCAGAGCTAAGGTAGCAGAGCTGCTTTAACAGGCTGCTACCAGAAGCGGCGCTATTCTAGAAACATCCAGCACTCAGCAGGCTGTTTTAAAGGAGACATTATGCAAATTTCACTTTTTTGTTTTGCGTTGCCATTTGCATCTCTGCTTCCTCTATAAAAACTCCAAACATGAAAAAAACCATCCATCCATTTTTATTTTAACTTTTGCTGTCAGAAATCTTGTTCTCCTACAAGCCGTTTGAAAAAGTGTCCCATTGTGACATCACAATAAGCGGAATTTGCATAGTGTTTTACTGGACTGTCTGGCCTGCGATGATATTGACGAGTTAATTGATAGGTCTCATCATATGTTTTTTTTTTTTTGTGTGGACCTACTGATCCCACCAAAAACTATCACAACATACCCAAATAATAAACAGTGGGCAACCAAAGAACTTAAATCAGTAATTAATCAAAAGAAAAGGACATTTTATACTGGGGATCCTTTGGAGAGAAGACAGGCATCAAGAGAAGTCAAGAACGAAATAATGAAAGCTAAATTGAAACTCAGGAAAAGAAAATAGAAGAACAATGCTACAGTGAGGGAGATCTGTTAGCAGCTTGGCAATGAATATTCAGATAAAATAGGTGATAAAACCCTGCAAAATGTATTAAATTCCTTTTTCTCACGCTTTGAACGATCAGAGTTTAATGATGAAATGCGGGCGCTAAAGAAATCTCTTCGCGCCTAATCAGGATATCTTAGTATCACCTCAAGAAACTCTATCCATCCATCCATTTTCTTCCGCTTATCCGGGGTCGGGTCGCGGGGGCAGCAGCCTAAGCAAAGAGACCCAGACTTCCCTCTCCCCAGCCACTTGTTCCAGCTGCTCGGGAGGAATCCCAAGGTGCTCCCAGGCCAGCCGAGAAACATAGTCCCTCCAGCGTGTCCTGGGCCTTCCCCTGGGCCTCCTCCCGGTGGGACGTGCCCGAAACACCTCACCAGGGAGGCGTCCAGGAGGCATCCTGACCAGAGGCCCGAGCCACCTCAACTGACTCCTCTCGATGTGGAGAAGCAGCGGCTCTACTCTGAGCCCCCTCCGGATGACTGAGCTTCTCACCCTATCTCTAAGGGAGAGCCCAGACACTCTGCGGAGGAAACTCATTTCAGCCGCTTGTATCCGTGATCTCGTTCTTTCGGTCACCACCCAGAGTTCGTGACCATAGATGAGGGTAGGAACGTAGATCGACCGGTAAATCTAGAGCTTCGCCTTTCGGCTCAGCTCTCTCTTCACCACGACAGACCGGTAGAGTGCCCGCATAACTGCAGATGCCCCACCAATCCGTCTATCGATCTCCCGCTCCATTTTTCCCTCATTCGTGAACAAGACCCCTCAAGAAACTATAACAGCAAAAAAAAAGAAAAAAAAAAGAAGTGAACATCAGGAAAGCTGCTGGCCCTGATGCCATGTGTGGACGCACATTGCGGTACTGTGGGGATCAGGTGGGTGGAGTTCTCTCCTCATTTTCTCAGTTAAGTGCAGACGTTGGTATGATCCCAAAGATATGGAAAACCTCAACTAGAATTCCTTTTCCGAAAACCGTAAATCCAAGAGACTTGAAGGAGTTTCGTCACGTAACACACTTGTGATGGAAAACTTTGAGAGAATTTTAAAAAGGACAGAATTGCTCGGTTTACCATCCATTTAGACGCACTTCCGTTTGCTTACCAAACTAATAAAAAGGGGTGGATGACGCAAAGCTTTTTTTTTTCTTTTTTAACTCTTAGATAAGGTATATGAACATTTACGAAAAAATCCAAAACTTACACCCGGCTTCTATTTGCGGATTTTCCCTCCGCTTTTAATAAAGTGCAGCCGTGTATCTTAACTGATCGAATGCCAGACCAGATCTTATCGTTAATCCTAAATTTCTCGATAGACATAGTTTAGCGTGTCTTCGTTAATGTCTGACTGCATCCTCTCAAATACGTGTTCTCTCACCCTTGCTTTTTATGATGTACACCGACAGCTGCGTATCATCGCAGGTTTTCAGATCATTTTTATCTTTGCTTCAAAGTTCACAGCCTGATTAGGATCACGGCGCTGTCCTGTCTTCGTTTGTTAAATGGAGAATTTCCTGGACTTTGAATGGTGCAAACAATGAGCTGATTATTGATTTTTAGAAAGAGTCAGCATGAGCACAAAGCTAATTTTATACATGGCAAAGAAGTTAAAATTGTGGAGACCTTTAAATACTTGGGAACTGTAATTGACTCCCAGGTAAAGTTTAACATTGATAAAGATTCGTTTTTCAGGCAAGGTCAGCAAAGAATCCATTTACAGTGGGGTAAAAAGGTATTTAGTCAGCCACCAATTGTGCAAGTTCTCCCACTTAAAGGGGGGGTAATATGCAAAATGGACTTTTTGAAGCTTGATATCCTGAGAACCTGTCTTTCCCTCATTAAAAATATAACCTGAAGTGTTTCTCTGACCCATTCACTCATGTTAGAGTAATCTTTGAGTCTCTGCTGGTAGTTCTCGGGGTTGCTGAAACGCCTGCTCCCACCTATCCCCGCCTTTTCCACCCATCTCCTCCTCCGACCTAACGTACTCAGCTGAGAGCCGCGCCCCTGCAGAGCTCCCCTGCCCACCTCACACAACTCCGGCTGGGTCTCAGGTGCAGTTATTATAACACACCAGCCATTGACTGTATATCCGTGCATGCTGCGATGATGAACGGTATGTGACGAAGGGGGAGTGTCAGAAAGAGTAGGAGGGTCTTAGAGAGGCACAGGCGAAAATCAAGGCGTCCAATACGGAAGTAAATTTCTTTAAGGTGGATTTATGACGGACTTTTAAAAGACTTAAGGTGACAATTTTATTGGAGTGTGCTATAGAAGGCTAATATGTGCCTGGAAGAAGCATAATACCCCCCCTTTAAAAGGATGAGAGAGGCCTGTAATTTTCATCATAGGCATACCTCAACGATGAGACACAAAAAGAGAAAAATAAAATCCAGAAAATCACATGGTCTGATTTATTAAGAATTTATTTGCAAATTATGGTGAAATTATGATTTTTTTTTTTTTTATCAGACCATGTGATTCTCTAGATTTCTTTTCTCATTTTGTCTCCCACAGTTGAGGTAGACCTATGATGAAAATTACAGTCCTCCCAACTTTTTAAGCGGGGGAGCTTGCACAATCGGTGGCCGACCAAATACTTTTTTGCCCCACTGTAATGTGAACTCTTTTGGAGTCTCAAAAACGATCTTGAGTATTTAACGTTTTGTTTCATATGTTGGTTTAAAGGCTTACCGGTTAAAGACAGAAACGGTCTGAATAATGTTTAAGATTTGTTCAAAGATCACCCGAGTCATGTTGACTTGAATTCTCAGTGGAAGAAACGGGTGACGCACAAAGCGAAAGCCATCATCAATCAGCGAGATCATGTTCTTGCTAATGAAATTTGTTTTAATGCCCTCCGGTCGTCGATATTATGCACCCCGTAGGAGAATAAATAGTTATTCTGACCCTTTCGTCCCATCCGCTATGGGACTGGGAAACTTGCAGCAACTCCAGCGTTTTGTTTTTCTTGTCCGACCCGTCCAGTGAGACACGAAGCTTGACCGCTCCGCTACAATGCCATGCGCATTTTATGTGTGCGTAGGATTGTGAGTGCTATTATTTGTATTATTCATTATTGTGGTTGTGATTACCAAACTGAATTGCTCCATGTGGGATAAATAAAGTTTTCTGAATCTGAGTATAGCCCCGCCCCTCGCCTGTCAAGCCCCGCCCACCTATTCGAATTCCACGCCGTTCTCATGTGTGGCAAACCTGCAGCCTGGTTACAGGATGGGTGGGCGCGGTCTGCAACCGCTAATCTGCATCAAAGCCAAAATGCTCAGTCTGAAAGGGACTGAAATTTTTAAGAATTAAGCTGGTGAGATCGCTTTATGCAAGAGTGATTTTTTTTTTTTTGTGTACAGACCATAGACATGTTACTTGTTTAAAAAGAGGCATATGTCCCCTTTAATTACCTCAGCTTTACTAATCCTACTCTCTTTAATTTTTTATTTTTTTAACGACCTCAGTGTCTGCGTGTGCTGCCGTGTCTTCACGAGTACCACAGGGACTGCATCGACCCCTGGCTGCTGCTGCAGCACACCTGCCCTCTGTGCAAACGCAGCATCCTCGGTGAGTTTCCCCGCCACCGCCTGCCCCTCACAGTTAACCCCTGATCCAGGTTCGCTCCGGCTGAAATGTTTTTCCGTTTTTTTTTCCCCCCTCCAGGCAGCGTCTGCAGAGACAGCTAACGGCCGTTTCACCTCCTGCAGAATTCTCCGAATTATATCTCATCCCAGACTCTTCCTCTTTCCCAGCCGTGGATTCCCCGGGAGCGCATCTTTTAAGCCCGATCGGCCTCTCGGCCACGCTGGTCGTGTAAACTCGGTGTTATGAAGTAGTGTGACGGTACCGTCTGTTGCTCTCCTTGGGAACGTCTTGTTACTTTAGAAACGTGGAAGTACCTGCAGAGATCCGGCCGACTCAAAGGTTCGACCTCTTGTGTGCTCAATAGCTTTCACGGACGACTTCCTCACAGGCCTGCGTCGCTGTTCACTTTAGCTCCTGAACGATGCCAACACTTGGCCTTTATGTGTTTAATTCCTGCTAAAATCACTTCTGTAAATTCGTGCTTTGAAATCAGCAGTGGTTAATCTACAGTTCAGGTCAGAAGTAGACATACTCTCATCATTGGTTTTTTTTCCCCCCCCCAGGGTGAAAAGATGAACTTCAATGATGCGCACCCACTTAAATATATCCATAAGTCTCAATATTTAGTTAAAGCACCTCAACCACATGCTTTAATTAGCCATCAACAAGCTACTTCCTTAAATCTGATTGGATATTTGCCCACGTTTAAAAAACAAAAAACTAGCAGCTATATGTTAGCCTGATTAATCCAGTCCTGAATCAGTAGCGGAAGATCCAATATGTCCAGGTTTCAACTGTCTGACCCAAGCAGTTACACTCTGACAAAAGGAAGTTCATTAGGATCCTCAGAACCACCACGGCCCAAGGAAAACGTGGGAAAGGTCCACCCATTCAGGCATGTCTGTGTAAATTAAGTTGCAACCATGCAATTGACCCAAGATAACCAGCCGAGGGTGCTGTAGGCTATTAATTGGGAATTTTTGGAGGCAGTAAAGAAGATACTTTGATACGGTAGTACGCCAAAATGGACTTTATAGCTTGGCTTAATAAAAAAAACAGATCACAAGCAGGGAAAATGCTAATACATCACCAGTCTTGGAGACCAGTGCAACCTTGAGTGACATTCTGGTCCACATTCCATACCAGTAGGTGGCGGTAATGCACCAATCTGTTGCCATCAGTAGACATCACAAAGATGACGGCAAAGATGATGGCACGGTTTTATTTATTAATAAGAGTATTTTACCGGTAGTGATGATGAAAACTTTGTTAGAAATGCACACAAGAAAATTATGAAGGTTTCATAGGCAGATTATGTTTTTGTTCGATATGGCTCTGTTCTGTCAATGAACAAAAGCGTTTACTGTGTCAACAGTTATGATTGCACCCTTGATTGGCATACATCATTGGAATCACATGAAGTTCAGCTTTCCAATGATGTATATAATATGTAAGATCTCGGCCACACATCAAAATATCCGAATCAGGCTAACATTTAGCTTCTGGAACGACCTTTACCCTGAATGGAAAAGGGAATGATGTTTAAAATGTGGGTTCATCAAAAAAACTCTACTGGTCGAATATAAAGTGCCACTTGCTGCATGTTAGCTGGGGTGTATTTACTATTTAAAGCTATTTGAATTAAGAGAAGAGCCACAATAAATCTAAAGCTTATGCTCAAATATTTGTATTTAAAAACCAATGAAGTTGTTGTATATCGTTCCACCCTAGAAAAGAAGATCCACACGAGTCATTAAAAGCCCAATTAACGGCATCGTGTCTATGAGAAGTGTATGCTAACTTCTAGATGTGGCTAACATGTTGGAGGAGGCGACCGCAGCCCAAAAGACGAGATGAATTTCAGAAAGAGGTGCAGTGCTGTGCAAAAGTCTTGACCCAGGAGGTTCTTTTAGTTATTCTCTAAATTTTGGCTCCTTTTTTTCAAATCTTTTCTCCAATTCAATACTTTACATTTTGAATGTTTTGCAAAAAGGCAGAATTTGGGTCTTCTGTTATATTTATGGATAAAAATACACAATATAACAGTTTGACAGAAAAGATGAGCTGAACAACAAGAAAAAAACCCTTGAAATATTCGACGGGTGAAACTAAAACCCGTCTGTATCCTCTCCCCATTTACAGCAGATAACAGGCATCACTGTACAACACGGTGGAGGTGGTGTAATGGTTGGAGACTGCGCTTCAGTCTATGGTTGAAAAACTCGAACAGAAGTGTCGTCGGGTTTTGATCCAACCAGAAAATGACCCAAAACCAACGACAAGGAATTGGTGTCATTATCGATGAAAAGGAAGGGGGAAAAAAAGCAATTAAATTAAATGGCCACAAAGTACAAAAAATAAAAAAACTTCCAGCTTAATTTTTTCGTTTAAAATTTAAGAATTTTTTTTTTAATTTTCCATGATTAAAGTCAAAAATTCACAATAAAGTTAGAAATTTGTAAGGTATGATGTAACGTCCGAGAATATCTTAGTTTTAATATCGGAATTTTATGCGTTTAATCTCAGATTTATAGTTTTTTTTCTGTTGCAAATTCATAAATTAAAAAAAAAAAAATTGAGAAAAAAGTTATATCAATCCATTTTTGGCAGTAGTTTTCTCTTGCGTTGACCACATTATTATTATTTTCTTTAATCTACAATGGCCCTAATTCTCAGTGACAGAAAACAGAACAACAGTGAACATCTGGGTAGGAAAAACACCCTTAGAAACAGGTTGGGATTATGTTATAGCAGATATAACCCAAAAGTCTCCCAGATGGCTTCCTGAAAGATGAAGACCAGAGGGAAGAAAAGTGTCTTCAGGCTGAAGACTTCTGCACAACACTTTAAACCTCGAGTCGACCGAATCTGTGGAGTGGCGACTCTGGCGAGAAATTGGTCATAAGAGCGACGGTGACTTTTTTTTTCAAATGCGGGTGTTTGACCAAATATGTGCTTCCTCTCACAGCTCTCATCTTTCTCCAGGTAGTTCCTCTGCGTCTCTCCGTCTTCCTTAAAGCCGCATCAACAATCTGCTGGCCGGCGGGCGCTTGACGCTTTGGCGGGATCAGTGCTTTAATTTATTTAGAGCATTTAGATTGTGTAAACCCACCTGGGTTCGGACTCCGGGAATCACTTACATTGATGTTTGCTTTTGTTTTTTTAATGCATTTTTTTTTCCACAGATGACTCAAACTTGAAAGATGTCAAAAACAATTGCATTATTTATTATGAGCTTCTTCCTTCTTTTGTGTCCTGCCAACTCCAAAATATGAACTATTTGTTTTGTTACAAAATCTTCTGACAGATAGATAGATGGGTTCTCTGTGTAGAAAATAGTTTGTGCGCGGCGACATGACGTCATTCCAGCCGGGTGCTTCCAGTGGGACCGTCGCGGAAGTGGCGGACGCGCCGACCGGGTTCTGGTGATCGGGGCGAGCGGGAGAAGCTCCGCCCCCGATCGTTCGTTCGGTCGGCCGGTTTAATGTTCTTCCAGGTGAAGAGAAAGCTCCCGTCTCTTTGAAAACCCCCGATGACTATTTGTTTACATCTTTGGATCGTAATAAACAGATTTGTTACTTGGCAAAATTAAAAGTCTAATCATTTATTGCTGAGAAAGAAATAAAGAAAAATCTAATAAAAATCACTCGGTTTTTCAGTGCTGAACTAAATCATTTGGGGTTCGGTCTGGAAGCAGATCGGCAGCTTGTGGCGAAGATGGTTTTAAAGAAACAAATGAAACCGTTCTAGAACCCGGGTCGACTCCCACAGCTTCCGTTGGCTCCACCGTGACCTCGCTGAGGTCAGGAGGGAATCATGCCTTTGTTCCTCTTCCGGTCCGCCATGGTGCGCCGGTTGTGGTTGCTGACGCGGCTCTTGTTGGCCTCCTTCTTGCGCCGGTCCAAGACCGTCTCCAGAGTCTGTCCCTGGCCTTTGGGTCGGCCCGCCACATTGCCGGGGCGCTCGGGGCGAAAGCTGGAAGGTAAAGGATGGGCGGAGTCGGTAAGCACACGGCGAGCCCAGAGCCATCCAGAGGTTATTGTTAAATGAAGGCTTCCCTCTATGCAGGAAGCCATGTTTTACCCTTTCTTCTGCTGCATGGCGGCCCGTTTAGCTTCTGCCCTCTCCCTCAGCAGAGCCGGGTCCTGAACGAACCGGTCCTGGGTCACATGGTTCTGAAACACACACATACAAGAGATGATGCAACTTCTAGTCTGCTACAGCTCAGATGTCTCCTTCCATCCTTATTAGATCCTTCCTTTCTTCCTAGCTGTGTTACTACATCCTTCCTTCCTTTCCTAGCTCCGTTATTAGATCCTTTCTTCCTAGCTCCGTTATTAGATCCTTCCTTCCTTCCTTCCTAGCTCCGTTATTAGATCCTTCCTTCCTTAGGTCCGTTATTAGATCCTTCTTTCCTTAGCTCAGTTATTAGATCCTTCCTTCCTAGCTTCTGTATTAGATCCTTCCTTCCCAGCTCCTTCCTTCCTAGCTCCATTACTACATCCTTCCTTCCTAACTCCTTTATTAGGTCCTTCCTTCCAAGCTCCTTTATTTATTAGCCACAAAACCTTTAAAAAAAAGAAGAAAAGAAGTGTATCAGTTTCTTTTTCTTTGTTAAAAAAAAACGTAAATCATAATAAATGCTCAAATTTTATGTATAAATTATTTTTTGAAAACGTAAACACCCCATTCCCATTTGTTATGGTTCCCATTTAGGACAATCAACTCTTCAGATTCTGACCCTCATCAGCCAACTAACTCTTGGAGCGCCCACTGCTAGATAATTATCATCTGAGTCATAGAACCACTTTTTATTGTATTTTTTTAACAGAGAATTAGAAGAACAGAAAATCACTTTAAACTGGTTTCCAAGGCGGCTACGAACTGATTGGTGGCGGACGGCTCCGTTTCATACCCGTTCTGAGAGAACTGAAACGATCCCTTCCTACCAGCCTCCTCACAACACCGAGCTGTGGTTGGTCTCTGTGTGGTACTCCGGCTGTAATGTGACAGACAAGAGGACCCTGCGGAGGATGGTGAGGGGAGCAGAGAAGCTCGTCGAAGCGTTCCTAGGCTACAATCTACATCAGAGGCTCCTCACACACTGAACTGCTTCTGTCTCGAGCTGATAAAATGGCTTCATTGATCTCATTTTTCACAGTAGTCTGGTGAAGAGCTTCATTTTGTTGTAGGCTGTTGAATTTACTGAATCATCCTAGACTCAAGTCTACATTAACCAGAAACCCATGAAGGTTAATATAAAAAACAATTTAAAGTTGGTTCTGTTGGGTCAGAAGATGGATCGAAACTTAGTACCTGTGAAACATCTTCGTCTTCATCTTCTTCCTGCTCCTCATCCTCTGCTTTGGTTCCTTTTCTCAGTACCTGAGGGACGGTGAAAGGTCTACAGGAAAAAAATAAAAGAAGAGGAATCAGTACCAAGTTACAGATTTTTCCTTCATTGTGTTGTGCTGCTAACGTTCCAGTCAGAAGTCTACATCCACTCATGATGGGCATTAATGTTATGGTCATTTTAGGCTCTTCCTGTGTTTAAAAGCTTAAATTTGGTGCAGAACTTTGAACTAACTAACTTGGTCATAAAACATCCCAGTTTAATCTGTCGCTGTCAACAGTGAAGCCAGGGACTGAGGGACGGTATGATAGACATACACATGTCAAGATCAATTTATAAAAAAATAAAAAAAAAAAGAAACGCAAAAAAAAAAAAAAATATATATATATATATATATATATATATATATATATATATATATATATATATATATATAAAAAATTTTTTTAAATAAATGAAATTTTTTTTTTAAGTGAAGACAAAATAAGAAAATAAAGAGATAAAAAATTTTTTTAAACCTACAACAAATATTTTAAAAATGAAAATGTACAAAAACATTAAATGAAAAATTAAAAAATACAATTTAAAAACTATAAACTGATATAAAAGTGAAACTACATAAATAAAATAAAATATTTTAAAAAGTGAAGACAAAATAAAATAAAAACATAAAAAAATGTTTTTTTTAAACTACAACAAATATTTTTAAAATGAAAATGTAAAAAAACAATAAATGAAAAATTAAATAAATAAAAAATACAATTTAAAAACTAAAAACTTTTATAAAAGTGAAACTAAATAAATCGATGTAAAAAACATAAAAGTTGAAAATAAGACAACCCTCAAGCTTTTATATCTTGAACAGTAGGTTGGAGAAGTGACCAAGGGAGGGTCAGGATCAAGAGAAGCGCACGTTACATGATCAATTTAGTCTCAGCCGACATAAACAAGACCCGGTTAACGGTTAGATGAGACAAACACGGAGCTGTTTGAAGTACGTTTGGAGGAGTTAGGGTAAGGAACAATGTACAAACTGTGTGGGGCACTCTTCAAACAGCACAGGTCCAGACGACAACAAACAAAGAGGATCATCAGGGGTGGTGTTCCCTCTAGGGATGTGTATTGGCAAAAATCTGGCGATACATTATGTATCGTGATACACGGGAGACGATACATCTCGATATATTGCGATAATATGAGTAAGACTAGGCTATATATTGTGATTTTTATAACTCAATTTAACAGTAGGAAAACTCACAGCGTTCTAAACACTCTAACCTGTTTCATACTTTAACACATCCGGTTTTTATTACTAGATCGAGTTGATCCACTGGAACAAAGAAGGTGAAAACAGCCACAAACTACCAGTTATACTTTTAATTTTACTACAAAAATTACTGTCATTAATGGCTCCATTCAAATCCCCCAAAAAAAAATACCAAGGATGAGTGGAAGTAAACGTCTTCTGCTAACCTAAGGCCTACCTCCTGCTGAGTAAACTGTCTCCGTCCAGGTCGTTGGCGCCGACTTGGTTCATGTCGTAGGTGTCGTCGTACTCGTCGTCATAGTCGTCCAGGTCGTAGCCGTCGCGGGACTCTCCCGGCTCGACGATGACTTCGTCCACCACGGTCTCGTACGCCCGATAACGAGCTCGCTGCTCCGCCACGTGCTGCTTGTCGTCCAGCATCTCTCGAGCACCCTCGCCTTTCCTGCGAGACGAGCGAAGCAGATGAGGACCCTGGGCCGCGTTCCAGCGGACCTCCTGCGCTCAGCAGACTACAGACCAACATCACACAGAACGGCGAACATAGCGGCGAGCTTTTATCCGCTGCTGTACCTCCTGCCCTTCCAGACGCGGGACATATCCACCCGATCCCTGCGGAAGACGTCGAACTCGTCATCGTCGAACACGTTGGATCGGTTGTTCAGAATGCCTGGGAGTTCCTGCTTCACCGGTCTGTGAATGCAGGAGATCTTAACAATAAACCTCAATCACACAGAAATTATACACGGAAAGGTTTTGTGCAAAAGTCTTCAATCATGCCCTTTTTATTTTCTACGTTACTTCCAAGCATCCAGAAAAGGCCCTTTAAAAGGCTTGATGGAGTGCTGCCCCCTAGTGGACGCTGTCGTAAACCCCAGGAAACGAGACTGTACCTTGGCATGGTTCGGTCCAGCTTCTCCAGGTTGGGGGCCAAGCGGTCCTCCAGGATGTTGTTGATGACCAGCTCAGAGTTGTAGTCGTATTCATGCAGGCACGCCAAGAGGAAGCCTTCGCCCAGGTCAGGAAGCAGGTCCCTGATGCAGGACAGGAGAGACTCGAGCTCCGGCCCGCTCACAGGACACACGGCGCCCTGAAAACCCAAACGGGTTCTCATTTTACTACTCTTTACTCAAAACCACAAACCTCACTATATTCTATTGGGTTTTCGCCATACTTAAACGTTTTTTCACATTTTTCAACCAGCAAGTATGGCATGCATTTTTATTCAGACCAAACCAGACCAAAGCATCCGTTGGAGTGGCCAAGTCAAAGTCCGACACTTCAAAGCTCTCCATCAAACTAGCTGACCTTAATCAATCTTGCAAATACGAGGAAAAATTTCCCTCTCTAGATGTCCAAAGCTGCTACAGGCAAACCTTAAATACTCACAGCTGTAATTACGGCTCTAAAAACTAATGACTCAAGGAGCTAAACACGCCGCACTAATCCGATTTTTTTTCATAAATACATTTGAAAACCAGGTATCCTTTTCCTCCCAGCTTTACAAATACACATAACTTCATGTTGATCTATCCCATAAAATCACACTGAAGTTTGTGGCTCTAGCATGAAAATACAAAAGTGTTGTACAGAACGTTTCAGGGGTGTGAATATTTTTGCAACGCCCCGTATTCGTTTCTATTCTACCATTTCAATCCATGAAAGGCAAACAGAGATGTAACCATGCAGCAGTTATACATCAAAGAGCTCACATTGTCTCCTTTCTGCGGGACGTCCATCATGGCCTCGGCCCCCCGCAGCGTCTCTCCTCTCGAGTCGTTGTCCGAAGGGGTAGCTGCTGCTCCCTGATTGGCACACAACGAGGAAGCTCCTTCATTCTGAATGCGGCCCTGTGGCCTTCGTCGACCCGTGCTGTCCCAGGCACTTTCAACTCCCTGGAGCAAATAAGACGTCCTCGTCTCATCGCTGAGGGGCGAGCAGGCAGTTAAAGAAGAAAATACACTGGCTCCAGGAACATTTCTTCAACTTAAAGCTGCAGCTAATTATATATATATATATATATAATATATATATATATATATATATATATATATATATATATATATATATATATATATATATATATATATATATATATATATATATATATATATATATAAATAAATAAAACTATCAAAAATAAAACAAATTAAAAAAATTACGAATACTTGCAAAAAATAAAAATATATAAAAGACTAAATCAATAAAAAATAAAATATAACATATAAAAAATGTCCAGAAATAACATATGTAAATTAATAAAAAAATTAAAACATAAAAGAAAAAATTAAATACAGAAAAAAATCAATGGAATATAAAAATACATAAATTAATAAGAAAAAATAACTAAATAATTATAAAAATAAATGAAAATAAAATACTCATTACAAATAAAAAATGAAACCTAAAGTAAATTAAAAATACAGTAAAAAAATACAAGAAAATAATAAACCAGTAAAACATTTTAATAAATGAAAAATTAAATAAAGCAACATGAAAAACAAAGTAAAAATAAATAAATAAACCTCAGAGTTGTTTTTTATCTTTAAATAAACATGTTGGAGGTATGGCATTGAAGCAAAAAAGGATACATGACAGGTAGAGCTTGCTGCAGGAGGCTGATGTCATCTGCAATGGGATACTGCTCGTCGTAGTCGACTAAAAACCTGAAAATCACAAGAAATGGATTAAAGTTCACCAACCCTCTACCAGCAGTGTGGGCTATTTAATAGAAAGTAATACTGATTTTTGTTGCCCTTTAGGGTCTTATTTTGCTAATGGGTTATAAACTTTGATTATTTTTTAAAGTACAAGATTAACACGTCTGTGATTCTACTACTGCTACTACTCAACTGTGCAGTCCAAAAAACAAGAGAATCATAAAAAGAAATGTACTGAAACCTTTTAAGTCTGCTTTAACGCTTATGTTGTTAAACCAGAAGCCGTAACGTTGATTTAACCATAAAACAATTTGTTTATCAAACATAATATGTCCTTTTACTTTAGCTTGTAGAAAATGAATTTGATTAAATCTGAAGGTTTGAAACATAAAAGATCCCCAAGATTGCCTGAGCTTTATGGTTAAATATATATATATATATATATATAAAAAAAAAGAGAAGTAGATGCTTTGAGTTTCACAACTTTTTAAACTTCAAAAACACCACGGCTGGACTCCTGTTCTCAGATTGCAACAATCAGATAGTAAATATGGTTCTCACCTTTTCTCAGGTAAGAACGATGTAAAATATTGCAGGAGTTCCTCCGCAAACGTTTGCATGTTTTCTCGACTGAAAAACAACAACAACAACAACAACAACAACAAAACCCCCAGAATGATCAAGATGTGTGGATGTGTTTCAGAGCTGTGCTGCTTGTTGAGTGATGGGCTCACCCCTCCAGGATGGCCTGCAGGCAGGTGTGGTGCAACAACAGGTGAGTCGTCTCCACCATCTTCCGACAGGAGTGACTCAGCCTCTTCCACAGGTCTTCCTGCAGACTACGGCAGAGTAAGAGTTCAGCTCATTACTGATCCGAACGGGGAATATTCCTATTTTATTCCTATAATAATATCCCTGAGGTGGATGCTCGCCTTTCATCATCAAAGTTTCTCTTCCTGATGGCTTTCTCCAAGTCAGGCACGGCGGCCTCGTAGAACGACGGCAGTCTGAGAGCAAGGGAAGGAGAAGACAGAGTCCTTTCATGCCGACACGTTTCTCACTGCGGGCGGCGATGCTTACCTGCTGAGGAAGCCGTGGGAGTGGAAGCTAGAGCAGGCGGCAGGGAAGATGTCCAGGAAGGCATGGATGGTGGTGGTCGAGTCGCACAGGTACAAAATTATATCTCCAAATTCCTGCAGTGGAAAGAAAAGAACAGATTTGTCCTTAATGGCAGTAGTGATTAAAGGGACAAAAACAGGATGATTTTATATCCTTAAATTAAACTGGAATAAATGAATGTAAACATTTTTATTGACAAGGATGTGGTGATTCTAGTGCCGTTTTTGAATTTATTTGGTTCTTTTAAACAGATACTACAAAACAAAACTAGTCTGCTACATATATTACATATAAACTCAGTGAAACAGATACTTAAAGCTGCTATACCAAATCTGCAAACAAGCGAGCTTTTCAACATAAACACGGTCACAGTACTCTCACCCCCCACCGGCAATCATCCCTAAGCCACGCCCCCCCCCTTCATATATGGGAACGCGCATTGCCACAGTAAACGATGGAGCGCAAAACACCAGTCGCCGCTTTTGTATAGTAATATGGCGGCATCACCTGTAAGTGAAAGATTAACGGTATGAACACGAACAACTAACATAAATCATTCGTTTTGGGAGCAGCCGTCTGTTTCTCCTCCTCTGACATCATTGAGCGGAGAACCTCTCACACCGGTGGTGTTCTGTTGCGAAATACCACAGAACCCCTTTTTTTCATAAAAAAAAATAAAATCTCCACAAAATATTTATAGCTATACTATGTTAGAATGTTGTTAAGGGGCATGAAAAAATGTTTTAACCTAGCTTGTTTTCCCAGATTTACCATAGCAGCTTTTATATAGAGCGACCAAACCTTAAACCCATTTCCCATTTAAACCCACAAAAAGTATTTTTTTAAAAATAAATCACACCTTATTCCGACAGGAAAAGAAATGCAGACGCGATGCCTGGTACTGCACCATCTGAAGAATAATACTTGTTTTTTGACAAATAAGACCTTTAATGAGGACATGGCGCTTTTAAACAAGGCAAAAAAAAGAAAAGAAAAAAGAATGGAGTGAGTACTTTTCCTTTGCTAGAAGATCATTTATGCAGGAAAAGCGGCTGAGGCCACTGACCAACAACTCTTTTTCCAAACCTTTTGTTATGATGTGTAGCCGTGGCAACAAGGTCGATTTTATACAAGTCCGAAATGGAAATGATTATCCATGCTTTAATTTCATCCAGGATTGACTACTGTAACTATTTTTAACTTGTCTTCATGAGAGTTCGGTGGAACGATTGCAGCTGGTTCGAAATGCCGCTGCTAAACTCCGTATTCGGTTTTTTTAAATTTTCACATGTCACCCCCAATTCTTAACTCCCTGCATTGGCTTCCTGTGAAGTACAGGATCCATTATAAAGTACTTGTCTGGACGTACAAGGCTTTACGTGGTACAGCTCCAACATACATCGCAGATATTTTACATCATCGTTGCACATCGGTATCTCTGCGATCTTCTGACAAAGGACTATTACTGGTTCCTAAATGCAATTGGAAGACCAAGGGAGACCGAGCATTAGCGGTTGTGGCACCTACCCTTTGGAATACCTTGCCATTACGGTTACGTTTTGCGGTCTCTGAGGAGCTTTTCAGGGAACAACTTAAGACTCACTTGTTTAAACTGGCTTTTTATCAATAACCTTTTCCTGTTTTATTGTATTTTATCATGTTATATTTTGTACAGCACTTTGTGATATATATCCTGAAAAATTATTATTTTTTCTTCCGGATGTGCAGCTGATTAGCATCTCAAAAGCTTAAATACCTGAACTATGACCCCAAACCCCAAGGGAGTTGAAAAAGGGGGCTTCATGGATGCAGAAAAAGAAGACCCAAGGAATACTTGTCCCAAAATATACATGCAACCCTGTTACTTTAACATGTTAAACATGATACAAGGTGAAGAAATCATTCAGTCGCATGATAAAGAGGGAGTGACATCATCCAACGGTTTCTCAACAGCATGGGCAGAGCACAGGTTTTTTCACTCCTCTAATTTTTAAATATTTACACTAATATCATACTTGTTTGACCGTCTCGCATTGCCTTATGCAACCCTGTTACGTACATTGTCTGTGTATAATAAATTTACAAAATGTTTATATTTATTGATTTACTTAGATGCGTTTGTATTACTTGTCAGTAGTGACCGTCAGCTGAACAGCTAGCTTCCATTCCTGAGAAAAGGCTAAGATTAGCATGAATTTGCAACCCTGTAACTTCCAACCCAGTTACTGAGATGCCAGTGCCAAAAAGTTGGGGAATGGAGATTTCAAGAGTTAAGCAACGTATTTTAAATTAACTTGTCTCTAAAATCAACTAAAAATACATTTAGAACATTACCATCTTTATCTAATAACAAAGAAATTAAGATTAAAAACCTTAAATATATATTTTTTAAATTCTGATTATTGGTAACAGCATTGCACCCAACAGAGCACATAAATAAAACCTACAATAACAAGTACAACTTTGGTGTCTGAGCTGTGTTAAACATTAATTTTCATAGTTTAATACCTAGTGTTCATGAAAACATTATACACAACTGAAAAAGTGAATTTTTATTTTTGGAAAATAAAAAGGCTGAAATGTCCTCCAATTCTGAAGCGACCCATATTTGAATTGACTCAACACAACTTAATCCACAGTTAACATGGATCGCTCCAGCAGTAAATCAGCAGCCACTCAACAACCGCACTCTCAAACCATTCCTTCTGCAATTTTTACCCACAATAATTAGCTTCAGTAGAGTACCCCCCCCCCAGTGTCTGAACCAAATGAAGTAGTGCTTAACTGCAGCTGCTTTTTAATCAGTATTTATCTTCCGTCCCCCACGTGTGTGGCATTAGCTTGAAGTGACGTTTAGAGGCAAAACTAAATGTTGTGAGGCCGGTTTGATGACAAACCCTCACACGGAGCCGGCGCCAGAGGAATTTAGCCGGGGTGGGGGGCTGTGGATTATTCTGGGCGGTGGGCCCAGTAAACAGTTTTTCTATTTAACCCCTTAGCGTTTTTATGTACATCTATATGATAAATCACTGGAAAGATACGATTCTTGTGATTCCACTGACGAATGCCAATCAAGGATACAATTATAACTGTAGACACAGTAAATGCTTTTGTGAAACTACTGAGAAAGAAAAGTAATGTGCAACTCACCGTTCGAAGCCACTTATCATTGACAGAACGCAGCCATCTTGAACAAAAAAAGGGTCTATTTACACCCACAAGGGTCCAATAAATAGCTAGTCCACAACAAGTCTTACACCCACAATCCAAAATAATCTGCAGCTGAAACCTTCATAATTCCCTTCCTTGTGTGTATTTCTACGTTTGCATCATAACTACCGTTAGCATGCTGATATTAGCCTAAAACTTACACAGCGGACTCTTCTTTGGGATGTTTATTGGTGGTTAGCAAACAAAAAAAATTTGGGCCTTACCGCCACAGACTGGTACAGTGTGGACCAGAATGTCACCCGAGGTTGCACTTGCCTCTCTAAGACTGTTGATGTATTAGCATCGTCCCCGCTTGTGCTAGCTTTGCTCTTGTTTTTATTAAGCCAAGCTCTAACGTTTTTTTCCATTTAGGCATACAATCGTATCAAAATTCTTCTTCACTCCCTCCAAACGTCCTGATTAATAGCCTACAGCACCATCTGCTGGTTGTCTTACAATACATTGTATGGTTGCAACTTATGATCCTTATGGTCCTTCCTACTCGTTTTAGGACACGTGGTGATTGTTCTTTCCAGGCCGTTGCTCCAAGACTCTGGAGTGATCTTCCTCCCTCCTTCCGTTTGATAGACTCAGTTGATGCTTTTAAGAGAAATCTCAAGACTCATTTGTTTCTCCAAGCATTCCCATCATAGTAGACTCAGGGTTGCTTTATGATCATGTATTTTGGAAAGCTATTCTATCTGTCATTTAAACTGTATTTTATTCTGTATTTATTGTAATTTTGAGAAGCACTTTGCGACTTTCTGTCTGTGAAAGGTGCTATATAAACACATTTTGCTAGCTTGCTTGCAACTTAATTTACACGGGCATTGCAATCCGTATTGGGCGGGCCCGATACTCGAATGGCGCCGCCAGCCCTGCCCTCAAATGTAAAATAAAAACGAAACGTGTGGAAAAGTGAGACTTTCAGCTGCTTCCATTCAAGGCCGCTGTTTTACGTAGTCTCTGCACAGCTCGGGGAATTTGTGCACATCAGAATGACAATAATGGACAGAACTAGAGCAGAAATTACACCATCTACCTGAATCCTGCAAAGTGGGTTCACCATAGTGTACTTTTAAACCCCCTGTGTGGGGGTGCTGGACAGTTGGGTGTCCAAGCTACAGTTCTCAGACATCTCTCTGGACAAATCACCAACAAGCTTCGTGATTATTATGTGTTTTTTAGGATAGGAGCTGTCCATCTGTCTGACCTCCAGGTTCATGCTCATGGCAGTGGGCTGTTTCTGTGCATTCAGCTTCAGCGGCTCCATGGCTGTGGCTCCTTCGCACCGAAGACCACACTTCTCCAGGATTGTGTCAAACACCTGAGGTTTATAACAATAGCTATTAACGTTAGAATAAACACAACAAAGGCAAAAATTCAGATGTTCTCAGAGATGATTGTAAATGTCACCTGTAACACCGTGGGGACCGTCTCATCCAGGTCATTGTAGTAGGCTGGCTGCTGGGTAAAAATGTTCTCTGAAAGGAGGTCATGACAGTCAAGATAAAAACTGATAAAAAATTTACTGGATGAGACATTCTCAAATCAGCTCACCTATCATTTTATGAAGCAGCTGGCTGTTGCCTTTTCCAAAGAGGACACACAAATCCAGAATTTTAGGAATATCGAACAAGAAGTTGTCGTAAATAATCTCTCCAAACACGGCCGGGGTGAAGAAGTGATCCTGTGGCAAGAATATAAAAACAAACAAAAACATTTCTTTTTTTCCCATCACATAAATGTAACGTTATAAATACCTCAATCCCCCTTTCTGACCTTGGATTCTTTATGCGTAGCCATCCGGAGGAAGGTAAAAAAAACCGCCTTGTGGACGGCGCGCTGCACGTCGGCCACAGCCGGTGACAAGGGCAGAGTGCAAAGGTCAAGGCCACGTGGAGCCTGGTGCAGGTATGAGTCGAGACACCTCTGCAGGGACTCATCAAACATGACCTGGTAGGGGTGTACCGGTACACACACACACAAATAAATAATAATAAATAAATCATGCTTCGGTACGTATTTGGTATGCTTTAATTAAGAAAAAATATTTTTTTACTTTTATCAGCATTAAACAAAACTTTTTATTTTCTGGATTCCTTCCTTTCAATTCTTAAAATTATTTAGATTTTATAATGTTCTATAATTTTACAAGCATAGTACAAGCAGACATAGCCAGAGCAGAAAACAATACCACTTAAAAAAGTCAGTGTTAATGTTTAAGTAATAGATTACTCATATTTGAAAATATAGAATGGTTAAAAATGGGGACATATTATGCAAACTTCATTTTTTTCATCCTTTGTTGCCTTTGTGGTTTCTGCTGCCTCTATAAACACCCCCAACATGAATAAAAACCATCCATCCATTTTTTGGGGGCAAATGTTTGGTGTCAGAAATCTTTTGCTTCTATAAGTGGTTTGAAAAAGTGCCTTATTGAGATGTGTCAATAAGCATCATCATCAACGGGGATTCCGCAGACTTTTATCCAAAATAAGTAGTTTGGGCTGATTGGATGCTACTGGTAGCCATGTTGGACGTCAGCTAGTTTTTCTCTAGTATCACTGATGTTTACATTCAGATTGACATTGATTCAGGTGAGTCATTCAGTTCAGTGCAGAGCGTGTTATGGATCTTATTGCTGTTGAAAGATTAATTTGCTGATCTGTTCTGGTTCGGTTCATCTTTCTTTTTCTACTGTAGCTGCATGAGAAACCATTAATGTTCCCAAATAGCAGAGTTTAGTGATAGCATGGGAGTCCTTTCTGTTTTGTTTCGGTGTCACTTTTTAAAGTTTAAAGAGTTCTGCACATAAACACTCTGCATGTGTTCAGGTAGAAAACATCTGGATTCGTTCGGCACACTAGTGTACCGAACCGACAGGATGGACCAATACACCCCTACCACCTGGCATAAGAGACAGATCAGTTACTCTGGACTCATTCATCCCCAACAATCTGAAGCTGCAACAGAACCATACCTGACACCAGAACTTGTCGTGAGGCAGCGCGAGCAGCCACTCCAGATCTTCTGCGATAAATCTGGCATGTTCCAGAAACTCCTCCACCTCGGCGGGAGAGCAGCCGTCTTCGGGGGGAGGTTTATAAGGCACGAAACAGCGCTCCTCCTTTCTGTCAGGGTGCTGGCGGAAAACAACAAACGTGTGAGGTAAAAAAAAAAAAAGACATAAAATGCTGTTGGGGCCAAATGTTTCCATACAAAAAAGATGAGACGGAACCGACCAGTGCAGGCAGAAGGCGCTCCTTTCCTAAAGGGCCGGACTCGGTCACCTGCTGCTCATCCAGCGGCACTCGAGCACAGGCCATGACTGCTCCTCAAAGTTTTACTTCGGATCTGAAGGAAAATGGGAGAAAACAACAA
>OY747704.1:52662500-52930000 GCA_963556495.2 Valencia hispanica | reverse complement strand
GGACGAATCTCCAGTAGCATTCAGTCTTGAAACGAATGTGAAGAAGCCTCTGACTGAAGACAATGTTGCTGTATGACAGTCTCATGACATGCTAACATCTCAATATCTGGGGAGCAGAAAATATATTCCAAAATAATGTGTCCTTGATGACACCATCAGTAATCTGCAAGCACTGCTAATCCACTTTATTTGCCTTTGCCACTCTTCTTTGAATCTCCCTCTCCTAATTTTTCAACTTCCCCCCTTTTTGTTTCACCTCAGCTATTTAGAATAAAAAATATATTTACCAATTTGTGAAATAATAATTAAAAAATGTCAAGTCTTACAGAAAAGATGGAAGAAAACTTGAATTGATCTGAACCTGGACTCAATGAGGACACTGACACGACTTTCATACAAAATTATGTTTATAAAAAGTTTATCATGACAGAGAAGGCTAACAAACTACATTGCATTCAATACTCTGATATATATATGGGTGGAATCATTAAAACTTCAGGACAGTTTTTCTTTAAATGACTGCAGGTTACTGAACTCGTTTAGTGTTCTTATGCTCCGTTTTTTAGCACAGATTTAACATACAGTGCAAACATGTAATACAGCAAGTTTTCATGATGGGTTGACTCAGATCTCCAGTTTTCTTCCAAACAAAACAATAAAGCAAAGACAAACGAAACAAAATGCAACAGGAAACACCACTGCTACCATGGCTTGGAGTGTACAGTATAAAATAAAATAAATATCCCACATAATCAACCAGCAGCGATTCTGCACCTATATATGTCTTAAGCTCATCATCCGGGAATTTAACAAAGATCCCCCGTTCCACAGTTCTTTTAAATACTAATAACGAATGTAAGAAACGTTATGTAGGATCTGATGCTGGATCACTTTGGCTTTGCTGGATTTTCAAACATTCTGTGTAATCTACCTCTAGGATATCAGAATATTTAAAAGGGCGGCGACGCACCAAACCGGGGCTCGTTTTCTGTGTAAACACACTAAACAAGTTATGTTCTTTAGGTGCATATAGCAATTCAAATCATCTTTAATGATAAATTAGTTACATGATCTGCTCTATAAAGTACTTAGTCAAAAAATTGTACTTGATAAAACTTATTTTCTCTTGTTCTTAAACAATTTTTTATGGCTAACTGAATGGGTCTGCTTTAATTACGGTCTCTGACATTGTAGAAAAATAATGTTGCCACCATTATTTCACATCTCTTGAGGTAATAATAATCACATACTGCTTAAAATGTATTACGAGAGCTTTTCCCCAGTTAAAACATTTTTAAATGGTTAAAACACCCAATACTGTAACTAAGATTTGCTATATTTCAGGCTGAAGCAGTCCTAAAAGAGTAGTCGATATATGACACCTTAGAGCAGTTTTATCCTTAGATGTAAATGTATTACAGTTTTAAACAACCTCTTCAAAGCCAACCACATATCTGAAGGAATCTTATGGTTTTTTTGGAGGCTAAAAGTTGGAAATGAAGCGATTGTGTGGATTCATGTTAAATAAAAGCAGATAACTTGTTGGGATGGAAACAGTGGGTGGTTTTACCACAGTGTTTTCCAACCCTGGTCCTCAAGGCACGCTGCCCTGCATGTTTTAGATGTTTCCCTCCTTTAAACACGCCTGATTCAGATGATTGTAGTTCAGCCATCGATTGAAATCAGGTGTGCTGAAGCAGGGAGTCATCTAAAACATGCAGGGCTTGGAGCCTGGTTTGAAAACGGGTTTACAAAAAAAATATAAAAAATGAATAGCAATAATAATAATAAAAACAAAAACATTGATTTAACAATATGCTGGGGGTAAGAGTGAGTTGCCGTGTTTCAATCACACAATCTGATATCTGTTATGGAGCCGTGGTTCAGCCATGTGCGCAGTAAAGTCCTGAAGACAGCGGCTTTTTTTTTTATCATGTTGGACGGCGACTCTTCGGAGATCATTTTTGATTTTTCTCTGATACTTGAGCTCTGTAACGGTTGGTTTTCATTCCCTTGTCCCATATTGTCTCAGTCAGCTTATATAATATATGTTTTTTCCCCCCTCTTAGGACGGAGTTTTCATGGCAGATTTGAACCCTCTTGTTTAAAGCCCTCCATGTGAAAAATAAATCATGTCTGAAGAAAGGGCTTGTTTGTTCAATCAAGAGGATCAAAAACTGTGAAAATTTTGTGTTTTTTATTTGAAAAAAAAAAAAAAAAGCCAAAATGTAATCAGAAAAACTTTCATAAGTTGCTATTTCAATATTGCCTATTTTCGGACCTCATGTAGTTCAAACATTCAAGGGAAAAAAGATGGATGACATTTGTTCCCCCAGGAAATACATCCATATTAAAAAAAAGTCTGAAGTTATTCTGTGTCTTAAAAATTTTTTTTTATCACTGGTGACTATAGAAGAATTATTTGTTCATCATCACAATGCGCGCGCAAGCTAGCTGCAGAAAGAGACGCAGGCCCTTTAAATTGTCTCTAGTTCCCCAATTGTTATTATCTGTGGTTATGTTGCAGTGTTGGATAGTGATGTTATCAGTATACTACAACAGTTTATCACCTGAAGTGATTGCTGCAGATTGTTGCATTTTATTAATCATCGTTCCAATCGCTTCTTCTGATAGCTTGCAACCAAATAAGATGGGGTTCGAGTTGATGGAGTTGGATAGAAGTTGCACGTTTTGTTTTTATCAAACCTATTTGTGCAACCAACAGCACAACAATACGTGATCTTTATGCAGGCGACACGAGCAGTAGAGCAAGGAGTGACGTAGACCGACAATCCCACTATGTCCATGTTTGCAGATAAGCTAATCGTTTCATAACAACTAAATATCCACGGAAGGATCTCACTCCACACACTTTTGTGCATGAGGAGTAACTTGAGTGAGGATTGGGTGTCGTTTCTCAAAAGCTGAGCCCGACGTCGCAACTTACTGACCATAAATGCTCCAATTGTGGATGTTAAACACAGATATGGCCATGAAGCTGCAGTTGGAGTCAGCTGTAAAAGAATATATGGTAAAGCAACAGAAGATTTGAGGATAAAAATAATTCATTAGATGTACAAAGACCACAGATTTGCACTCTTGAATGCACTTTCTTTTTTTTTTACGATTATTTGTAGCTATATAAATGAAGGGCACAGATGGTAAACTATGGAGAAATGCCACAGCATGGGTGCTGCACCTTTTCTGGAAAAAAAACCCAACAACAACAAAAAAAAAATCATTAAGCATTACCTTCACGATTAAGGGTTGATCAGAAACTGCACACTGCATAAAGACGTGTAGCCCTTCACCGAACTCAAACGGCGCAACCATTGTTTGGTCTCTTAAAGGTTGGTTTTAAATGTGTCCTAAAACTTTAAATGGTCACAAACAAAACAAATGGAAGTCAATTTGTAGAGAAGATTTCCAGCTCAAAGTCCTTCCTTTTTTTTGGTATTAAACGTGAAAGCATGGAAAAAAAAAAACAAGAGAAAAAGGTTCACAGCAGCTAGAATCTTGATCAGCTTTCACAAAGGGTCACCGCTATAATTACCCAGCCTGAACTCGAACAGTTCCCAGATCAGAGCAACATCCAAGTCGGTAAGAATAAAGAAGCAAGACAAGAGGAGGAACCTAATAAATATTTAGGCAAGTTAAGAAACTACTAAAGGAAAATTTGATTAAAAGGAGAATCAGCACGTTTCTGTAGACCGATTCAGTGGATATTCTAAACCGTTAAAAGGGAGGAAAAGTTTGAGACCCGAGGGTAGATGAGCCTGAACTTTACTGCATGTCAGAGCTGCAGATAAGTAGATAGTTCGTTAAAATAAGGGTCTGTGCGTTCCTGCCGCACAATCAGATCCCCCCAAACTCCTCCCGAGATACAGCAAAACCACAAAAGGACAACAGTTTTCACCATTTGGGCCCAGTTTCTATCACCAAATCCCACTCCCAGCAGTCCGGCGCTAGCCCAGCTGTATGCGTCCCGAATACGTGGTGAGGAGGAGCATGATGGCGAAGCCCGTCAGGAGTCCTGCGTTCTGGATGCCGAAGGTGATGAGGAACCTGCTGCCTCCTGCGTCCTCCTCCTCCCGACTCACCTCGTTCATCTCTGGAAACTGCGAGAGAAAAATCGTTTTTAATCTTCGGTCTAATAAGTAATCATGCGTGCGGCTCCTCGCCCCCCCCCAAATCAAAAAGAAAAGTGGCACCTATAAAATAAGAATAAATCATATTTGGGTTTATTTTAAGGTATAACAAGTAATTGTAAAAATGAGAAGCAGAGACACGTCTAAAAATTTCAAAGCACCGGTCTTCTGTCGATGTGGCGTACCCTGTCAGAATAGCATACCGGAAGTTGATTTTAGCAGTGTGACATATGGTGTTTTGAGAGGTCTTTGCTTTATTGAAAATAGCGTTTATAAAAGGGTATCCTGATTTCTGGAGGCGTTCATGGCCTTATCTGAGCCCTGGAGAAGTTGTTCTGATCCCAGAAAGAGCTGCATGTAGATACCACAAACACTTTTGTAAAATATCCAGATGTGCATCTGTTAAATTTAACACATAAATCTCATAGGACGGGAATTTTTTTTTTTTGCCAGAATAAAAAAAATGTTTCTCCGTTTTTTTCCTGGACTTTACAATTTCAGAAAATATTTTAGATTAAACATGAACAATATCTGCCCTTACTCATGGAAAATTCTCAGTTTTCTCTCGCAAATCTATGCCTTTTCGAGTTTTTCCTGAAAATAGGTGAAATTAATCTCAAAATTTCAGCATCTATTGGCAGAAATGTTCTCAATTTTTTCTTTCATTTATCCACAAAGGCCCTAACATACCACATTTAACACATTACACGATTTTACGACTCCACTTGCTAAAAATAATATATGGAAAACTCCTGTTAACATTTTTTGTGATTGTATAAGGCGTGGAATTAGGTATAGGTATAATACAGCAAAATTTACCACTTGTAGTCTGAGGTTTGCTGTAATTATGTTTTTTTTTTTTAACGCATGCACAATACCTGAAGGTATGCCATTCTGATGGGTACGGTGTTCTGTCAGAACACGGGCCCTTGAGGAATGCGAGTTGCAGAACCCGGCTCTAGGATAACCTGGAGGTCCTTCAAATCATACAAATTAATTTTTCTTTCCGTATGCAAAATTAAAGTTTATTGATTGTGTTGAATATATTACAGTCCAAAATTCCTTACAGAGCAAAAAATAATGATTCACCTGAAAACATCCAGAGTAGGTTTTCTTTTAAGGAAGATATTTATAACCTGAGGGGCTTAAGTAACTTCAAAGTTGTCCATGTGCGTACTACCAGAAAATGCTTTCGTGTTTCTGTGTGTGGAGCTGAAGTAATCTCCAAGCATAAAACAATAAAATAAAAATAAAAAAGATAAAGAAATTATCAAGACATGGTCATTATTAAGTATTACGGATGGATGATACAACTTACTTCTTGAAGCTGGGGGAACTGGCTTGTCTTGAGCAGATGACATCATAAGAGAATTTGACTCATATTTATTTCCATATTTTTGCATATTATTTTATTAAAGGCTATGAATACATGGCAAAACAGAATATACAGTGAAAGGGTGGGATTAAATAAGTATGCTTCATCCCACTCCTTTTTGACATGAAGGAATTATAACAATAATGTATTGTACTTATTGTATGTATTATGAATTGTTATTTACATTTTTAAAAAAAATTAATTTCATTACTACCAGCAAATTTCTTTCTTTTTTTCCTTTTGTACATCGTTTCTTGATTGAAATAAAGAGAAACAAACAAGGTGACGGTCCTTCTGTCTTCAGGGCTGTAGGAGATTCAAACCCATGTTGAAGTGAACTCACCATGTCTGCCAGAGCGATGTAGAGAAACATTCCTCCAGCCAGAGCAAAGATCCAGTTGGGAGAGAAACTGTTGCCGGCCAGGATGCCAAACCCCATGCCCAGGTAGCAACAACAGGCCGACAGGAAGTTGAAGAACAGAGCCTGCTGTATGCTCATGCCAGCGTTCAGGAGGATCACAAAGTCACCTGGAGAGACAAAAAGAGTCAGCTAAACACCACTGACAACAGATGCTTCAATAAAGTGCTAGGATAGTCTATTTTTAGCCTTCTTAATGTCACGGTAAGGCTCCGCTCGCCTCCTGTGAAGCATGCGACGGCTTTGCGTTTTCTCAAACTCACCGAGCTCATGAGGGAACTCCTCACAAAGGATGGCCACGGAGGTGCTGATGCCCTGGAAGACCGAGGCGGTGAAGGAGGCGCCGATGGCCAAGCCGTCGATAAAGTTGTGCAGGCCGTCGCTCAGCGTGATCATCCAGGCCAGCGTGCCGATGTCAGAGTAGGTCGTTCCTTTCAGCCAATAGCAGCCGCCGCCTCGGCTGCCGGACCGCGCCCCGTTTTCTGGACTCTGAGACTCCTGGAGAAACAGGCGGAGAAATTTAGATGGAACTGTAGGAATAGGATTCTACCTCATGTTTGGACGCGTTTAGGTTCAAAAGTTACAGCGAAGCCTAAAATCAAGAACTCTCTTCAAAAAAGAACCCGTGTACATCATGTCTCGATCCAAAGGTCGTCATTGACATCTACCAAAGCCATTTTTAGGGGTTAGGGGCTCCAGCGAACCACAGTGAGAGGTGAATAATGGTGGCGAACCTTCCTATGAGTAGCTGACCTCGCAAAATTACCAACTTAAAAATGTTAAAATTTTAACGTGCCCATTCCCCACCTGTGGCATCTGCGCGGGGCTGAGCATGAGCTCTCCCTCCTCAGCATCGTCCACTTTTCCCTGAGCCAAGCTGTTGGCTTCTCCGTTCTGCTGCAGCCTCTCCTTCTCCCCCTCCTCTGCAACCCGGTCGGGTGACGAGTAGCGGTCGGGGTCGCCGTAGTGACTGTGGCCGTGGCTCTGAATTCGAAGAGGCAGACAGAAGACAAGGTCGCTGGGATTAATGGTTTTAAGAACAGCACAACAGGACCGAAAGCTGATGAACGACGACATGTTATATTTTCCCTCCCCACTTGCGATGAAATTCTGTAGGATGGATGAAAATAAATTAATCTTTTGCTGCTGCAGGATAATCGGTTCGAAACCATTCCAGTAATTAATGTTCCGACAGCAGATATGGACCCATTTAGGACCTTTTTTTTTTTTTACAATTTCAGATGGCAAGGCGAGTTTATTTGTATAGCACATTTCAGCAACAGGGCTATTCAAATTGCTTGACATGATGAAAACATAAAACAATTTGAAAAAACAAACAAAAAACTACTTTCCTGATTCTAGTGAGGAACACGAGCAGCAGCGTTCTGGATCAGCTGCAGCGGTCTGATTGACTTTTTAGGCAGACCTGTGAAGACGCTGTTGCAGTAATCAATCAGACTAAAGATAAACGAATGGATGAGTTGTTTTTTTTACCTTATGCTGCTAATTTCAAAAGTATTTTCTTACTTAATTTGATCTCTTTTGTGTGTGTAATTTGTAACCATGCTGTTATTATAGGCTTGCAATGCAATATGTAATTGGTGCATCACTTTATAGGCAGAAAATGTGGTATTTTTTATTTATGTGTAGCTGGTTTTAGCCAGATAAGGAACAGGAGAAATCGGCCTAAGCTATATATATATATATATATATATATATATATATATATATATATATATATATATATATATATATATATATATATATATATATATATATATATATATATATATATATATATATATATATATATATATACACACACATATATAGTTTCTTCACTTTGTCCAAAAAAACAAAGTAAAATATTAAGATTGATTCATGGGACTTGAATCTGTGGTTTGAAAATGAAAAAAACCCCAAGAAAAACAATCACTGCGTAATGAGGGATGTTTTTTTTTTTATTCTTACCAACTGATCACATGTACTCAAATTAAAGACTGGTTTTAGAAACTTTTCAGTGTGAAAATTAAAAACATTAATGTTTAAAAAAGTTTCAAAAAAATATTGGATTTTATACATGCATATATTGTTCCTTTATCCTTATTTTATTTCCTCTAAAATGTATATATTTTTTACTTTATGTCTGTGTGCTGTGTGAGCACATGAAACCAGAGTCAAATTCCTTGCTTGTGCAACAATGTTGGCAAATAAAGCTGATTCTGAAGCTAAATAGAAAACTAGTGATGCCTCACTTTAAAAAAAAAATGTTTTATTTGCTTTAAAGAATATTAAGGCCCATTTTTATTTTATTTAGTTTGAAAAGAATCTTTATGAAGTATTAATAGATAGGCTAAGCCTCCAGTACTGAAAAACAACTACACATGCACATTCTGCAAGTATTTTTTGTTTTCAAATTATCCTACTTAGTTGCACGTACAAATAACTACACAGTACTTTGGTTTTTGTAATTCTGTCCTTAATGTACATATATTACTATTCTTAATTCTGTTTTTATACTTTTTTCTACCTTTCTTGCGTGATCGTAAAGGATTATTCTATTCTATTATAAACTGGATGAGTTAATGGATTCAAACGGAGCAACCACTAGATGGCGTAGCTGTTGAATAAATAAATCGTTATGTTAATCCGTGCTGTATTTTATGAATGACACACCACTGAATTTCTTATCTTCTTCTTACAATTGCAGGCAGTATTGTCTAAGGTTTTTTATTATAAACCTTTAGACTACAACAAGGAGAATCATTGGAGAATCATTATTACTTTATGGGTTGTTGTTAAGTGGCTGAAAAAGGTGAAAAATCCTGTTTAGGGAATACAAAAGGAAGAAAAGGCGTCACATTTTATTACTGTACGTTAGGAGGAGCATTCTTGTAAACATTATGAACAATGATTCACCACATCGGACTTTGATTGACGTGGAAAAACGTTTTTAAACAAAAGGAATGCAAACAACCTGTAGAGTTTCTGAACATCCTTTTGGATCACATCAGTTATTAGAAAGCAAACATCCCATCCTACAAGCCAAACCTGCTGCTGATGAACAGAAAAACAAGTTCAAGGTATTTAGTTGCGTGGCACGTTGGCAGTTGGAGCAAATACTGATAAAAGCAAATGTTTAGTGTTGTAAATATACCTATATCAAGTGGAAATTCAAAGCGTTGAAAAGAAATTAATATACCTTGTCCTCTTTTTTTTTTTTGTTAGCAATTTGTCATGTTACAACCACAAACTTCAACATGTTTTATTGGGATTTTATGAGACAGACCAACACAAACTAGGGCAGCGGAAGGGAAATGATTATGCAGTAGCTGAAGTAAAGTTACATTAATAATAAAATAGCTTAAAGACAACAAAGTCAATAGCCTGTTTCACACCGTGGTGGCACTATTACCCTAATATGCCGCCACAGCGTGTGATTTTTGAAAACAGGCTGTAGTGAAAGTGGCCTCTCACCCAACGACTGCTGGCGCAAAGAACGGGTCAAGATTCAAGTAAGACTTTGAGAAGCTTCAAGAAAGTAGGGCCAGGACAGCTGGGTTCGAATGCCAGTCTGGGGTCTTTCTGCGTGGGGTTTACATGTTCTCCCTGTACATGTGTTGGTTCTCTTACTCCCACAGCTCATAAACTCGACTGTTAGAATAATTGGACTCTCTAGCTTGTCCTTAGGTACGACTGTGTGCATGATTGTTTGTAAACAGTAAACTGTCTTTTTATTGAACCCCTTAGCGTTTCTATGTCCCGTAGATGGCACGTTACATACTTCTGGATCAAATTTGCCTTTTTTGCAACACCCTTTCGATGTACAACTACATATTAGGCATTACTGGATTTTTGAGTGTCCAATGATGGAGGCCAATCAAGGTTACAATCATAACTGTAGACACAGTAAATTGAATGTATGCATGATTGAATTGAAATGGCTTTTCTTGTAAAGTGCCTTGAGATGACGTCTGTTAGTCGGCGCAATATGAATAAACTGAATTGAATTTGACCAGTAGAGTTTTTGTAAATTGGTTGGTTTCTTGAGATGGACCCACCTTTTTGAGGGTAAAGGTCGTTCCAGAAGCTGAATGTTAGCCTGATTCTGATATTTTGATGTGTGGCCAAGGTCTTCGTCCTGCTGGAACACCTAAATGAGTCCCAGGTTTCAACTTGGACACAAAGGGGGGAGTGGGGGAGTAAACGGTCATTATTTAAAACCCCTTTTACACATATTTATGGCGGTATGTTACATACTTCCGGGTCAAATCTGCCTTTTTTTTTTGTTTGGAACACCCTTTCTAAGTATGCAGTTCAATTCAATTCAGTTTATTTATATAGCGCCGATTCACAACAGATGTCATCTCAAGGCAATTTACAAGTAAAGTCATTTCAATTCAATCATACAAACATTCCAATTAGTTTAAAGCTTTAAGGCCCGTCCACACGGAGACGCGTTTCACTGTATACGTATACATTTTTTAATCGTATTAGCGTTTCGTCCACATGGATCCGGCGTTTTGGGAGACTGAAACCGCTATTTTTTGAAACCGGGTCCCAAAGTGTTTAAATCTGAAAATGACACCCTTGCGGTTTCGTGTGTACAGCCAATCCGTATATTTTGTGAAACGATGATGTCATCACATCATGCGTTGGCTGCGTAACACGTAACTGCAAACAATAATGGCGGACTACATAATTTTGTTCGTGCTCCAGAAGCTACTAAGCCTACTAACTTTATTACAGCAAAATCTATTGCTTTGTTATAAATTTAAACTTCTTGGTTCGTATACAGCGCACAAGGTCATGCGCATGCTCAGTCTTCTTCTCCGTGTATAGTGTATCTCTGTGGCAGAATTACAGCACCCCATACTGGTCTGGCATATATACTGCACCGTTTTCAGTCGGTATCAATGGTTTTGTGTGTATGCAGATATTTTTTGAGACGACACCGTGTTTACTGAATTTTTTTTTTTAGAACGAGGAAAAAAAATGATCGGATAGGGACCGCACCGGCTTCGTCTGGACGTGGCCTTAGTTAGTTTCCTATTTCAGGAATCCCAGCAGATTGCATCGAGTCATTGACTTGAGGTTGCGTGTCATTGATGAAGACTTCCAACCACAGCATACCCTCACCCTCATACTGAGCAAACATGACAGGAAGAAACCTCCAGCAGAACCAGAACCAGGCTCAGTACAAGCGGCCATCTGCCATGACCGTCTGGGGGTTTGAGAAGACAGAGCAGAGACACAGAAAGAACAGAGGATCTGATATAAGAGTACTTTCTATATTGAAGAAAATAAAAATTAGATAACAGGACAAGGGGGATGTTCAGCCGCCGAGGCATATATATGTCTATATACATACATATTATAAATAATTGGAAAGCTAAGATACTTGTGATTCCAATGATATATGCCTATCATGGATACACTCATAACTGTAGACACGGTATAAGCTTTTGTCAAACCACTCAGAAAGCAAAATAATGTACAACTCACCATTCGAAGCCTTCATATTATTGACAGAACAGAGCGATCTCGTCGTTTTCCAGAAAGGTCAAGTTAATGTCCTCCAATAAAACATCTAGTCCACAACAACTCTTATGTCCCCAATCCAATATAATCTGCTGCTCATAACCTTAATACTTCCTTTCCTTGTGTGTATTTCTCACAAAGCTTTCATTATAACTACCATTAGCATGCTCAAATTGGCCTAAAATTAACACCCTGTCCTTCTTCTTTGTGATGTTTATTGGCGGCTGGCAAACAACTAATTGTTGCATTACCGCCACCGACTGGTATTGACTGTGGACAAGAACGTCACTCAAGGTAGTACTAGCCTCTCTTAAGGCCAGTTCACACCGTGCGTTTTTCTGCCGTCAAAAAGGACGGCTTCATGCCACACTGTGCGAGCTCCAACAAGCTCTAGAGATGTGTCACACTGAACGGCGCAAGATTTCAGTTGGTCAAACTGCATGACGTCTCGCTGTAACAAGACGCGCCAAAAGCCAACGTAATTCATAGTCATTCACTGGTCAATGGCGCAGTCTGTGGTCGTAGAATTTCAGGCAGTGCCTGAAGACTCACAATGCCTGGTTTTGGTCGTACGATTCTTCTCACGACAAAAAAGAAAGGCTCTAGGACGGCCAAAATCACACAGTGGGATCCCAGGTTAAGATTGTTGATGTATTTAGCAATCGTCTCTGCTTGTGCAAGCTTTGCTCTTGTTTTTATTAAGCCAAGCGCTAATGTTCATTTTGGCATACAACCGTATCAATGCATCTTCTTTACAGCCTCCAAAAGTCCTAAGTAATAGCCAACAGCATCTTCTGTTGGTTGTCTTGGGGCAATAAGATGCATGGTTGCAACTTACTTTACACTGGCGTTGTAATCTGTCTAGGGCAGGCCCATACCTAAATGGTATGCCTGGATTCAGGAAGAGTTTTGGCACATTTAGAGCATTTTTGGTTCCAATATCTAATACCTGAATGGAGCGAGAGCAGCGCCTTATCGGTGCTAATGTAAACTTACCCCTTGCTTTTGCTTAAGGAGAACCTTGAGAACTTTTTCTGTGAAGAAGAAGAGGTAGAAGCCTCCAAAGACCACGGCCGATTTGGATACGTAGAGGTCAACCAACGGGTCGAAGCCAAAGGCCTACCAGGCAGAGAGAAGATATGTTATCACTGTGGTGATTATCAGCAGTGTACACTGTAAACAACTGTTATTACTGTGGTGTGTACAAAAGGAACAGTAAGAGGTAAGTTGGTTGTTTTTCTGGTAAACTTTAGAGTGTTGAGGTTGTGTCTAGATCATATTTATATTTTTAAAGTTTGTTTTTTTATTCGAAACCTTCCTTATTGAACACTTTTTTTTAACAATTCGCATTTAGTTTTGATGAGCAGAAGTCCAATAAAAAACCCCTCCTGATCTGCATCATTTCAAGAGGCTCAAAGCTCAGACTCAGCTGTGAGTCAGGCGTCTTCGAATAGGCGAAGCCCTTTGAGTTTAAAGGTGCGTATTTTTTAGATAAATAAAGGTAAATTAATGCAAGGAGTTACACAACTGCTGTCATCACTGTAAAGCTGGATGTCTGCACAGTTGAACAAAAGTTTGACAGTATTTGTGTTTCACTCCCTCCCCCTGAGCAAATCTGGATGTTTGGGTTTGTGTGTTTGGAAATACTATGAGGCCAAAAGCAATAGAGATCACATTTAAGCCCAAAATTATTCAGATTTAGTGTCGAAAGTTGGCTTTTAATTTTGATAACATGCTTCTTTTTTTTTTCTATCTGGACGTTATTTTCACAGTCCCAACTTCATTCCGATTGAAAATCTGTGGGAGGGAGCTGAAGATTAGGGTGATGGCAAGGAGGCCGTCCAACCTCAAGGTAAAATAATCAGAATACCAGAAGAAACGCGCAAAACCCTGGTTTGATTGCTGAAATCGCAACACAGATTTTTCAATTTATTACAAAGAAGGTGATGAGTAATTTTCAACATGCCATTTTCTGATAAAACATAAATTAAAAAAGCGATTTTGTTGTTTTTTTTAAACTGATAGTAGGGGCGTCCTGTAACCGGTGTTTCCCCAGTAAAAACTGACCCCACCGTTTCATGTTTTGGAAGATGCTGGGCTCATTTCCTATCCCTGAACTTCTGAGTTGGAGGAAAACAAACTTGGATATAAACCTGCCAGGGGTATGAACAATTTCTGGGCTTAACTGTAGATGCCTGATGTCTTAGAACTGTTAGGTGTCTCCGTTTTGCGCTCCGAGCTGGGCTTTAGGCAGATTAAGAGCCTTATAATGTCAGCCCATTAAAGAGGCTTTAAAGCTTCACACAAAAGAGGATGAATTCAGAGTATTAGGCATCCTCTGACATCTTCAGTTAGCTTTTTGTTTAATGTAAGCCATTAAATAGTTACAATGGGATTTAACTGGCTGTATAACCCCCCCCCCCCCCCCCCCCCCCCCCCAAAAAAAAAACATCTACAAATAAAATTGTAAAAGTAAAATGTTGTCCTCTACCAAACACTTTTATTTGACACATCTTTCATCAGCCCGGTTCAGACCTGGCAGCGACATCTTTCCTGGGTGATCCGATCACACCCAGGCCCCTGTTAAATACAGGTGTGAACGTGCTAAAGGCAGATTGAAGATGGCATGGATAAGAACACCTTCAGAGATGTTCTGAGACACTTATCTGCACCAGTTTAGCAGTCTGAATACAATCTGCTCTGAGCCACCCTGAGGCAAATCTACTACCTGACCACCCACTGACCCGACAGGACTCCCATCGGGCTCAGTTATTACCTTGATAGTCCTCTGAATAGTAAAAAAAAAAAAAACTATAGAAACAGTACTGTTAAGGTTTCAGGTCATAAAACATAATTTTATCATCAGACAAAGATAAGCTGACTAAAAACAAAAGGCAGCTTTTAAATGATAATTTCGTTTAAGGGCAAAAAGCCACCCAACCAGCCTGGCCGTTTGTGAGAAAGTAATCGCCCATCTAAACCTAATAAATGCTCGTGCCAACCTTAGCAGCAACGACTTCCATCAAGGATTTGTAATAACTGGAGATGAGTCTTTTACATCGCAAATGGGCAGATTTGTTTTGTTGAACTCTGGACTTTGACTAGGCCACATGGAAATCTTCCCTTTTTTCTTCTTCAAGCTATTCAGGGGGGGTCTTGCCGGGGTACGAACATCTGATGGTCGGATATTCTCCTTCCACATTTTCTGCTAAACACCTGAATTTATGGTTCCATCAGCTACGACTAGCTGTCCTAAAGCAGCCCCAGAACCATCATACCACCACTACCATGCTTTGATGATCTCTTACTGAAATCGTCGTTAGTTTTACACCAGATTTAACATTATGCACGTCTTTTAAAAATGTTTAGCTTCTGTCTCATCAGTCAGGACGTCTTGTGGATCATCAAGATGTTTTTTTGGGCTCATCTGCGATGGGCCTTGAGTTACTTTTGGTCAGCAGTGATTTTGTCCTGTGAATGTTGTTTTAAAAATTTGACCTGCCTAGGGACTGCGGATGTAATATAGCATTTATGTTAAGTTATTTATATGAAAGTTTTGCCTTACTGAACATATTTCTCTATAAATATCTACAAATTTACTTCATTCAGTGTATGATTTCATCTTTGTAAAGAAATCTGATGAAGCACTTTTGTGTCTAGCTTGATTTAACTCACAGCATTGGGTTGATATGTGTTTATTATGCTGGCAAGGCCAGCAACAGAATCATTCTTATAAACAATAGAAGAAAATAATTTAAACTGTAGTTGAAGCAGGAAAAACCCAGGAAATTTTCAGATGGATGAAATTATGTAAAAAATCAATACCCAGGAATCAAAAACAACCTTGCCCATGAGGTATGTGAGCTGCAGTAACTCTACCTCTGGGATGAGCTGAAACAGGGCGTTGGAGTACAGCGTGCCAATGGCCAGGGCTATGAAGTAGAGCAGCAGTCGCTTGTAAAAGGTTTTCTTCATGAAGGGCACCACGCTGGCCCCGATCAGGGAGCACAGGGAGATCAGTGTCACACACAGGATCCCATAGCCCCACACTGATCAACAGAGCAGAAAGGAAAGACAAAGAGAGGCGGTTAGTTCGGTGATTATCTGATCCGATTGATTACCAGAGCGAGGAACACCAACCAATGATCCCTGCAGGGGAAACAATTCAACAGAGAGTCTTTTCACAGACAAGAGGCCCATTTTCCAGAAGAAACAAAAGCTTAAGAGTGAGGATCTGCATTGTGAGGTAGCAATTTACCTTCCTGTGAGGCAGCGATTGAAACCCATTCATTTCCTTCACAGAGAAAGTCACTACGGGGAGCTTACATACGGACCTTGCTCCAGGCCACTCGGATGTGTTCGTATCACTGCGGTGGCCTCAGGGAAAACACCTGCTTCATCACAGCTAAAGCAAAGCAGCAGCACTGGAAATGCTTTATGTATCAATGACTGTTTAGCTCTTTACTGGAATATTCATTCATATATATATATATATATATTTGACTTTTTTTCTTTTTTTTTTTACTTTGATCAGCATTAAATAAAGAACTTTTCCCCCCTGGATTCCTTCCTTTCAAGTCCTGAAATAAATTTTATTTTGAGGAGGAATTTTCCTAATAAATTTGGTTAAAAATAACAAAGAACCAACTTATGTTTTTATATACAGATATAATAACAAATGCAAGTTTTTAGTTTTGCCTTGGAATAATTACGTTCAACGTCAATAAAAATACCAGTAATATTTTTTTATATCTATTCTTCTTGTCGTTCTTGTCACATGTGCTTTTTTTCTTACATTATTTTCCACAAATACCAAAATCCCATAGAATAGTGTAACCCTTTTATTGTATTTTTTGTGTGCAAAAGTTTGATATTTTCCTTTGTTTTAAAACCTAAAAAAAAAATTTAAATTGGGGATTTTTTTTAAAAGAAAATATTTCCTATTGCATTTTTTTTTAAAATAAGAAGCTGTGCATTTTCAAAATGTTATACAACATTTGCAGCTCTAAACTAATTTTATTTAGATGGACTAAGGTTAAAAACGGCTCTTTTGATTTTAAAGGTTGCAGAACCCCTGCTCCTGATAGGCTTCGACGCTAGAGAGTTTAAAATCTTTTTATAATGACTCGTTATTTCCCCTTGGCTTTTGATCTAGATTGAACATGACTCCCAAAATGTATCTCTTTATTTATATACTTTTTATCTATGTAGAGATTCTGAATTTCACATTTTGCGTCTTTTTTTTGTTCTGTATTTTGTGGTTTTATTAAACTCTATTGACTTGTTCAGCACTTTAAAAACAACCAAAGCTGACCGAAGTACTCAATAAAGAAACCCTGACTTGACATAAAAAATATTTTGAAGTAGTGCTCCTCTTACTTGAGTCCAAATTTTTGGTAGCACTACCCACCTCTGGTTAAATGACTCTACTTGCTGATTTTTCTGCATTGGCTCCACGTCAGCAAACGGTACAAAAATGGCAGCTTTAATAGAGCTGGTCATACTTGCAGATTAATAAAAAACATTTGATTAACACCCGGCTGCTGGTTTCCTTCCTAAATCCTACTGAAGCAACAAGGTTGAAGTTGCATATTATGGATTTTTATTATCTTTAATAAACAGTAGCTGTGAAATCTCAAGGTTAGAGTTAAATAATGTTAACATGCTAAAGATCAGATACATTTTAGGATGGGGTGGGGGGGGTATTTATTTTTATTGCGAATGTTCATGAAACACATGGATACAAAAAGCATTTCAATGCTATTTAAAGCTGAGGAAAACCGCCGTCAAGAAACAAAAGCAGGAAGAAGGAAAAAACTGGCCAAAGGATGCAAGACTAACTCATTTTTTGTAGCTTTTCTGTTTGTGCTCTGAAAAGGTTTGGCTGCTTTGGAGTGTGTGGCGAGGTGCGAAAGATGTATGGATACAGCCAGAAAGCAAACCTCAGGTATGAGCTGGAAGACGGCTGTGGAGAAGAGTGTGCCAATGGCAAGAGCGATGAAAAAGCTGAGCGCATGTTTCATGCATTGCGTCTTCATCAGAGGTACGATGGCAGCTCCGGTGAGGGAGCAGACACTGATCACAGTCACGCTCAAAAAGGAAAAACCCCACACTGCATGTGGAACAAACAGGAACATTAAAAACACCACGCATAACCAACTGGAATGACGTCTACCTTTCAGATACATGATTTGAAAACATGAAAAATAACCAATGTCATGGGTAACTTACAGTGTTTGAGAAAGTAATGCAAACAATTTTATCTATAAAGCAAAGTTTAAATATTAAAAAGAAGCATTTACAGTAGGTAAAAGTGTTAAAATATCAAACATACAATTTAAATAATAGGGGTGTAACGGTACACAAGAGTCACGGTTCGGTACGTTTTCGGTACATTTTCGGTACATTTTAATCAAGAAAAAAAGATGCAAATGTGAATATGAATTGTTTTTTTGTACTTTGATCAGCATTAAACAAATAACCCTTTTACCTGAATTCCTTATTTTCAATTCCTGAAATTAATTAGATTTCTATTATGTTCTATAACTTGTGCACGTGCGTACCGAACCGACAGGGCCATACCCAAAAATATGAATACATGTACCGTTACATTCCTGATAAGTAGCAAAAGGTAGAGGTTTAAAATATCTTTTGGCAACCATAGAAAAAAATATATCTAAAAAAAACATTCCTGGAAGAAAAATTTTTTTTTTGAGTTTGGTCAGAATTTGAAGAAGAATTAATGTGGGATTATCACATAGTTATGAAATTTCATGTGCTAATATTGTTTTTCAATTCACCATCAAAAGTTTAGGAAGAAAGAACAAAAATGTGTATAACTTGCATAGAAATGCTCCAAAATACCTTGTTTTCAAGCCTAGTCGGCTTAGATAGCTTTTTCAAAAAAAAAATTAAACAAATAGCATTTGGAAACTGTATTCATTTTTTATTTATTTATTTCATGTTATTATTGGTTTGCTGTTTGGTGATCTGATTGAGAGTGTGACAAAAAGGGGGCAAAAAGTACTTTTCATGGCAATGTCAGTCTAAAGTTTGACTGCAGTAACAAATATTTCGAATAACTCAAAAGGGTTAAAACTAAACCAATTGTCTAGACTAATAAGCTGACAAAGACTTCGTGAACAGCTGTTGAGGTAAACATGGGGGTAAAGCAACACAACTCAAACCACTAAATCAGAGAATAACACCTTGTGTTTAACTGTGGCATGAATATTCATCGGCTCTAAAAATACAGTTCCAAATATGTGTTATCAATTAAATTAAAATGTTCACAGGTTAAAGGCAGAGATATTTGTTTCTGTGCTGCTGGGAAATCTCTACAGGCTCTGAAAAGGAAAACAGTTGAGGGGCCAAAATAAGCTTCTAATGGGGGTGTGAGCTGAGCCGAGAGCGTCTGATAAGGAAAAACAAATCTGTCGGTGGAGAGATAGAAGCAAAACTCTGGGATCTCTTTCCTTGAACCTGTCGAGTGTGAAACAGACCAAGTTTAAAGGAAAAGTCTTGACTGATTGTATTCAATCAGCTGCAGAAACCGAACTACTATCACTATTATAGAAACTCCCTGCAACATTTGCTGCAGTTAGAAAGGTAAAACATTAGCAGTGTATTCGATCTCATCTCTACTTTAACAACAGCCTTCAGAGGCCCCTCTATTTTCAGTATCTACATGGGGGGAAAAAACTGCTTCCAGGCCCTTCAAGGACATCCTGGCTGTGTACACTCAGCACTATGGATTAGGTTACAGTGAATCAGCAGCCGATGAAAGGTGAGCTTTCCTATGCGGACCGATCCATCTGGATTAGATCTATGCCACACAATGGATATGCTGCTGGAGCATTATTGTTGATTCTGAAAGGTTACTGAGTCTACATTGAATGTGACAAATACACTGCAGGGTGTGAAAGCAGCACGTTTAGTCCTCTCATGTGTTTGGGGGCTGAATAATTTCACTAAATATGTTTAGACCTCTCGGGTGATGCCTGGAATTTCCATAAAATGCATTTACAGTCAGGAGAGTCATTAAAACATAAAAAAAAAGTTAATTTATAACAGAAAAGCAACTTAACAGCTACTATAAATTTCTGAGAATCCAGCTCATGCTCACCTTCTGCATCTGAAGGCCTGGGGGGAGGGTCAGGGTTTAGCCCCTCCCCCTTTTTCACTTTGCAGGTGCCAGCATCCAGCTGCTGCAGCATGGTGGGGCAGAGCTTCTGGAGACCCTGCCCATCCAGCCGTGACTGCTCGCTGATGCTGTAAATGGCCAGCGTGTCTGCAGGCAAGCACTGGGAAAGGAAGCAAAAAAAAGAAGCCATAATTAATGCTAAAATAAAACATTTTTTACCAAACCCTATATTAAAGACTTTTTTATATTTATTTCAGAGGAAATCAGCTTTAAAAAGCAAATATAGATGGTACCCACCACTAATATCTGTTTTCTCTACAGTACAAACCTCCTTCAATCATTTTAGAAATAATTGACATATTAATGAATATGACAATAAAGTGCATTTTTTACATAAACATTTAGACGTAAGGTGATTTCATGTCAACAGCAACAGCAAAAAAAAAAAAAAAAACTTAAGAGGACTTAAAGTTGAGGCTTCAAAAATTCTGGTTTCTGACGTCTGGTAAATTTCTCTTTTATTTTTTATTTGAGCAATTATTTTGATTTTCATCATATTTTCAGGCCATGTCCAAAGTAATACGGATATTTTACAAAATATTTCACAAAATGCTCAGTTTGCAACTCTCATGCATGTAAATATGGAAAGCCCTGAGCATTCTCTTGGTGAAACGCCTTTACAACAGAGTGTCTTCAGTCGGAGGCTTCTTCAGATTCGCTGTAACACAGACCGCTACAGGAGATCTTTCCTGCCCACAGCCATCAGCATGTACAACAACTCTTTGAAGATGTTTGAATAATATGAGTTACAACAACATTTTATTTCCTTTTGGGATGATTGATATATTTTTGAATTTAAACGGTGCTTTGCAGAAAGAAATAAACAAACTATTTTTTCCCCAAGATGGATATTTTTATTGACTCACGTTTTTCCGGAATTGCACCAACAAGGTTTGATTTATCCTTAGATTAGCACTAACCAATGAATAGTCAAAGTTGGTCTAAAATGAGTTAAACCAGGTTTAACTCATAAATTTAAGCAGAGCTTTGTCACACCATTTAAAATTAATCTCAGTTTAGTAAAACTCAGCTTATATATTTAAACTGTGCTTTAACTGATATAAATCAAGGGGGTGGGTATGGAAATTAAAATTACTAATTAAACATGCCACATAAGGAAACTATAAATCATTAGAGCCCGGACTTAAAAAAACAAACAAACACAAGTGTTTCATTTTGCTCAATCCACCTCAAAAACGCAGCCATCGCTAATTTTCACAGTTTAAACTGGGGTTTAATGTTCTGGTGCAGACAAAAAAAATCAAACTGATCTTTCTTTCTTTCTTTCTTTCTTTCTTTCTTTCGTGAGTGAGTGAGTGAGTGAGTGAGTGAGTGAGTGAGTGAGTGAGTGAGTGAGTGAGTGAGTGAGTGAGTGAGTGAGTGAGTGAGTGAGTGAGTGAGTGAGTGAGAGGTTTAAATGTAATCCGTCTTAATTTTAAACTAGGTTTAAAGTTTGGTGCAACAGAATTTAAAGTTAATCCGTGATATTCAAATTCAATTTAATTCAAAATTCAAAAATACTTTATTGATTCCAGAGGGAAATTAAGTGTTGTTGTAGCTCATAATTAATTCTTTAAGGAGTTGTTATAGATGATGATGGCTGTGGACAGGAAGGATTTCCTGTAGCGGTCTGTATTGCAGCGAAACTGAAGAAGCCTCTGACTGAAGACGCTCTGTTGTTGTATGACTGTCTCATGAAGAGGATGCTCAGGGTTGTCCATAATTTTTTTGATTTTATGAAGAATCCTTCTTTGCATTATCATCTCCAGATGTTCCACAGTTGTCCCAAGAACAGAACCAGAACCTTCTTTATCAGGTTGTTTAGCCTTTTTAAATCCCTGGTTCTGATGCTGCTACCCCAACAGATGACGGCTGAAGAAATTATTACAACAGACTTGTAGAAGATCTGCAGCATCTTGCTGCAAACATTGAAGGACCTAAGCTTCCTAAAGAAGTACAGTCTGCTCTGTCCCTTCTTGTAGACGGTTTCACTGTTGCGCCTCCAGTCCAGTCTGTTGTCCAGGTGAACTCCGAGGTATTTATACTCCTCAACCACCTCCACTTCTTCTCCCATGATGGAAACAGTGTTTGACTTATCCCTGTTTCTTCTGAAATCTACAATCATCTCCTTTGTTTTGTTCACATTCAAGGTGAGACGATTGTTTCCACACTATGTCACAAAGCAGTCCACCAGCTCTCTGTTCAGCTTCTTGTCCATCTCTGATACACCCGACAATTGCAGAGTCATCTGAGTATTTCTGCAGATGACAGGTCTCTGATTTGTACTGGAAGTCTGAGGTGTACAGAGTGAAAAGGAATGGTGAGAGTACGGTCCCCTGTGGTGCTCCTGTGCTGCTGACCACCTGGTTTGACACACAATTCTTCAGTCTCACAAATTGTGGTTTGTTGGTCAGGTAGTCATTGATCCAGGCGATTGTTAAGGGCTCCACCTGTGTCTTCAGGAGTTTCTGACAAAGCAAATCAGGCTGAATTGTATTAAATGCACAGGACAAATCAAAGAACATGATCCTCACAGTGCTTCCTGTTTTGTCCAGGTGACAGTGGGTTGGTTGAAGTAGGTGTATGATGGCATCTTCAACTCCAACTCCACAGCGATAAGCAAACTGCAGTGGGTCCTGATACGTTCTTGTTTGCTTACTCAGGGGTGCCAACAGGAGTCTCTCCAGGACCTTCATGATGTGGGATGTCTGGGCAACAGGTCTATAGTCATTGATGACTGATGGGATGAGTTTTAGGATTCATTCTATCCAGCTTTGTATATGGTCAAAACTCTTTATGGACTAGAAACCATAGCAACTGAAATGATTTTAAAGGTTGTTGTTTACCCCCAACACGTTTCAATCAACCTTCAAAAGGGAAATCAGTGAGAACGATCACACAACTTATGACCGTTTTGGAAAAGTTCTTATCATACCACTCACTTTTTTAAAATTATTATTATTTTCTTATAATTTATTTTCCATTCTCGAGTCTATTTTTGTATTTTTAAATGGGTTTTTTTGCCACTGAATAACGAACCAAACCCAAGCAAAACTGATGCACTCGATATGACTCGTAAAAAAGCTGCATGGATCACTTTTTGTGTCAAAACCCACTGCGACATGAAATCAGTGTTCTTAGCTAAAGCTAATTTTGTCTGACCCAGTAGATTTTATTTTAAAACAGCATATTCAGTGGATGAGGAGTTTCTAGCAGACGTTTAATACAAAGCAGATGGCACAGTTATCTCCTGCGCCTCACAACAGGATGAGGGCAGTAGCAATTGTTTGGGCAAAGATGACCGTTTTACGCCTTGTTCTTTGAGGTACCCACCTGTGCAAACAAAAGACCTGTTGGTTTCCATTCCTTTATTTCTTTACACCCCGAGATTTCTAATGGTTAAATCACTTGGGGCTTTCACTGCCTTTCCTATTATTTTTCTAAGAACTCAAATCTATTCAAAAGCAGGTCAGCATATATGACACTAAGCATGGGAGGAATGAAAACTATGCCTGGGTTCTGGCGCCAGCACCTCATTCTGCCCCTACACAAAGCGAGAGCACGATTCACTCTCCTGCATTTTTGATGCAGAAGAAACGCAGGTCGTTTTCACACCTAATAGTCCAGTAGACTTGGTTTGAGTCGTAGCTTTTAAAAAAAAATTTATTTAACCCGGTGCGGTTCGCATTCACACTGCACTTTGTCAAACAAACTGAAGCTTTCCAGCAACATGTTGACCTCCTCGTCTGTGGGGGGCGCTACACCAAGAAGCGCTGAACGCAGGGACACTGTAACAGGTATAGTTCGCTTTAATCGAACTCTAATTCCTTTGCCCAGAAAGCCCGGTTCGTTTGTGGAGGTGTGAGTGCGCAATCGGACTCTGATGAAGACAAAAAAAGCAAACAAACTCTGACCCGCCCATAAAACAAGGTCCCAGCTCAGTGACGAAAAAAACTGCAAAACTCTCAGAGCCAAACATGTTTTCCAACCTTCAAATATCATTCTTGCATTGACTTGAAGTTTATTTGGTGCTTAACCGAATACCATGTCTGTCACTAGGCATGTGTATTGATAAGAATCTGGCGATACGATATGCATCACCATACAGGGGAGGCAAGACGATATATTGCGATACTATGAGTAAGACTATATATTGTGATTTATAAAACTGAATTTAACAGTATAAAAACTGTCACAGCATTCTAAACTCTCCAACCTGTTTCATACTTTAACACATCCAGTTTTATTACTAGATCTAGTTGATCCACTGGAACAAAGAAGGTGAAAAAAAGGCCACAAACTTCCAGTCATACTTTTAATTTTACCCAAAAAATGACTGTCATCATTGTTTCCATTAAATACTTTAAAAATAAAAAATAAAGCTTTTTGGTAGCAATATCATCTAGCATCCCTTATATATCTATGTATCTATATCCATCCATCCATTTTCTTCTGCTTATCCGGGGTCGGGTCGCGGGGGCAGCAGCTTAAGCAAAGAGACCCAGACTTTCCTCTCCCCAGCCACTTGTTCCAGCTCCTCGGGAGGAATCCCAAGGCGCTCCCAGGCCAGCCGAGAAACATAGTCCCTCCGGCGTGTCCTGGGCCTTCCCCTGGGCCTCCTCCCGGTGGGACGTGCCCGAAACACCTCACCAGGGAGGCGTCCAGGAGGCATCCTGACCAGATGCCCGAGCCACCTCAACTGACTCCTCTCGATGTGGAGGAGCATAACTGCAAATGCCCTACCAATCCGCCTATCGATCTCCCGCTCCATTTTTCCCTCATTCGTGAACAATCAATCAATCAACTAATCAATCTATCAATCTATCAATCTATCTTATTCAATTTAAAAATTGTACAATTGTCCCCCTGACAAGTCACCTGGCTGACTGGAAAAATCATCTAAAAAAAAAAAAAAAAAAACAAACAAACCCCCGATACATTGCTTTTGAATATCGATACAATATTGTGTCATAGAATATCGAGATATCGAGATATCAGTGTATCGATATTTTCTTACATCCCTATCTGTCATGTTTGTATGTTCGTTTCAACATGAGTGAAGTTTAAGTAATGTGAAGAGTCTTTGTATTGATCTATTTGAATGTTTATATTCTCTTGGAAACGTATCCACATGTTTAAAAAGCCTTTTGATTAACCGAAGATGCTGGAAACTATTTAGCTTACTTAGATCCCCCTTTTAAGTGTCTTCTGAATCCCTGTGACCCATAAATCTGACAAAGAATTGGCACCAGTTCTGCAGACTGTAGCAACTCTTTTACAGAGTACATATCCTGGCCAATAAGTATAGCTTGTACCTCTGAGCGGTTTGCTTTGGGAGGTGCGATTGTAGTCGTCTCTGCCTCATCTCTGTCGTCTTCCGAGCTTTCGCTTCGACTCTGGCTAAGCAAAGCCAGGAGTGAGCGCAGCTGAGGCACCGTGATGGTGCTGTTGTCTCCGAAGCGCGCCAGCAGGTCCTGGAGAACCTGAGCGGGTGACTGGCCCTCGCCTTCCCCCTGACAAGTCACCTGGCTGACTGGGCAGAGGAGCACGGCCACGGCCAGCATCAACACCGGCTGGGAGCAGAAGAAGGTGATCGTCATAGTGACCCTGCCATGAGGGGACCAGATGGGCATGACTTCTTTAATAGATGGCGGGTGTTATCTGTAGGAAGGGAAAGGCAAAGGATGAATTGCTTTGAAGATAAAGAGAAATGCTGCCTTTTCTGTTTAAATGTGTTTTACCATCTACAACATATAACATCTCTGAACACACAACACCTCAAACTTCGAAGGGGCGTTGAGCCCGGAGGGACGTTTTAAAAGTTGAAAGTATGGCACAAAGATTTAAGGCAGTTCTGAAAGCAAAAGGGGTTCCAACCAGGTCCTAGCAAGGTGCCAGCAAGTACATAATAAGTCTCTACTGATTGGGTAATCATGATTAGTAAAGGTAAGATCATAAGTTACGACAGATTTTTCTCGTTGTCAGTCATTTGGACCGATGGGGTCAAAAAAAATCCCATCATAATCTATCTTTACCCGTCAATTTTTAACCCAATAATATTGACATATTCCATTGTATTTAATTTCCATTCATTTTAATTAATTTTCAACCCGAATGAGCTGAACAGAGAGTTGTTGAGGAACTATTTTTATTTATTAATATTTAACTAATTATTCCCCGTCTCAGCATTAGAAATATCAAGGACAGTAGGTCATGTAGAAAAACAAAGCCTTCTGCGTATAATGTTTTGATAGAAACTTATCAGACAGCAGGATTATAGAAGTCACAAGAGATCTACCTAGTATGAACTGGTTCTCCAGAAACGGGACAAGAAGACTCAAGAGCTCATGTAGATAAAGAGATAAACATTCCTTGCTAAATATTAGGGGTGTAACAAAATCTTGTTTCGGTTTGTACCTTGGCTCATTTTCAGTCCAGTTAGGGTCCAAAGTGTAATTAATTTTAAAATCAAACAGTACTTGCGGTAAATCTTCCAACAAATTGTTCTTGGATTAACATAAAAATGTATATAATATAACAAAATATAAATAACGGTTCAATTTTTTTTTTTTTTTTTTTTTTTTTAGGAAACTACAACATCAATACTTGAGCTTTCTGTCAAAGTCAAGACAATCTGGGATATGAAATGAATATTGTAGATAGTGCTGTCAAAAGATTTAAAAAAAACTCAGATTAATTAATTAGGATTTGCAATTAATTAATCTCTTTTTTTCAATCGCACCTAATAATTGCTGAGAAAAGCCCTCATCTTGAGATATTGTCATTAAAATTAATCATTTAAATTAACATCATTGCGGCAGAACAAAGATATATATATATATATATATATATATATATATATATATATATATATATATATATATATATATATATATATATATATATATATATATATATATATATATATATATATCTTTTGTTCTGCCGCAATGATGTTAATTTAAATATATATATATATATATATGAATAAATGAATAAATAAATAAAAAGTGGCTTTATGAAGTCATTTATTGTTTTTAACAGACTTAAACAGATGCAGTCCCAGCAATTTACATTTATCTGTTTTCGAGACTAGTCCCAGTGCTGACGGTCTGCAACTCACCACTCATTCTGACTCATCTTGCCCTCGCCAGTACAACGCAAGCATCGGCTCATGGTAAGCAGGCCTAATGATTAGCAATTAGCAAAATATTAGATTTTATTCTATTAGTGCCCATGGAGAAATGTCTTAACAGAATAAAAACAGGTGCATTCATCTATTTCTATTAAGTTCCAGGTAAAATCTTAAGCTCCCATTAAATACACGTCGAGCATTTCTGACCCCGCTTTGACACAGAGAGCTGATTCACCCTAGAGCTGCCTGGAGATGTATTCCGGACCAAACAAACAGATCCATTCATATATATATATAAAACGCTCACCTTTTTCTCTGGACTCCCTAATGGTAGCTGCTGCATAAAATGCTCGATTCAGTCTGGCCACGCAGAGTGATGCCCACTGATTACCTTGAAGCCGAGATGCACTGTGGGAACGTGTGAGATGGAAAGAGTGCCTGAAGGGAACAGATGTGTCTTCAGGATAGAGTTGAACTGTAAATAAGAGATAAAGAGTAAGGTTACAGGTTGTTGATGGAAGAGAAAAGAAAAAAATAAAGGGGGATTAAAAAAAAGAAGAAACCTGACATGATGACTGTATAAGTGAAGTTTCTACATGTGCCTCAACCCACTTGATCTCTTTCCCCATTCTAACGTTCAAGACACAAAGCAAAGGATTAAGCCATTCTTGATCTTTTCCAAGGCTGTAGTGAACATTCCTTGTTGATTTGTACCCAGTAATTTAAAAAGGGACGGTCACTTAGCTTTCTGGTATTGTGTTCGGACAGAGAAGTACTGCAGCCACAAAAATGCAGCTCAGTTGCAGTACAGAAGCACAGCATACTGCGAGCTATAACGACCGCATTTCTGTGACAGAGGGCTACAGAGCCACAAGCTAGGGGGTTTAAATAAACCTTGTTAAACAAAGCTGGAACGCTTTTGAGTAAATGCAGTTTGCTTGTTATTTAGAGTCAAAAGAAAAGTGCAGCTTTCTGTTTTTAAGCAAATTTCTAAAAATAAAATATAATGTCGGCAGTCTAACCCCATTTTTGGACAGCAATACAACATTGACCCTTCTATTTTCATCTAAAGTAGCCTGTAAATCTGGAAAGTGGCCCGTAGGTTCAGAGAAAATAAACAGTAAATTCTGGGAAGGTAACCTATAAGCTCCAGGATGGTAACCTGTAGGTTCCAGAAAGTACTTTGTGACCTCAGGGAAATTAACCTGGAAATTACAGAAAATACCCTGTAAATTCTGGAAAGTAAGAGTTTTTATTTGCATTTGTACGTTCCGTTGGCAGTGTGTTACATACTTCCGGGTCAAATCTGCCTTTTTTGACACCCTTTCCATGTACATATTCATATTATTATACATAATTTGAAAGACTGAGATTCTTTCAGGGGTGGGCTGGCCAGAGGCACGTTAGGGAGCTCTCCCAAACGGCCAGTCTGTTCTAGATCGGTAGCCAGAACATTTGTTTTTGTACTCTGTCATGTACCCCTGTCATGATCCTGCTGTGTGATGCATCTACCTTTATAGAAGATCTTTGTAAGCGCTACTGGTGGTGCTGCAGCTGCGAGTGATCAGTACCTCTTGCTGCTGCTCTCGATTCTGCTTTCAACTATTTTGATATGGTTTGCTAGCTTCTACCAGACGTCAGTAGCTCTCTTCTGCTTTGAAAGGAAGGCCGCCTAACCTCACAGTGCATCCAACTATAGGTCGCCTCAGCGCCAGATAGTTTGAGATATTCATCAAAAAAAGAAAAAAAAAATACGGTTCTGTTCAAATCCACAACCTCATTTGCTCATTTTAAATATTTAGTCCACAACAAGTCTTATGTCCGAAATCCAGCATCATATGCTGCTCAACACCTTAATAATTCCCTTATTTATGTGTATTTCTCACAAAATTTCATTACAACTACAACTAGCTTGCAAGTTAGCCTAACAATAACGCAGCACACTTTTTTGTATTCGTCAGCGGCCTGCAAATAATAAATTGGTGCATTACCACCGCCGCCCACTGGTATGGAGTGTGGGCCAGAGTCAATACAATGCATGGTTGGAACTTAGAGCGTTGTAATCTGTCTTGGGCGGGCCCGACACCTGAATGAGTAGCTCCATGGCGCCGGGCCTGCTTTTAAGTATTGTTTCATGTTATGTTTTTTATCAAAACCTCCAGTCCAGTTAACAGTCAAAGTAGGGATGTGTATTGGCAAAAATCTGGCGATACGATATGCATCGCAATAAAGGGGAGACGATACGATATATCTCAATATATCGCGATACTATGAGTAAGACTGTATATTGTGATTTTTAAAACTGAATTTAACTGTAGGAAAACTGTCACAGCGTTCTAAACACTCCAACCTGTTTCGTACTTTAACATGTCCAGTTTTATTACTAGATCTAGTTGATCCACTGGAACGAAGCAGGTGAAAACAGCCACAAACTACCAGTTATACTTTTAATTTTAGTACAAAAATTACTGTCACCATTAATGGTTCCATTCAAATCCTTAAAAAAAAACAACAATATTTTTGTTTTGAATAGCGATACAATAACGGGGAAAAAATTATCGCGATATATCAGTTTATCGATATTTTCTTACATCCCTAAGTCAAAGCATAGGGACGGTGGAGGTAGCCTCCACATCCGTATTTTTAACGTCTGCCAAATTTAATAATATTTCGATGGCTGTTTTTTTCTTCTTCTTTTCTTCTGTTCAGATCCAGTTCTGTGAGATTATGAAGCACACGCATCATGCTCGATGTTATGAGCACAGCACAGGAATCCAAGCAGCATTTAAATTTGAGAGTTTTAAATCCCTATTAAGTCTTGCAGTTTGTTCGGTCAATAGTCATTCACTCTAACTTGTTTCCACATATCTCTGGGCTGAAGGCAACGAAAAGCCTGTCGTCTTCAGTTAGTCCACCTCTCTGGATTCAACTACACCCTGTCTAATAAAATCATTATGCTCCTGTTGATCAAATGTAGGCTTAGTGTAATGAGGGAATAAAGACGAAAAAAAAACAAAGAGAACCCCCTCTCCCCCTCATCATATGCCTCCTTATCTCTTATTTTTACGTCTCCAACTTTTTGCTCGTTCAAAATCGAGCAAATAGTTGGATGGCTTAGGACCTTTGGTCTCTTTACTGCCAGCTCCTGTTGCTGTTCAGGAGAACAGGAAGGTCGAGGGTGAATTAGGCTGGAACAACTGGTCTATCATGGGGAATATAAACTCCAAGCAGGACAAAGAGAAAAGAAAGAACAAAAACATTTCTGGCACTGAGCAGGAGATTCAAGCAAGTTTGTTTTTAAAATTGCTGGGGGAAATGACCATAAACTTGACCGTGATTTGAAGATTGCTGAGGACAAATATTATCGCACAACCATATTTAAGTATTCATCCGTTTGATGTTTCATTACAATATGCACTGCAGCGTATTAACAGATGTTGAAAATCGTATCTCTATTTAATCAATAAAGATGGAAAGCCAAACGGTTTTTTTTTGTCTCGCTTTTTAAGCGGCGCTGAAAACCACCATTAGGCTGTTGGCTATATGAAGGACCATTAAAATCCACATCGTAGCACAAAGAACAATGTTCGCTATATTAATAACATACTCGCTCGGGAGGAATAACGCACAAACAAAAACAATCGCATTTCCTTGGCAACCCTTGCCGTTCTCTGTGGAGGAACTTCAACTTTGACTTCAATAGGTGTAACACCATACTTTTGCTGCAGTTGTTTTGTATTTAAAACATATGTGAGGGAGATTAATTAACCCTACATTACAATATGCAAGGAGAAATGATTGGGGAAGAAGTATTTATTTTATGCAGCTTTGAAGGCATCGGAAGTTCATAAACTTCAATATTCAAACTTCTGTCTTTTTTTACTGTCTACTTTCAAGCAAGAAACATTAAATTATAATTAGGGATGTCCTGATCCCGATCTCAAGATCGGGCCGATATTTTCACATTTTTCAGTGATCAGAGATCGGTTATATTAGCTAACGAGTCGTGCCGATTTTTTACAAAAGTACAACCTAGTTACGTTTAACGGTGATTGCGCAATAATTTAAACTACCGTAGCGGTGCGAACAAGGACTCTTAATCAACACAAATCAGCATAGCAGATTCAACACAACTCTAATATGGGTAAACTTCAACAAATGTGCTTAAACGTACTTTAACCTATATAATAAAAGGCATAGAAACTCACCTTCTGGCATTTACACACAACAATAAACCGAAATAAACATAGAAAAACTCTCTCAGCTCCCGCAGGAAGGAAGAGGATAAAAGCCAGACGCTGAGCAGTAGCTGTGCTGCATTCAAATAGCGTAGGAAATCTAAGCTGAGGTCAGGAGCATAGGATATTTCAGCTTATAGTGAAAACACCAATAATAATACAGCAACTTAGAACAATGAGTACTTTCTAACACGGGTATAGAGTGAATGAGATCCCATGAAAGTGGAGGGCAGCATTGTGCACACCAGCATATATATATAGTGGCTTGCAAAAGTATTCGGCCCCCTTGAACTTTTCCACATTTTGTCACATTACAGCCACAAACATGAATCAATTTCATTGGAATTCCACGTGAAAGACCAAAACAAAGTGGTGTACACGAGAGAAGTGGAACGAAAATCATACATGATTCCAAAGATGTTTTACAAATAAATAACTGAAACGTGGGGTCCGCGTAATTATTCAGCCCCCTGAGTCAATACTTTGTAGAACCACCTTTTGCTGCAATTCCAGCTGCCAGTCTTTTAGGGTGTGTCTCTACCAGCTTTGCACATCTACAGACTGAAATTCTTGCCCATTCTTCTTTGGAAAACAGCTCCAGCTCAGTCAGATTAGATGGACAGCGTTTGTGAACAGTAGTTTTCAGATCTTGCCACAGATTCTCGATTGGATTTAGATCTGGACTTTGACTGGGCCATTCTAACACATGGATATGTTTTGTTTTAAACCATTCAATTGTTGCCCTGGCTTTATGTTTAGGGTCGTTGTCCTGCTGGAAGGTGCATCTCCGCCCCAGTCTCAAGTCTTTTGCAGACTCCAAGAGGTTTTCTTCCAAGATTGCCCTGTATTTGGCTCCATCCATCTTCCCATCAACTCTGACCAGCTTCCCTGTCCCTGCTGAAGAGAAGCACCCCCAGAGCATGATGCTGCCACCACCATATTTGACAGTGGGGATGGTGTGTTCAGAGTGATGTGCAGTGTTAGTTTTCCGCCACACATAGCGTTTTGCATTTTGGTCTCATCTGACCAGAGCACATTCTTCCACATGTGTGCTGTGTCCCCCACATGGCTTGTGGCAAACTGCAAACAGGACTTCTTATGGTTTTCTTTTAACAATGGCTTTCTTCTTGCCACTCTTCCATAAAGGCCAACTTTGTGCAGTGCACCACTAATAGTTGTCCTATGGACAGATCCCCCCCACCTGAGCTGTAGATCTCTGCAGCTCATCCAGAGTCACCATGGGCCTCTTGGCTGCATTTCTGATCAGCGCTCTCCTTGTTCGGCCTGTGAGTTTAGGTGGACGGCCTTGTCTTGGTAGGTTTACAGTTGTGCCATACTCCTTCCATTTCTGAATGATCGCTTGAACAGCGCTCCGTGGGATGTTCAAGGCTTGGGAAATCTTTTTGTAGCCTAAGCCTGCTTTAAATTTCTCAATAACTTTATCCCTGACCTGTCTGGTGTGTTCTTTGGACTTCATGGTGTTGTTGCTCCCAACATTCTCTTAGACAACCTCTGAGGCCGTCACAGGGCAGCTGTATTTGTACTGACATTAGATTACACACAGGTGCACTCTATTTAGTCATTAGCACTCATCAGGCAATTTCTATGGGCAACTGACTGCACTCAGACCAAAGGGGGCTGAATAATTACGCACACCCCACTTTTCAGTTATTCATTTGTAAAAAATGTTTGGAATCATGTATGATTTTCGTTCCACTTCTCACGTGTACACCACTTTGTATTGGTCTTTCACGTGGAATTCCAATAAAATTGATTCATGTTTGTGGCTGTAATGTGACAAAATGTGGAAAAGTTCAAGGGGGACGAATGCTTTTGCAAGCCACTGTATATATATATATATATATATATATATATATATATATATATATATATATATATATATATATATATATATATATATATATATATATATATATATATATATATATATATAAAAAAAATACTGTACCAAGTAAGTGTTTTGCTTTTTACTTTTGTCTGAAATATTAAACTGAAGTTGACCTTTAATTCTCTGTAAGATTTTGATTTCATGGGATTTACAATAATAGTAATGCTTATTAATAAAATTAGTCTCATTAAAAAGTTAAGTAGAGTTACTTTTTAACAATAAATTTCGCTTTTATGAATTTCAATACTAAAGGCCAAATATCGGATCGGGACTCAAAATCGGATCGGATTTGAGGTTAAAAGATCGAAAAGGGATCGGGGGCCCAAAATGCTGGTTGGGACATCCCTAATATTAAAATATTATATGGCATCTCATTAGGGTGACATGAATTAGTTGGAATTATGTATGCGTTTTATGAATTTATGTTTTACGACCCGCGGTTCTCCCCATGCTTTAAAGGAGTCATAACCTAGTATAATCTTGGATGCCCACGCTCTATTATAGTCATTCAGGCCCCTCTAAAAAAGAAAAGTTGAAAAAAAGTGAAAAAAATAAAACACAGAGCTCCTCTGACCCTTATTTCTGAAGGCATTATCGTCTCGCGAGATCTGATGCGATATTTTGGCTGTCGTGGACAGTCATTGTAATAATGCAAATGAGGGGTGCGTTGATTGGTGGCAGGAAGGAGGGGGGTTGACAACGCAGGTAACAATTCAGCATATCTAACCCATATCTACTACTCCCGCTAGCATACAATAGCCACATTAGCAGTTAGCTGCTGTTTGTTTCACACCGCAGAGCAATAAAAACACATCCTTACCGTTTCAATTGCAGGCAAGTCTCTGATTGTTGGAATGGCCCCTTTTTCCAAACGGAGCTTCGATGCCAACTTCGCCTGATATTGTCCCGAATTCGTAAAGGATTCCGACGTTAAAAAAAAATAGAAAAAATATTTCCATGTTGATTCTGGCAGTCAACAACAGAGCAACTCACGTGTTGCACTACGTTTCTGGTAGAAATGGTTTTAGCTGATTTAGCTGATTAAAATAAAAGGCTGACATGAATATGTCTTATTAATGCATCATTGCGTGAAGAAACTTTCTGCATCTTTCACGGTGGAGTTCGTACTTCGAAACGGTGGTGTGTCGGTCGCGAACGAACCGGCTCTAAGAGCTAACTCTTTGAAGTGAACGATGGGAGCCGGCTCGTCATTGGGAGACGATTTTTTTGATTTTTTCATTCCCCCCCGCTTGTTTTGGTACATTTGGTACACTTCGTTTTGCATTAATTTTGGTAATAAATACACTTTAAGCAACAGAAAATCTGAGGAGCCGAAAGACCCGCCCTTTTTATGGTGAGTCAAGCCAAAAGAACTGGACCTCCAAAAAGAGCTGGAATTCCCATCACTAGAATTCAGTAATGGCGGCGCTCGACTGAATATGAGGGGGAGAAGAGCGAGGGGGAGAAGAGCGAGTGGGAGAGGGGGAGGGCGGGCTTCCTGCAGCGTAGGTCTGCGATGTTTGTATATGGTATATCCTGCGCCGACTTGACGTCAAGTCGGCCAGAAATTAAAACCACGTATTTGATTGCGCGTGCACGTGGGCTGGTGGACGAACCCAGGGGTAAACAAACGCTTCACTTTTAAATATCGGCTTCCCGGCCAGTGTATAATCGTTAGGCAATCATAACATACATTTTTTCTCATGGAAAAGTGAAAATTACAGGTCATGATTCCTTTAATTTAAATTTTGAGCCCTATTAACGAGCAACACTTAAAAGGGAAAGTGGAAGCATTTTCACAATGCTGTTGAGTTCATTTTAAAAGGTGCGTTGGCGTGGACGAGCTGCGGTTCCCGCGGCTGCTAAAGGGAACAGGTCAACGACCCCCGGCACCCTTTTGTTTCCTGCTTGATGTTTGTTACTGTGCCTGAACTCCTGTGACCCGTCGCAGGTTGTTTTCCAGCTCCGTCAGCCAATGAAGCTGATGATGAAAGGGGCTAATTCTTTCTGGGCCGTGTTTACGCATGCTTGTATGTCGGACCGTTGCACTATTTATAGTTTGTTTGCTCCCACATTCTCACTTACTCCCTGATGAAGCTATCATTTGCTGCTGGCGACAGTGATGACAGCAAATCCAGTTTGGCTGCTCATTACATTCAAGGTTTCTTCTGGGTCCACAGCTACTCTGAACTTTGATACCTCTTTTATCCAACAACCTTACGGTGCAATAAAATATGATTATCAACTGTCTTTCTAAGAATAGAGAAAGACTCGAAGAACAGGTTTAAAATTAAGGAAGTGTCTAAAATCTATTTTTCCTCTCGTGTTGCCAGGTTCCCATGCAAATCTCCACTTTCCCATCACGACATCCATTACTGCCATCTCTGTCCCAACGCTGAAAACAAGGAGAACTGTATCTCCAGAGCCAAAAATTGAGTTATTAAGGTGCCTGGGAAGGCTTGTTATATTTAGTACCTGTGAGGTTATTATCCTCACCAATGAATCATCTTCACTAGTTGGTTGTTGATAGCTGGTTTTGTTCACTCTAGTTGTCCAGGTGTATAATGGTGATCAATTAAAGCCAACCAAAAATAGAATATATCTATATAAGTATATCGTTTTTCCTCATTGCTAGGGATGTAAGAAAATATCGACAGGCCAATATACCGCGATACTTTATGTCAAGATATTTTACCAATATTCAAAAGCAATGTATTGATTTTTATTTTATTTTTTTAGAATTTGAATGGAAACATTCATGACGACAGCAATCTTTGTAGTAAAATGGTGGCTGTTTTCACCGTCTTCGTTCCAGTGGATCAACTAGATCTAGTAATAAAACTGGACGTGTTAAAGTATGAAAAAGGTGTTTAATACACCCACTGCCTGGGTTTATTTTCATTGGTCGACTGCAGACCAGAGTCGTTGATTTTTCTGACTCTGCTTGAAGACTGTCGGAGGCCGGATTTTGTCGTGGGAGCGCTCAATCCTGGTTGGCAACAGACCAGAGAATCACGCTCACTGTTTTGGCGACGGCCAAAGAATGCGCGATGTCAGCATCCTGCCGTTTCCAACACCTAGAAAAGATGAACCTTTCTACTACCTATAGACAACACATTAAATGGTTCCTGCTAGAGCTGGGTATCAATTCAAATGTCAAGAATCGATTCGATTCTGACTCTCAAGAGTTATAATCGATTATCACGATCCGATGTGTTCCAATTCGATATTAATATCGGTCAGTGGTATTAAAAACGTTTTTGTTAGCGGTTACCATTTTTTTCTCTGTATTTGTGTTGCATTTTTCGCTAAAAGATTAGACGATTTTTCTAAATGCATTTTGCACAATGAATGTTCTTTAAATGGCATTCTACACTTTATTTTTTAAGTCGTTGCTCTGCTGCAAACTATCTGGAATGTGAGAATGTTGAACATTCATTTTGACATGTATAAAACAGGAGAAAAGAATATACCGCACATGTTTTAGATGATATCGCAATATAGATTTGGGGCCATATCGCCCACCCCTACCTGCCGTGCATCAGAAGACCTCGTGTTAAAGCCGTCCTGCCTGCTTCTAACGACCCCAGCACTGCGTTCTGGTGTTGCGGCAGCTTGTAGGGTTCTCAAAATCCTTTTCCATCATTGTTTGGGATGCTGAAGAAGCGAGAAACTCCGGGTGGTCTTGGTGGTAAAAGTTGCGATGAACCTCGTAAACGGCTTTGCCTTTTCTTAGTCAAGCCATAGAACAATCCTGATGTTACACCATTTGGTAAAGGCTTTACGTACCGTTTTGTTTTTGGGGTGATGGAAATGTCTTTACCTCAACATTTAGAATTACATTCAAAAGAAACTAAACTGCAGCACATAAAGGCTTGTATTCACTCCTGGTTTGCAAAAGAATACTTACATTCTGCCTTAAAGCGACATTATCATTGTTCGCTTCAGTGAAGGCCATAAGCCATACCTAGAAAACTCTTTTACCAATGAAATCTTATATAACTTGCCTTAAAATACTCCTCATTTAACTAGCATAGCTGTCCTGTGGCTACAACTCTCTTTCAACCAGCTGCAGCTTGAGCACATTTCCAAACCACTCTCTGTAAAGTACAGCGTTGCAAAATGATCTCAAAAAATCTCACCAGTGAAGATAATGTGTTGTGAGGTCAAACACATCTTAACTTGTAACTGGCAAAATTTTCTTTGTCATCCTCGTGTCTGATTAAATTTCTGTGGGGATATCAGAGGAAGACTCCTTACGGTGTCCTTCACGTAAAACGTTGAAAATAACAGCGGAGCAGACAACCTTCCAACATGTCTGGCACAAATGCAGACAAGCTCCACTCCTGCTTTATCAGAAATTAATCGGCCCTGAGCTCAGAAAACTCTGGGTGGGTTTCATCTCAAGTCAGACAACTTTAAGTACGTGCCAACACTTCGACTGGGAATCAATTAAACAGGCTGTAGAGGGGCATCACACAGCTTTACTTTTAGATAATAATAGTGCCCGAATCTTTGTTTAAAACTGTTTAAGTGCTTCCATGAATAATTAAGTGCTCGTTTAACTTTTCTAACTAATGCCTTTTTATTTCTACATTGTGTTTTATTGATCTTGCTACTCGTAAACAAAACCAACCCTTTTTTTTTAAACAATAAAGTCAAACATCTGCAGCTGCAGAACAAAATACATACAGATGAAGTAACAATCAATCGGTAAATTAAAGACCGCTGATTTTTATCCCACCCCTCGCGTTCAGTAAAAGCATTACACCTGAAAACTTTTGATGGTCTGTAAATACGTCTTTGCTATATGCTCTTTGGTGCATTGTTTGTGGAATTTACTAAACTTGTATATAAAATTCAATTTCAGCTTTGAATAACAACAAAAGACATAACTGTTTGAAAAAAAGCTTAATTATTAACATTATTTACATTTTTTTTATTGAATTAAGAAAAACACAAAAAAATGGAGTATGTTTCCAAACTTATAGGTATGGTATCCCCATAATATATATATATATATATATATATATATATATATATATATATATATATATATATATATATATATATATATATATATATAAATAAATAATATAAATAAAATCTCTATATATACTTATAATGGGGTTCTTATTTTGTAATTCACTGTTTTATTGAATTATTTATTTAAAATATATATATTGGAATGTTTTGTTTTGTAACAATTATATTTTTTTAAAGCTACTTTACGTATTTCAGGGAATTTTTATTTCATGTTCTTATATTCAAACGAGAGCTTGAGGAGTTTTGTGTTTGGGGCAAGTCAAATAAATAAATAAACTGATTGAAAAGATGAGCTCCCTGTTTAAAGAAAAAGTTGATGATTTATTTATTTTTTATTTCATAGGGACATTTATTTATTTGACGCCGTATTTGTTATTCAATAACAGTATTTACTTTTTAAATTTTGAATGAAACGGCTCTCCAAACATAGGTAATCACATAATGTAATTGTAAATCCAGCTTTGACGAAAATGATCTTAAATATATTTTTTCCTTACATAATCCAGTCACCCTAGACAAGCCAACTATCCTGGAATCAACCCTGACCAATGTTTTGTTTTTTTTGTCCCCCTGTTAGATAAATAACCTAAAACTTTAAACCAAACATCATTTCAGCATCTTTTCTAATTTAATCTAAGACAAATGCGTTGATGTTTGAATTGGGTAAAAAAAAAACCCGACATTTTATGTCTGATATGATTATAGTGATAGTGATTATTTTTGTGAAACAAAGTCGGCAGATACGAGTTTCTCTGTAATACAGAAAAGCAAAATCAGCAACTCAGACCTCAAAGAAAACCAGAACTCAGCATCGCTCCATGAAAGCCCGGCTGGTGCATCCACACTAAGAACCGTCAACATAATCTTACTTTACCTTTAAAGAACAGAAACCAGCACCTCCTGGTGAGAACCCTCCAGACTCCAAGCGGCCTTCCCCACCGAACAGATCAGCAGCTGTCCTCTGAGGACTTCACATTCAGCTTTCTCATCTCTCTGTATCTGCTTTATATGCAACCGGAGGGAAGAAGCGGGTCGAAGCTGCAGACTGATTCATCACCCGGGACCCCTAATTATTGTTTCCCCCTCAAGCGTTTCTCAGCCTCTCCTACCTGCAAAGCCTGTCATTAGATGACAGAGTGATGGTTGTCGGTTCACTGAGCTCATTGTCCACGTCCTCCACTCATCCTGGGCACACAGCAAACCCCTGTCCAACTTCAAATTAAAGGTTTTAGGACTGACTGTGGCTCAGTGAACCCATCACTTTTCCCCGCCCAGAGGCCAGCTCAGAGGTCAGTAATCCAGGTAATCAGAGCCACGGACTTTGCCCTAATATGTACCAGCACACTTTACCCGAGTCTTTAGCTACACTGAAACAGGGACAGGTGGAAGCATTTTAAAGTTACCATTTCAGGATTAGCAGGACACTTTTAGAAGAAAGCAACATGTATAAGCTGTCCATGCAGTACATTCAAATACTTACTAGACAGTCGAAATGTCTCGTAACAATACATTTAAACTGTTATTTACTTAAGGAACAAGGTTCAAGTTGACAAGTGGGGAAAACCTGGCAAGAGATGCACCGTCCCTGATTCTCACCAGAGATGAACAACTAAAAATCAATCAAAATTATTTATGATTGGACAGAGCAGGTCACCAGAGAAACACACAGGACAAGCTAACACGAACACACACACCTCGGGGCAATCAAAAGAGAGACCCACGAACATAACGGTAGAGGTGGGTAGAGCAGCCTAAAAAAAAAAGGCTAATTAAGTAATGAGCAATTAGGGGTGTAATGGTACACAAGAATCATGGAATCTTTTAGAATCTTTGTTGAATATTTGTTTCTAAATTGAATTTGAAATAATACTTTATGTTTTTGAGAATATTTCAAATGCTGCATATTTCATTATTTTTGACTAAGTAGCATCCTATTTCGACTGATTGGGTATAATCCTGTTTTTAGTTGTTTTTTTGTTTGTTTTTTGTAGTTTAGCCATAGGCTATACAGAGCGCTTTCAAAAAATTAGAATATCATGGAAAAGTTTATTTAGTTCCATAAATCCATTCAAAACGTTAGACTTCAATAGATTATAGATTCAGGGCCCACAACTTAACGATTTAAAGTATTTTGTTGTTTATTTGTACATAATTTGGGCTTCCAGCTCATAAAACCCACGAAAACAGGAATTCAAAAAATTAGAATACTGTAAAGAAATCAGTCCAAATTTTACACGGCATGAATGTTTACCTGTGTGTCACACACTACTCATCGACTAAACTCAAAGCACCCTCACAGGTTTTCCCAGGTGTCATTAAATGGCTTCACTTTGGTTCAATTGTCTCAGTTAGGTTCAATATGGGGACGACTGCAGACTCGACAACAGGCCAGAAGACCATCATTGATGCCCTCCATAGGATGAGTAAGCCACAAAAGTTCATAGCTAAGGAGGCTGGCTGTTCACAGAGTGCTGTGTCCAAGCATATCAATGGAAAGTTTAGTGGAAGGGCAAAATGTGGCAGGAGAAGATGCACCAGCAGAAGAGCTGACCGTGGGCTTCAGCAAACAGAGAAGATTCATGAATCTGGCAGAGATCCAGAAAGAGTGGAATGAGGCGGGAGACAGCTTCAAAAAGTGGCCAGTGGTCCAAGGTCCTCTTTCCCGATGAAAGTAAAGTGTGTCTTTCATTCGGGAATCAAGGTCCGAGGGTTTGGAGGACGACGGGTGAGGAACAGAACCCAAGCTGCTTGAGGTCCAGTGTGAAATATCCACAGTCAGTCATGATTTGGGGAGCAATGTCCGGTGCAGGTGTTGGTAAACTCTGCTTTCTTCAATCCAAGGTCTCCGCATCAGTCTACCAGAATGTTTTAGAGGATTTCATGAGTCCTTCTGCTGAGGATATGGATGGAGATGCAGATTTCATCTTCCAACAGGACCTGGCCCCTGCCCATACCGCCAGAAGCACCAAAACCTGGTTTGATGCCCATGGTGCCATCACAGTGCTTCACTGGCCAGCCAACTCGCCGGACCTAAAGCCCATTGAGAATCTATGGGGTATTATCAAGAGGGAAATGAGGGGCACCAGACCTGAAAACAATGAAGAGCTGACAGCAAGCATCAAGGAAATCTGGGCTTCCATAACTCCCACGCAACGCCACAGGCTGATTGCCTCAATGCCACGGCGCATCGAGGCAGTGATTAAGGCAAAGGGATTCCTTACCAGGTATTGAAGATTGACATATCGTTTTGAAAGTACCATATTTTGATTGATTTAATGGGATCCTAATTTTATTTTTCCCCTGCAAAAACTGATAAGTAAATGGTGATTTCTTCACAGTATTCTAATTTTTTTGAATTCCTGTTTTTGTGGGTTTTAGGAGCTGGAAGCCCAAATTATGTACAAATAAACAACTAAATACTGGAAATCGTTTAAGTTGTGGGCCCTGAATCTATAACCTATGGAGGTTTAACGTTTTGAATGGAATGATGGAAATAAATAAACTTTTCCATGATATTCTAATTTTATTGTAAAGGGCCTATATTTTGTCCCTTTCTTAGGGAAAAAAAAAAACTCCATTTGATATTTTATTTTTACTTGAATATTCTTTGTTATTTATGTACATTTGATTCCTCACCAAAGGCTTCAGACAAGCTTCACAGGAAGACCTATGCGTGTCTTTTAATCTGAACACACTTCACCCATACAACAGCACAATCCTAATCGTATAGAAGTAATAGAACCGATTATGTTTTATCAAGCAAACCCCAAATCAACACGTCCGGTTTAGCTACGGTCCTGTATTTATCCGTTACGCTGGAGTAAAACGCCTCCCTGGTTAGCGTATAATTAACAAGCAAAAAAAGACAAAAGAAAAGACGTATTAATAAGTCAGGAATGAGCTCCAGTCAGGAGCGCTGTCCCTGGATCCCCTTCTGTAGCCCTGATGATAGTTAGCTTACCCGGTGGTGATGGTGTCAGAGAACAGGCTTTGACGTCAACTCCACTCAGCCGCAGCGTCCCTCCGGCTCTGTCACGCCAAACATCCACAGTCACGGTAAAAAAGAGAAAGTGGGTAAGCCTCGTCACTTCATTCATCCACGGACTGCTGTTGGTTCTGTATCTCCCTCCCTCTGCTGACCTCTGTTTCAAACGGAACACACACAATACAACAGCAGCGACCGGAGGATGTGGCGATAGGTTCAGTTTCCGCGGTGACGTCGATAGTTCGCTGCCGGTGGATTTTGGTGGCTGTGTCGCCCTCAAGCGGCTGAAAGGGTATACTACAATAATGCATTTTGTCGCTCTCACTTTGACAGAGGTGGGTGGTAACTAGTGAAATTTACTCATTCACATCTACTTGAGAAACTTTTTTTTGGGGGGGGGGGGGGTTTACTTTTACTTGAGTAATATTATTATGAGGCATTGCTACTCTTACTTAAGTAATATTTCCGGATACCCACTGTGAGTAAATTCACTTAAGGACAAACATGTTTTGATCAAAAATTACACCACACACCCACGCACACACCCAAGTCTGTATTGCTACCCATATTAGGACTTTATATTGACTTCCATTCATATTAATAGTTGCATTTATGCCTAACCCAAACCCTTACCCTAACCCTAACCATTACCAGTTTATTCCTAACCCTAACCTTAACCAAAACGTAATTCACACCATACCTCTAAACCTGACCCCTAACCCTAAAAAAGGGGGTCCCTATAAGGTCCATCGGTCTTCAGAAGGTTAGCAAATATGCCAGAGAAGGTCCTAAATAGGATAGCAATGCAAGAACACACACACTTACAATTTATTAAAGGAGACCAGCTGTTTCTACATAAGCTTTGGTTTTCTAATGTAATCTTCTGTCTGTTTAGCTTGTTGCATTTTGAGGTCAAGTGAAAAATAGTAAACACCATAAATTCTCACTGGAAGTACTTTTTACCTTGTTCTAACATACATTTGTTCATTACCTACTGTAAGTATTGGTATTATATGGGGGAAAAAAATACTTAGAGATGTCTTTGTTCTGCTTAGAATTTGTTATTATGTAATTATGTTATTTATTTGGATCATTTTTTTAATTTTAGTTATTCAAATACCAGTATTTGCCCATAACTTTAGATTTTTGTCTGCCTGATGACATAATTTTAAAAGTATTAGATCAGATGTTACTCAGTACTTAAGTAGCCTTTTTACCAAATACTTTTTTACTCTTACTCAAGTAACTTTTTGGACGCCTACTTTTTTTACTTTTACTTGAGTAAAAATATGTTGAGGTAGTGCAACCCTTAATTAAGTACTCTCCTCACCTCTGCATTTTGATTCAGCTAAGTTTTAAGATTCAACTCATAAAGACATTGCTTAAACATTCCGTCTCGAACTGTTCAACTGAAATAGAAAAATACTTGATTTTTCAAAAAAACAAAAACAAACACGTTAAGCACTTTAAATGCTGTTGTAACTCTTTTCATCCAAGAATCTTCAAAGAGTAATTGCGGATGGTAAAGCTGTGGGAACTAAGGATCTCCAGTAGCAGTCAGTCTTGCAACGGCCCTGAATAGGCCTCTAACTAAAGACTGTTACTGTATGTCTCCTGACATGTTCACACAATTTTCAGGCAGCAGACATGATATTCCAGAGCAACGTGTCCCGGATGTCACCATTAGTTGCTGGCAAGCACTGCTAATCCACCTCATTTGCTTTTGCTGCTCCTCTTTGCATACGATTGGAAAGTCAGACAGCGACATGTTAGGGTACGGGATATGATCCAAACACTAAGTTAATGCAATGAACAAATTAATGCATGGAGGCGCCATCATTTTCTCCAGCTGAAGAGAAACAAAACTGAAGTAATTACTTTTGCACCTAAAGAGGAACGATCAAGAGTCAGCACACCAGCTAGAAACTACTGATCAGGCCCGAAATCTAGGAGTAGAAATTGACTCAGACCTAAACCTCCAGGGTCACATAAAGGCAATAACAAGGTCAGCCTGAAGAACATTTCTTGGACTGAAGGATTACTGTTGCAATGGGACCTTGAAAAACTCATCCATGCGTTTATCTTTGGTCGGATTGATTACTGCAATAGTGTCTAAACAGGTCTGCCTGAAAAGTAAACCAGACAGCTGCAGCTGATCCAGAACGCTGTCGCTCGTGTCCTCACTAGAACCAAGAAGTAGAGCACATCACCCCAGTTCTAAAGTCCTTACACTGGCTCCCTGTTGCTCAGTGAATAGACTTTAAAACATGATTACATGTCTATAAATCATTGAATGCTTTAGCCCCAAAGTATGTCACTATTCCAACCCCGCAGACCAATCAGGTCTTCCAACTCTAGTCTACTAATCATCCCTAGAATTCAGAACCAAACATGGAGAATCAGCTTTCAGTTTCTATGCTCCTCTTATCTGGAACAAACTTCCAGACCATTGCAAAGCTGCTGAAACACTGAGTTCTTTTCAATCAAAGCTAAAAACCCATCTTTTTAGAGCTGCCTTTGAGTAAGTGATTAATAATAGCTGGAATTTCATGTGTTTGAATTTGTCATCTGTTCTTTTATGTTAGCTTTTATTTTTTATTATCCCCTAATGATGTAAAGCATCTTGAATAACCTTGCTGTTGAAAGTGTGCTATACAAATAAAGTTGCCTTGCCCTATGCTCTCTTCTTCACTTCTTTGGTGCGTTTCCCGTGTCTTTGGACTCCAGGTGCTTGAATTAATCTAGCTTCAGGACCTCTATGTCTTGAAAGCCTCACCATTTCAGTCACCTCTCTCTAATTCGCTGAAATGCTTCGTGTCTTCCTTCTACTGATTTCAGCTGGTAAAAATATCCATGCCCTCGATCAATTTGAAGGTAAAAGAGACAATCTGGCCTTAATTATAAAACAAAAAGAAAGAAAAAAACTCACACAAGTTACCCACTGTGTATTGAATACAGTACGCTGAATATGGAGCCGTCAGTGAGGAAGAAAAGAGAACAACTATAGTTTATGAATGTAGTGAATGAATTAATGAGTATATATGTCGGTGTCCAGCGTTGAGGAGGAGGGAGGTAAAATTTCACTTCAGTGGAAAATAAAAATTTTGGGCTCGTCCGGGATTTGAACCCGGGACCTCTCGCACCCAAAGCGAGAATCATACCCCTAGACCAACGAGCCACATTCTTAAAGAAAAGGATAGACATATAAAAGCTTTAAGCCAGAGGTATTTGGAATTGTAAGGGTGTGGATGCGCATGCGTGATGCACAATATACACGGTCAAAACCAATTTTAAAAAAACAACTAATTTTGACACATAATAGTTAATTTAGTAAATAATATACGTATCAGATGCAAGGAAAAAATATTATTTATAAAATTATTTACATTCTCCGATGACGTACGATTATGAGGCGGAAGTTGTTTTAATTACGGAAGTGAAGTGGCACAGCAGTGCTGCTGTTGTCGGAGCTGAACGTAGAGATCACATTTGGGAATCTTGAAAGCGTTCGCGGTCCGTTTATTTTTTGCTTTATGTAGCTTCCTGGAAGCTTCACGTTCTCGGGTAGACCAGGTAAGAACAGAAAAACACCTTGTTTCTTCCCTCTAGTTGTTTGTTTTCCGGGTAAGCCGCTGGTAAAGTTGACGTTAGCTTAGTTAGCACGGTCAAACGCGACGTCCGGAAACATTAATCACCTCCTCCGCCTCAGGGACACGGGTCGATACAAAGACCGTGTGTGCTGGGCCAAAGTGTGTCTTTGTGACCCCCGTTTTGTTGTGTCACTGTGCCCTGCGTGTTTCCAGAAGAGGTAAAAAGAAGGAAAGTGGGGCTAAAAAAAAATATTTGACTATTGTTCTGGAAAGTTGTATTGGTAGCCAACCTCTGCTCTGACCAGATATTAAAATAAAATAAAAATACATTATTTATCTCGATAGGAAATTAAATGTAACCTCGAGTATGATAGGGTCGTGGAAGGAGATGTTGTGAAGGATCTCCGGCAGAAGTCAGTCTTGCAACGAATCTAAAGAGGCCTCTGACTGAAGATACTGTTTCTGTATGAGAGAAAGCACTGCTAATCCACCTCATTTGCTTTTGCCGCTCCTCTTTGTTTATTTTTATTTCTGTCTGACCGTATGGCGTCCTTGAAGCCTGCTTTTTATCTCCTCTTGGGTTTGGGGTTGTAAAGTTACTATTTACGGTTTTGAGATGCTAACCAGCTGTCCCTGTTCTAAAAACAAATAAAAAGTAGCTTGTTCCCACGGTTATGCATCATAAAAACTGTCCGAAAGTCAAAAAGTGAGAGAAAAGAAAAACAGTCATCCAGCATCCAAAACCAGAGGGAATAATTGTCCCCAACATGCAACGCCTAAAACATAACTAATCTACAAGTAACGTAATAGAGCTTTTCCAACGAGCTGACGCCATGAGCCGGACAATTCAAGAAGGTATGTACATTTTTTAGGTTTATCTATACTCATATTTATTTATTTTTTTAAGTTTATGTTTGTTTATATTTCAGAATAAGTGCAATTCACTCGTAATGTAGAATAACACTAAAGGAAGAGTAACATTTATAATAATGTAATTTAATTGTACACTTTTTAGTGTGGATTTTGGAATATATAACAGTTACTTATTTTAAACTACTTCACAGTAAATTGAAAACGGTATCAAGATGAAGTACACAATCCCATCACCCTGTTTTATTTAGGTATTTAAAATGATTATTAGCTTCCTGGTTTGATTTAAAGGCACAGGAAAGCGGGTGAGTTGTATTGACCCAAACATATGTGTGCTCATGTTAACCTTGATATGCCACATATACAGGTTCATGTCGTTAAATCAGAAAAACTGAAACTCATTGTCAGGTTATTACGTCATACAACGCTTTTGTCTCAGTTCATTTGAATGATTATGGGTTAAGCTATATATATAAACAACATTCTGTTTCTCTGGGCATAAAAATACTACATAAGACTAATAAAGAAAATATTTTTAATAGAGAAATGTTACTCCTTAAGGAGGGACGGTAAGCCACCGAATGCTTGCGAAAATCTCGCTGCTCAGCTTGTTGTGTCCAAGCATTGTGATGGAAAGTCGAGTGGAAGAAAGAAAAGTGTGTTGTAACAGGGACAGGGGGAATCCCATTCAATAGTTCAGACTGTGGCTGCTCCTTGTTAATCTCACCATTGGACTGGGAGGGTTGCTAATCGGTTAAAAGTTATCTTTTTAGATGAAAATTTAAAATATTAGTTTGGACACGAAGATCCCAGAGCCTAGAGGAATGTTGGAGAGAAACAGAATTCACATATCTCAAGGTTCATTTGGAAGTTTCCACAGTCAGAGATTTTGGGAGCCGTGTCGTCTGCTAGCGTTGGTCCAGTGTCTTTTTATTACTGTAAATCCAGGGTCAGCCCTAGCATCAGGCCGGCAAAACGGGCTGACCTAAACCCAACCTGTAGAGAATCTGTGAAGCATTGTCAAGGAAGAGGAAGATCAGAGACATCAGAACCAGCAGCCCTGATGATCTGACTGCCTGTTGTAACCACTTGTGTTCTGGATTTAGTTCTCCTTCGTGACCTCGGGTGAGTGCTGGAGCATAGACGGACCCCCGAGGCGGCAGTTCAACCCCAACCTGGAAGGAGCAGTCCACCTCCTTCTGTGGCCTCGGCCTTAGAGGAGCCAGCATTCCTTGGAGTCTATCGCAGTAGAAGCCCAAAAATAGTTCAAACACGTGTCTAGTGGTACAAAGAATGCTTTCAATGCTGCATAGACTGGTTGCTCCTCCCACTCCTTTTATCCCTGCCACGCCCTCCTAAGCTGGACTCTTAACAACTAACCGCCTCTTTGAGCAGTTGTGAGTAAAATGACTGCACCTGCTGACGGAAGACGACAGATTCAGAACATGACATAAGGAGAGGGTGTGGTCTCACATAGGACTGGGAAATATGGGGAAAAAATTGATTTGTATGTGTGTGTGTGTATGTATGTGTAGATAGATAGATAGATAGATGGATAGATAGATAGATCTCGAGTTAACGCACCCAGACTATGCGATTAAAAAACTGAATATCGCTGTTAGGCCTGAAATTCCCCAGTGATGGGACAATAAAAGGACATTTCTATTTTATTCTATTATCTTATAACGCAGGTTTTCTTCATATCATGTCATTTCTTCATATCAAGCAGCCCAAATGTATGAATTGAAGCGCGTACTATCAAACATTTGCTACAAGCTGTCCTGTACAAGCGCAGAAGTTGCAGTAATTCCATTAATTGTGCAGTTCAGCTTTAAAAATATTGCTCCTGCACTCGGGTGCAAATGAAGCGGCATGTCCGCTGCAGTTCACTGTGGACTCTGCATGACTTGCATGAATGTGCAAGCTCTTTACCGCTGAGGCAACAATGTCATGATGACTAAGTGTTGGAAAGACGGCAGGCCAGGCTTTCTCTCTTTCTCTCTTTTTTTTAATAAATGTTTGCTTTAACTGCAACACAAAAGTTTCTAAAACAGTCAGCAAGGGGTCAGATTAACCTGATGTCCGACTACGTTCACATAAAAACGTTACTGCTTATGAAAAGAAACAATTCTCACCAATGAAAGGGATGCAGGAAGTTTCTGTTTGTTTTTACTTTTTAAGCAAGGATTTAATCTGAAATTTGACACATTCTCAGACCTTGCGAGGCGTTTAGCGAAATAGGATCTGAACCCGTGTTATCAGTGCACATTTTTAAGGCCTGTTTCTCCTGTCTGTCAGGTTGAGCTGTTTGCCGCGATGGCGGATCACACCGACTTCAGTCTGCAGCCGGAGGAGCGGGTTCGCGCTCTGACCAAGAAGGGCAGCTCGGTGGAGGTCAACGACGACGTGCCGCCGCGACGCTACTTCCGCTCCGGGATGGAGATGATCCGGATGGCCCACATCTACACGGAGGAGGGCAACATCGAACACGCCTTCGTGCTTTACAATAAATATATTACGTGAGTTATTTGTTGTTTGTTTTGTTTTTTTACATTGAGTCCCAAAATTGTCACATAAACCACATTCACCTGGATTTTGTTTGAAAAAAAAAAAGAAAAAGGTTGTGGTTTTGTTTAAAGAGGCTATATGCAACTTTTTCCCCAAAATAAACGTAACAATAGCCTTTTTATTTGACCATCTATGACTCAAACATCTCCTGATGAGCATACTGACACCTTGTCAGCTCACAGTGGGTGCACCTATAAGCCTGTATCCAATTTTTTTCTATTTTCCGTCGGGTCGGATTTTCCCGCGCTGTCTGCGGATGTGACGTCAAGTGCTTTCATGTTAAACGTTTCAGATCACTCTGCCACCCCCGCTAGTCAGCACTCGCAAGCAGTTCAATGGATTGTGCGAATACACAGAAGAGACCCAGGACAACTTTGACACCAACAGTAACCCCACATAAGACTAAAAAAAGTTAAACCCCTGACAAGTGCCCGAAAAAGATCGAATATTGAGAGCGACCGTCGTACGAGCGCGCGCTGCGAGAGCGAGCAGAAAGGAAGAGCAGTTCGATTTTTTGGCCACAGGTGTCAGTCGCGAGTTTAAATTTCAGAAAATTGCATATAGCCCCTTTAAGAGCATCTTTAACCATCCAGAAATGAAGATGTTCATCTGACTTTTATTTCCCTTTTTTAGGCTTTTCATTGAAAAACTTCCCAAACATCGGGATTACAAGACGGCAAACATTCCCGAGAAAAAGGACACAGTAAAGGTGCCCAAACCGTTTTGTGTTTTACCATTTATCTAATAGTCTTTTTTTTGCAAACTTATAGCTTAACTTTATGATTCCTCAACAGAAACTGAAGGATGTGGCGTTTCCTCAAGCAGAGGTTCTTAAACAAGCTCTTTTAAAAAGATTTGAACAAGAATATGCACAGTATCTGGTCAAAAAGGTAAGCTCCATACACTTGCATTTAGAGTGTCTTGCAAAAGTATTAATTCCACTTAAATGTTTTATATTTGATCAGATCAAACCCACAAAATCTAGCATAATTTGATGCAAGGCAGATGATTGGTGGAGCACATTGTCCCAAATTCAAAGTTCTTTACATGATTAGAAGGAAAATAAAACAACAAACATTACATTGCAGTCGCAAAGGAATGTGACAGTTTGAAAGACAGACTACAGTTTATGATGTTCCAGTTGTTATTAATCGAAGTAAGCTTTAAACAGATGGGTTTTTGCCTTGATTTTAAGGAACTTGGTATTTCAGCAGTTTTCTGGAAGTTTGTTCCAGATTACAGGAGCATAGAAACTAAAAGCTGCTTCTCCATGTTTGGTTCCGGTGATGCAGAGCAGACTGGAATTAGAGGACCTGAGTGTTCTGGAAGGTTGATACGATGAGAACAGATCTTCAATATACTTTGGCGCTAAGCTGTTCATTGATTTATAAACTAATAAAAGTATCTTGAAGTCTATTCTCTGAGCTACAGGGATCCAGTGTAAGGACTTTAGGACTGGGGTGATGTGCTCTACTTTCCTAGTTTTAGGCCACACAGAGCAGGGTTATCTGACAAAATGAAGATATTTTTCTACGATTTGGCTTGTCATCCACACGAAAACGCAGATTTTCGCCATCAAAAACGATTATTTCAAAAGCCTCCGACTAAAGTGAAGATCTTCAAATACCCCGTTGCAAGCGTCAGCTAGTGAACATGGATAACCAGGGTTTCATGTTTCGCAACGTCACTGCCCGCCACAAAAATGCTCCGACATCACATATGTGACCTGTGTTCACACTCAGAAACATAATTTATGCCCTCAGAGCTGTCTTGGCATTATCGATTGTCCAAGCGCTTTTTGCTTGCTTTTTTGTACAAACTCAATCACTGCTCTATTTAGAAAACCACATGCGTAGGAAAGTTATTTTGCTTGGATAGGATTTAGGGAACTACTGCCCACTACAGGTTTGGCATGCCATTTTTTCTAGATGGAAGGGGGAGGATGTTCGGTTTTACAAAAACTCTAATACGTGTGTACATGGCCTTAGTGAGCAGCAGCGTTCTGGATCAGATGCAGCGTTCTGGATCAGATGCCGCTGTCTGATTGACTTTTTAGGCAGACCTGTGAAGATGCTGTTGCAGTAATCAATCCGACTAAAGATAAACGCTTTGATGAGTTTCTCTAGATCTGAAGAAACATCAGTCCTTTAATCCTAGAAATGTTCTTCAGGTGATAGAAGGATGACCTTGTTATTGCCTTTATGTGACCCTGGAGGTTCAGGTCTGAGTCCATTACTACACCTAGGTTTCGAGCCTGATCAGTAGTTTCATCTTTAGGTCCAAAGGTAATTACTTCAGTTTTGTTTCTGTTCAGGAAGTTATTACACCTCCATGCATTGATTTGTTCTATGCATCTGCTTATAATGTGGTTTTATGCGATGGACAAACACAAACTGGTGTATACTTTGGCAGAAGAAGGAAAGCAATATGTTTTTGTGGTTAGGGGTTTAATGCAAACCACTTCTTTAAAATTTTCATTAATAAAACAAGGAAAACGGTGTATCACTGTCTTTGCACTTTAGTTTTTCACTACTTTTTGTTTGTCTATCACATAAGGTGCAGATCCAGCGCCGAAAAATACAGTGAACCAGGCGGCTCAGCAAAAATGCAGAAGCCACAATGGAAGTTATGCTAAAACAGAAGTTCTACGAGCAAGTTTATCATAACTTCCATTTTGTATATTTTTGTTTTGTTCTGACCTTTGCATTTTATTTTTTTATCAAGGCACACATCATCCTCAGGGTGAAATGTGGTGGCAGCATGGTGCTGTGGGGAAGCGTTTTTTTTTCTCCAGCTAAGAAAGGGACCTTGGTCGGGGTGGATCGAAGGACGGGTGGAGCTAAAATTCAGGGCTATGCTGGGGGGGGGAAACCTGTTAGAGACTGCCATAGAATTGAGAATGGGGTGGATGTCGATGGGACAATCCTAAATACTGGGCCATAGCTCCAGTGGAATTGTTTAAATCAAAGCATAGTTGTGTGTTTTAAATGGAAAATTGACTTTCACAGATACTCCCCATTCAACCTGACGGAGTTTGAGAAGAATGGGCATAATGTCAGTCTGTAGATGTGGAAGGCCGGTAAAGACCCCCCCCCCCCCCGGGAAACTGATGGGAGAGAGCTGGAGGAGATCTTTCACCCAGCTTTGGGTGTGTTGTATCTGCAGAAAGCGGAGGAGGAGGCCCTGGCGCGGGAGCAGTCCAAGCAGCGCGCGCTGGACGCTGAGCGGGAGCGCGTGGCCCAGATGCAGCGGCGACAGCGGGAGCAGGAGCAGTTCAGTGCCTTCGAGGAGTTGATCCGCCGCCAGGAGCTGGAGAAGGAGCGTCAGCGGGTACTCCTGGAGTTCGGCACTCCGGCCACGCCTTCCGCCGACACGCCGCTCCTTCCGGGCATCCAGGGTCCGCCGTTGGTGTCCCCCACAGCCCCCCTGAGCCCCGGGGACCTCTCCGGCACCAACAGCTACCATTCCTCTCTGCCTGCTGCTATCGCAGCCCCACCCAGCTTCGACCGCTCGCTCAAACCCGGCTCTCTGGTCAGCCCAGGGAACAACAGTGAGTTAATGTTTTCTTTTACACAAAGGAGGGGGGGGCTCAGGGGATTTAAATGCCGCCCTGCTCCTGTGTTCGAGCAGGTTTCTTACCTCCTGACCTACTTTAGTTCCTGTTTACACCATGCATCGTCTCCAAGCCTCTCAGCAGCCCGGCCTTTCCATTCAGCTGCTGTTTTTCCCTCCTATACATGTTTTTTGCAGATACGATGGTGGACGCCGTACGACAGTTGGCCGTTCCTGCCGAGGTGTGCCGGAGCTTCCTGAGGCTGGCTGAGGCAAACACGAGCCGGGCTGTAGAAACCTGTGGCATCCTGTGCGGAAAACTGGTAAGTCTTCAAAACAGAGCTTGCCTAGATGAAAATGAGAAAAGCGACTGTCGTTACTCGTCTCAATGGGGAGATCAAATCATCTCTGAGCTGAGCCTGAGAAGGTTAAAGACAATAATTAAAGTTTCTGTTTCTTGCAAAAGCCTGAATAGCTTTTTTTCCCCCATGTTACAATCAAGCACTTCAATATATTTTATTGGGATTTTATGTGATCAACCAGTGCAAAGTTGTGCATAATTGAGATGTAGAAGGAAAATAATGATTCAGTTTATTTACATAGCGCCAATTCACAACAGATGTCATCTCAAGGCACTTTACAAGAAAAGTCATTTCAATACAAACATCTAAGGAATCCCAGCAGGCAGTTGCGCCCCACAATACATAGCTTTAAAATTATGTGCAAAGCAATAAATCTTAAAGGTGTGGTTAGCATTTTTTTTCCTATATAATATGCCTTAAGAAGTCAGCTAATTGGTATATAGAGTCCACCTGTGTGTCATTTAAACTAAAATATAAATTAGGGGTTTAACCGTACATGTTTTCATATTCATGTTTTCGGTACGGCCCAGTCTGTTTCTTTCGCACGTTTACCGAACCAATCCAGCTGTTCTCTGCCTGAACACATGCAGAATGTTTATGTGCAGAACTCGGAGTGCAGTGCAACTTTAAAAAGTGACACCGAAACAAAACAGAAAGGACTCCCATCTATCACTAAACTCTAAACAGATATTTGGGAACATTAATGGTTTCTCATGCAGCTACAGTAGAAAAAGAAAGATGGACCGAACCAGAACTTTGTCAGTGAACGCATCTTTCAACAGCAACATGGTCCATAACACGCTCTGCACTGAACTGAATGACTCACCTGAAACAATGTCAAGCTGAATGTAAACATCACTGATACTAGAGAAAAACCAGCTGACGTCCAACATGGCTACCAGTAGAATCCAAATCAGCCCAAACTCCTGATTTTGTATAAGTCGGCGGAATCGTAGTTGATGAGAAGGGATTTTCCCCACAGATGCCCATGCTGCATTCAAGTACAGCTGGGAGACTAGGCTGTCGAAATATCAAAACAACTCCAAAGTGATTTAAGAATGTTTTATTCTCCAATATGGGCAAAGTATTATTTAAAGATTTCTAAACATCAACAGTGACTGTTTTCAACTGGTTATATTGTTTTCTACTCTGGCTATATCTGCTTGTACTATTTATTTATCTACAAATATCTAATTAAATCTCCAGTCAGTTCTATACTTTCAACTTTAAGTTATAGAACATAATAAAATCTAATTAATTTCAGGAACTGAAAGGAAGTAATCCAGGAAATTAAAGTTGTTTGTTTAATGCTGATCAAAGTAAAGAAAATAAGTCCAATGCACATTTTATTTATTTTTCCTGATTAAAGTTTGCCGAAAACGTACCGAACCCGGGACTTTTGTTTACCGATACACCATTAATGTCAATATAATGACAGTAAAGCTATTCTATTCTATTTCGAGACACGGCTGTGCATTTAAACAAACAAGGACCCTATTGATAGAAAAAATAAAAGCAGACAAAGAAGTAGCGCCTGGTAACTCTGGAGGAACTGCAGCTTAAGTAGGAGATTGTGTTAACAGGATAACTGTTAGTGAGTCATGGAAGAGAGGCAAGAAGAAAGCCATTGTTGAATAAAAGTCCACTGCACATCGCTCTAAGCACACCATCCCCATGATGAAACACGGTGGTGGCTGCATCATTTTTTCTTCAGCAGAGACTGCGAAACCGGTCAGAGGTGATTGGATGGATGGAGATGAATACAGAACGGGATGGTCCACATGAAAGCAAATTCATTCATTAGAATGGCCCCGTTATAATTCAGACCTAAATTAAATGACTAATCTGTGGTAGGACCTAAACGTGCAAAGACGGTAGAGACATACCAGCAGAGTATTGACTTCTTAGGGGGGCTGAATACAAATACATGCCACACTTTTCAGATTGTTATTGTTGAAAACCATCTATTTTCCTTTCACTTCACAATGATGCGTCACTTCTTTGGGTGTATCGCATGAAATCTGATATAAGCCGCCAATGTTTCTGCTCATTATTGATCAAAGAGTGGAATATTTCCGAGGGTATGAATACTTATGGCACTATATGTCTCTCTCTCCAGGGGGTTGTAGTGAACGTCCTCACAGCCCATGAACCGCTGCGGCTTTTGTTTCCATCGTTTCATTTTTCCCTATTCTAAAAGCATGACTAAGCGTTTATTGTTTTGTTTTGTTTTTTTGCTGTTACCGGGGTTGATTTTGCTCAGGAACATTCATTTGGGTAACATTTTGGGTGACCGTCTCAGATAAAAACCTGGTTGTGTGTTTGTGTTTGTTCCAGACCAGAAATGCGTTTACAGTGACCCACGTCATCGTCCCGAAGCAGTGTGGCGGGCCGGACTATTGTGACACTGAAAACGAGGAGGAACTCTTCCTGATCCAGGACCAGTATGACCTCATCACCCTGGGGTGGATACATGTGAGTTAAAGGGGAAGCGACGCTCCGTTTCATCTGTAAGAACGGGAACGCTCCGAACGCCGCCTGAAGCTGCAGAGCTCGTCCCATCTGAGCTTCACATCCAGGGCTGCTCGGTGGTGAGGCACAGGAAGCTGACTGGAGAAACATGTTAAAACATCTAAATACATATTTACTATAAACATTTCACTCCTTGGCAACCCTGGAAATGTCTGGGCCACAAATTGACAAAGACAACAGATTATTGAACTTTTTTTCTTTCTTTTAGTGTTTTCCCTTTTGTCTCATCCATTTTATCTCACCTTGTTCCTTCCTTTGTACTTCTTTTTGTCATTCCTTCCTTCCTTCCTTTCTATTGTTCGTTCCTTCCTGCCTTCCTTTGTCCCTTCCTTCCGTCCTTCTTTCTGTTGTCAGTCTTTTTTCTTTCTTTCCTTCCTTTGTCCCTTCCTTTGTTCGTTCGTTCCTTTGTCCCTTCCTTTGTCCGTTCCTTCCTTACTTCCTTTGTTCGTTCCTTCCTTCCTTTGTATTGTTTGTTTGTTCGTTCGTTCCTTTGTTCGTTCCTTCCTTCCTTCCTTTGTTCGTTCCTTCCATCCTTCCTTTGTTCCTTCCTTCCTTTCTATTGTTCGTTCCTTCCTTCCTGCCTGCATTCCTTTGTTCGTTCGTTCCTTTGTCCCTTCCTTTGTTCGTTCCTTCCTAACTTCCTTGGTTCGTTCCTTCCTTCCTTCCTTCCTATTGTTCGTTCCTTCCTTCCTTCCTTTGTTCGTTCCTGCCTGCCTGCCTTCCTTTGTCCCTTCCTTCCGTCCTTCTGTTGTCAGTCTTTTTTCTTTCTCTCTTTCATTCTTTCCTTCCTTTGTCCCTTCGTTCCTTCCTTCGTCCCTTCCTTTGTTCGTTCGTTCCTTCCTTCCTTTCTATTGTTCGTTCCTTCCTGCCTGCCTTCCTTCCTTCGTCCCTTCCTTTGTTCGTTCCTTCCTTCCTTCCTATTGTTCGTTCCTTCCTGCCTGCCTTCCTTTGTCCCTTCCTTCCGTCCTTCTTTCTGTTGTCAGTCTCTTTCTTTCTTTCCTTCCTTTGTCCCTTCGTTCCTTCCTTTGTCCCTTCCTTCCGAAGGATTAAGTTAAAACTGTGGACATATTAACAACGTATCTTCTTAATTATCTAGTAATAAATTCCTTTTAAATCTTTCAAACTGCATAATGGTTTACAGGATAATAATGACTGATGTCTTTACTCTAAAGCCATCATTATGTTAAAGATTATAAATCTTCGTTACCCAGACTCACCCCACACAGACCGCCTTCCTCTCCAGCGTCGACCTCCACACACACTGCTCCTACCAGATCATGCTGCCGGAGGCCATCGCCATCGTCTGCTCACCTAAATTCAACGAGTGAGTCGGAAAACTCCCGATTCTCCAGTCATTTTATACGGCGGAAGAAAGCTTTCTGTTTAAAACATTCCTGCACTGAGATTTCTGTGTTTCTGTGTTCTGACCTTGTCCGATTGTTTTCTCGGTCAGAATCGGCTACTTCAGGCTAACCGATCGAGGAACAGATGAGATCTCTTCGTGTAAACAGAAGGGGTTCCACCCTCACAGCAAAGATCCGCCTCTCTTCACAGTGAGTATAAAAATAAAAACCCGTGTGGGGAATGTAAACATTAATGTTCAGACCTGTTTCTGTGAGAAACAGTTTCCCATGGATGGTTAACTATTTTTAAAAAACTGGAATGATTGCTTAAATTTGGCTTTTATTCCGTATTGTGGATGATTTTATATTATCTTTTCACTGATTGTAGCGTAGGACCCCTTTAAAAATTCAACCTATTAATTTGAGTTCTTTATTCAGTGGAAAAAAATGTATCTCACATCAAAAAACGTGCTTTTTTTTGTATTTTTTTTATGAATCACTAGCGATAAAAAAGAGACTCTAAGAGGCAATCTGCTGTTGTGGCTGCTCTGTGTAATTTAAGCATGTTTCTTCTTTTCAGCACGCGGGACACGTGAACATCACGGATGACTCTGTGTGCATGATGGACCTGCGGTGATCTTCTTCTTTTTTTTCCCCACCCAAACACTCAAGGACTGTCTCATCAAACTGAACATGCTTTACTGGAAGACGCTGAAAACACTCATTTTATTTTCTGGACAGTACTGAGAAAAAAAAGTCGACCACATGTTTACTGTTTATTTAGACTTCTGTTCTCAAGAGGAACTATGTTGGAAATTGTTTTTTTTCTTCTTTTTTGTGCTCTCTAAGAAGAAAACTTCATATACTATTTGCACTTTCCAAGCAAGCAAACTACGATCAGACCCGTGGACTTCTGAACCTCTCGTCTTTTCCATACTTCTATTTTTGACCCTTAAGTTGTCTATTACATCTCTCTTCTGCTTTCTTCTTTCAACATGTTTGTCAGTGACCGCTGACAGGTGAGAGTTTCGTTCTGCCTGACAGATAAAGTGCCAAGGATGTCAACATTTATATGCTGTTGAGTTCTTTGTTGTTTTTTTTAGCATTTTTGCAAGCCCTGCGTGAAGCCAGGGTTCAACTGATCCAAAATCTTCCGGGTTTTCTTTTAGTAGCGTCTGAAGTGCTATAACTGATGAGATGAAAGCCAGCAGTAACTCAGGTACACAGGCAGTGCTGCTGTTCCTGCCCTGTATTCTAATTTCCCTTTATTCACCAAATGAAGACTTTGAAGATATGTCTGTTTACAACGGAAGCCTCTTTTGAACTTTGAAGATATGTCGGAAGCATCTTTTGAATCATTTCCTCATTCCTTCTGCGTGTTTTTTCGGAGAGAGGGTGATAGTAGATGTACAGTTTGAAATGTGCGAGAGGCGATCTGAATAAAACTTCTCCTACACGTCCATCATATAGCGGAGTGGTAAAAGTTTCTGGCCTCTCACAGGTTTCTTCTGAACCCCGAAGGTTCCCGATTTGAACTTAGCTCCTCCCTCTCCCGGGGATAATCAGGAAGAGTTACGTCAGGAAGGGCATCCACAGTACAATAAGTAAAAATTAAAATAGATAAAAGATAACATGAGGAAACACGGAAAGCAGTTTTCAAATGATAGTTTCATTCATTAACGGATAAAAAGATGTCCAAACCAATCTGGCCCTCTGGGAGGAAAAAACTAATTGCCACCCTTGTTAAATCATGAATTAACTGCAGATACAATAAATAGTTTGAATACAACCTTTCTACAACTAAGGCAAGGCAAAAAAAAATAATAGCACTTTTAACAAGGCAATTCAAGCTGCTTTGTGTGATTAGGGGGAAAAAAATAAAAGCAATAAAACAGCAATTCAAAGCAACAAAATTCAACATCAAAGACTTAAAGAACATTAAAACATACTAGTGTTATAGCATTCCAGCTATTATTAATCGACTACTCAAAGGCAGCTCTAAACAGATGAGTATTTAGCCTTAATTTAAAGGATCTCAGTGTTTCAGCAGCTTTGCAGTTGTCTGGAAGTTTGTTCCAGATAAGGGGAGCATAGAAGCTGAAACCTGCTTCTCCATGTTTGGTCCTGATTGTATGAATGATTAGTAGACTAGAGTTGGAAGACCTGAGTGGTCTGGGGGGGTTAGTATAGTGACAAAATATCTTCCACATACTTTGGTGCTAAGCCACTCAATGATTTATAAACTAGATGAAGTATTTTGAAGTCTAAAAGACAAAACAAAGAACGGTAGAAAAGAAAAATCATTGACATCTAGCAGTCTAAAAAGGACTATAAGGTCGTTGCCTAGGCTGTGTGAACCAAAGTGAGATCCACAATTGGAGAAATCATTCAGCAGTAGAGAAGCTTCCCAGGAGAGGTTGGTCAACCAAAGTTACTCCAAGAGCGAATCGACGATTCACCCAGGAGGCCACAAATTAACCCAGAATGAAGCACCACAGGCCACACTTGCCTCAGTTAAGGTCAGATAATGATTCCAAGGCCAAGACCGCTGCTGACCACAAAAGCCTGTTTTACATTTGCTCCATAACAAAAAAACATCTTGAAGACATTCAGGAAAATATTTTGTGGACTGATGAGACCAAAGTTGACCTTTTTTTTAAGGTGTGGGTCACAATCACCTGGGGCCTCATTTATAAAGCCATCACACGTACAAAAACTGGCGTACGCCAATTATAGTCAACTTTTGGTATTTATAAAAAACAAACTTGCCGGGAAAGTTCACTAAATCTACGGCAACTCTGACCCTGGCGCACGCTGGAAATGTGGAGAAACGGGAAACTGCGACACCAACGGCAGGAGAATGAAACCAAAGAAATGGGAGATATTTGGGCAAAATCACACTTTACCGTTCACATAAACTGTTATATATTAAAGTGGTTTGCAAAAATGAATAAAGAGGCATGTTTGATATCGGGCGCTGGGAGTGCATGTGGCTCACACACATACAAAACAAAAACAATCAGGATTTACTAAATAAACCGAGATGTATTTATTTTCTATAGGAAACTCAACCACTAAAATATGTTTTGCTTATTTTAGAAACTTGCATGTGATTATAAACTCAAACGGCTGAAATATAGAGCAGATAGCCTGCTGCCAAAGGGTCCCGTACAAATAAAGTCATAAATTAGTCATAATTACAATTAAGGTGACCGCATTTGTGGAAAACTGCTAGTCAATTAGTTTATAATCAGAGTATTTCCATCACCTGTAGCTGTTCGGGCAATTTAGTGATGGTTGAATATAAAAAGTACACGTGCCAATGCGAAAAAACGCACAATGGCTCATCTGGCACTGCTGGAGGACGTGGCGCAAGGACGTCTCCGGACTGAGCGGGTCTTTAGAGACCATCAGGATTTACTAGCCCATGATGATGATGATGATGATGATGATGATGATGATGATGATGATGATGATGAATGGCTCATGAGCCGGTTCCGATTGCCCCGTGCCGTGCTTTTGGAGCTTCTTCATTTTTTAGGCCCGGCTCTGCAAAGGCGCACGGCGAGGAACCACGGCGTCCCGGTCCCTCTCCAAATACTGACCACCCTCGGTTTCCTGGCAACCGGGACCTTCCAGAGGGAGGTGGCAGACCGGTCGGGAATCTCACAGCCAACCTTCAGCCGCATCATGCCGGACGTGTTTGATGGCATGATTCGTCTGTCACGCAGGTACATCAAATTCCCGTAGACTGTGGGTGAACAGGCCAACATAAAGGCAATTTGCAGCAATGTCTGATTTCCCCAACGTAATCGGTAGTATTGACTTCAACCATGTTGCAATAAGGGCACCAAGTGAGAATGAATATGCTTTCATAAACCGAAAGCATTTTCATTCTCTAAACGTGCTAATAATGTGATGCAAAGATGTTGCTCACTAATTTAGTGGCCCGCTGGCCTGGGTCTCCATGACTCATTCATTTTGAGACACAGCAGTGTGGGGCGCAGACTTGAGGCTGGAGCTCTGCAGGGTGGCTGGCTTTTAGGTAAGGCTCGTTAATTAAATATCTCTGCACACTACATTGCCTTACCCATTCCTTAACCTTGCAGGGGACAGTGGATATCCCCTCCAAACGTGGCTGCTCACTCCCTTCCTCCACCCTCGGAGCGCAGAGGAACAACTGTATAATGTGCGCCACAGCCAGACGCGGGCTGTCGTGGAGCGGGCCATCGGGCTGCTGAAGGGGCAGGTGGCGATGCCTTGATGCCACAGGAGGGAGCCTGTGTCACACACCTGCAAAGGTGTGTGAGATTGTTCGGGCATGTGCTGTGCTGCACAACATGGCACTGACCCAGAACGTGCCACCACCGGAGCCAATTATTGTCCCGGAGATCGAGCCCCAGCGTCCCTCGTTAGAGCCACAGGATGATGCTCTACACCAGCGCGTCTTGAAGTGATGCGACGCTTATGATAATAAAGGGAAATGAGGTACAGCACAATTAAATATTTTTATTAGCAAGGGTTTTCAGTGACTCTGAGATATCTACGCGAGCAGACGTTTACCTCACTCAGCTCTTTCGCGACCTCATGGACGGCACTAATCGTGTCCCTCTGCACCCGCAGGACCTCTTCCGTCAGGACACGCCTACGAGGAGCTGTGTCACTGGCCTTCCCAACCTCAGCAGCACCACTGACCCAGCTGGAACATCCAGGAAGTATAAAAAGACATAATATTGCACAATGGTGTCACATCCATTGTGTCTACGTTCATTCTAAATGTCTAAATTAATTACCTGCATCATCCGGAGCCTCTGGCGTGTGTGGTTCAGTTAAGGACACCGGCGTGTCCGTGTCCCCCTCCGTCACCACTCAGGAGGGACTCTCCTATGATGCCTGCCAGCTTCTCTTCCATGGGGGGGTGAGCTGGGGCATCCCCCTTCCTCCTCCTGTGGTAGTTGCACTTCTCCTGTGGAGAGCGAGCCGCTTTTTGGCGTCCACTTTGATGTCGGTCCACTTTTTAATTTTTTTTTTTTTTTTATGTCGGGCACAGTCCGCTGCTCCGATGAAACTGCGTTGACAGCATCCGCCACCTGTTGCCAGTCTTCTGCCTTTCTGGCATTTGTGACGCCCCGGCTGTGCCCACCAAATAAGATCTTTTGCGATCTGTCGACCAATGCCGCCACCTCGCACTCAATGAAGTTATGCTTTTTGCTTTTCTCCTCTATTGAGCCATCAAGGAAATCAAATGAATATGAATATTTATGAGAGGCGTCCACCTGACCTTTTATAGTCATCATATGGGCGGGGAAAGGCGTTTCCCTCAGGTGCGCCAACTTTAGAGTTGATTCTGATTTATAAACGGAAGCAGGTGTAGGACCGGTAGTGTGCTTTCCTACGCAATGTTTTATAAATGAGTCAAAGTCTAGACTTTAATCCAATTAACATTTTTTTTGTCCTGCGAGTTTGAAAACACTGTTCATACTAAAAAACCCTCCACAGCTGATGATTCGAAAAATTTCTTTACAGCGATTCTAAAGACTTATCAAAAACGGTCGGTCTTTGCTGCTAAGGGTGGCACAACTAGTTATTATGCTTATTGTGTAATGTATTGACTTGATGTATCTGTGTATGCTTCTTTCTTTATTGCTGTTTTTACTGTATATGCTTTGTCTGTGTTTTACTATTTTTTTAAATTTTTTTTTACCCCTTTAATCATGTAAAGCGCCTTGAATTACCTTGTTAGTGCGCTATACAAATATAATTGCCTTGCCTAGTTGCCTTCAAAGCAGGTACTTACTCAGGTTATCTTTGTCAAATATTACAATTTGCATGACAAGAAGCAAAAACATTAGAAATCTGAAAGGGTGAAACACTTTTTCACACTGCTGTGCATTACTAACCATGTTTTCATGGGTCATTCCTCTCCACATTCTTTGATTTGCTCCGTTCCTCTTGTAGCCATAACTATCAATTGTATGCCAAGACAGAATAAAGGTGTAGATGAGTTTGGTCGTTATTATTGTTTTATTTAGGTGGATTATACATCGGTTCTAGTCAGACGTTCGCATCCACTGGGCGTGAACGCTGCGTTATTTTGGGCTTTCAATGCTGTATTTGAGCTGTTCGTTTACAGCAAACCACTTCAATTATGTTTAACAAGAAGAGTTGGGTACACAAGTTTGAAATGTGTGCTTGGGATCATTTTCTTCAAACCCCTATTTGTTTTGTGGTGAAGCCAAACAATTTCAAGATGCACTCTGTGAAAGACCCCCATACCATGATGCTACTACCTCCATGCTTCACCCTTGCAACAGTCAATAAAAGAGCCTCGTGTTTATACCACCACCATACTTTACAGCTGTGGGAAATGCCCTTGGTGCAACCACCTCCATGCTTTTCCAGTTTGTGCAACCAGTAAAACATCCCCATACCATACTACCACCTCTGTGCTTGACACACTGTGCAGTCAGTGAGACAGCTCCACTCCAAGATGCTGCTACCTCTCTGATTGACAGTGGCCACAGTCAGTGACACAGCCTCATAGCATGTTGATACCTCCTCCATGCTTAACAAATGGTAGGGTTAGGGTTGTAGTGGTACACAAAAATCATGGTGCGCTATAAATTCGGAGTTTTAAAATCGGGGTTATGTTTTCGGTACAGTTTAAACAAGAATAAGACTTCTTTTTTTTTTATCAGCATTAAACAAATAACCTTTTTTCTTGAATTCCAGCTGTACTTGAATGCAGCATGGGCAGCTGTTGGGAAAATACTTTCGTACCAATAGGGATTCCGCTGACTTGCGTTTTATCCAAAATAAGGAGTTTGGGCTGATTGGATACTACTGGTAGCCATGTTGGACGTCAGCTGGTTTCTCTCTAGTATCAGTGATGTTTACATCCAGCCTGACATTGTTTCTGGTGAGTCATTCAGTTCAGTGCAGTGCGTGTTATGGACCTTATTGCTACTGAAAGATGTGTTCACTGACAAAGTTCTGGTTTGGTCCATCTTTCTTTTTCTACTGTGAGTTTGTGTAAGAAAACCAACCACTGTATATTGATGCTATCTAGTCCATGAAGAAGAGATGTTAAATATCCAACCAGATTCGTGCCCTCTTGTTGATGCTCCAAAAAGCAACTGGTTGAGGTGCAACTTGTCAGAACTTTGTCTCTGCTTGGACAAGAAAAAGTCAGCAATAAATCTGCTTATAATACAAAGTAGGGTAAGAATAACAAAAATGAGACAGTTACTGTAAATACACTTTTAAGTTATGCTTGGATATACAAAAGAACAGTTTCCTTCTAAAGAAAGGGTTTAGACTCTTGTATTTTTTTAATAGAGCTTTACCTGGTTTTGTAAAAAACAACAAGTTAATACAATTATTAGTAGTTGGTAGCACTGTTGCCTTGCAGCAAGAAGGTCCTGGGTTCAAATCCCAGCCTGGGGTCTTTCTCCATGGAGTTTGCATGTTCTCCCTGTGCATGCGTGGGTTCTCTCAGGGTACTCCGGCTTCCTCCCACAGTCCAAAAACACGACTGTTAGGTAAATTGGTTTCTCTAAAATTGCCCTTAAGTATGAGTGTGTGTGTGTGCATGGTTGTTTGTCCTGTGTTGCCCTGCGAAGGACTGGCGACCTGTCCAGGGTGTACCCCGCCTCTCGCCCCATGACAGCTGGAGATAGGCACCAGCCCCTCCGCAACCCTGCACAGGAATGACGGGTACAGAAAATGGATGGATGGATGGATGTTTTTTTTCATTGTCTGTTGGGCAGGATCAATACTAGCATAGTGAAGGAAATGGTAGAACTTGTGTGTATGGGATGTAGGAAATATGAGAAACAAAGGAAAATATTGTCTATGAAAATGCGAAGTCCTGGAGAGCCGAGTTTTAGGGATTTATCATTTCAGTTCAGTTAAGTTGAAAGGTAAAAAAAAAAATCTGTCTTTGTATGGGATCAGAACAGTATCACCTTGAAATGAAACTGAAAATAAATTTTGGCATTGAAAACTATTATTGTAACTGAAAATATTAATTTTGAATCGGAAATAAATCTGGTGAAAATTTTTGTATTGAAAGTGAATTTTTTTTTTTTTTTTTACAATGCAAATCCTTTTTTACAATGCCAATCTTTTTTTCAATGCCATCATTTTTTTCAGCTTCATTCAGGTGATACTGTTTTGACGCTTGTTTGTGCACGCGCATGAGGGGCGGGGCTTCAGCCCCCCATATGTTTGCATGAACGAGGCAGGAGGGAAACTCCGACTGTCCGAGTGGGATCAACATTTTCTTTCCTTCTAATGTGGTTTGTGGAAGGTGATAATCTGCATTTGGGGACCCGATTTATGACCGTCTTTCTCTAGTCTTTTGAATCAAACATGTTTGATATTATCGCAAATCCTAGTGTAGTCGTTGTGACGTAAATCAATCAACAACCAATAAAGCTATTCTCACACAAGCGGAAGCACAAAGCTACAGATCCCGGCAGGGGTCAGGTGCAGAAATAATGTTTGAGGGGTAAGAATCTGTACCCTCGGTTTATTAAACCATGCCCATGGAGTCGTAATCTGTTCCCTCCGTTTGTTCAACTATGTGACCGTGTGGGGGTCCTGTCCGCTTGCAGTGTACCCTGGATGATTGGGGTTGTACTTTACTGTAATGGAACAATGGTTATTATGCAGGGTTACATTGCCGATGATAGTGGATTCAAGCCCCGTTTATGATATTGTCTTGCACCTTCCCACATATTAATTTTTTTTGTTCCTGCGGGAAAGTAGGCTATAAACATAAGGTGTCATATTTATAAACAACAGTTTTGTAGCCACCTACGGAGCCTGGCAGGGTCTATACACAACAATTACAATATTTGTGTTCCATGGCTGAGTAATGGGCCATAAATTAAAAAGTGTATGCCAACCTTGCCCCCTGGAATACAGGCACAAACCAGCGCTATCTGTGCATCTGCATGGAGCAAGTGGTACAGCATAAACACCTTGCATTACAAAGATATGAGTTATCCAGTTACTTGATGATACAGTACCCACTTTGAATGCAAGTCTTTGTTTGACATAACATTAATCTTGGCAAAGAATGCTACAACATTCGCACATAAAGAAACTGTATAATGCTGAGCATAATGGGAGGAATTTTGCGGGAAGCTAAAATAGCCTAGATGTCTCTTAAATAGTGTCCCAACCAGATTCAGTGTTTATAAAATCTTTAGTCTGAGACTAAAAAACTGTTAACCCAAGTCTTAAGATGTGAGCTGATAATCTTTAAGAGTCTTTTCTAAATAGTTTCAAAATCTATAGGTGTACAGAAAGCATAATGTGGTTTGTGGAATACTAATAATTAAAAAATAAGATATAAACGGTTTCTTCTCAGTTTGCCATGGCAGTTGGCGCGCATTAGCGCCACCTTCTGGTCTAGAGTGTGTGTCACAATTACGTTTTGCAATCTAATAAAAAAACGAGTTGTCAGTGTTGTTAGCTTTGCTTACACCAGTCTTAATTGATTTGTTAACGTTATTGACATGTGTTGTAAATATGTATTGTGGATCTGAAGTAAATACAGTTATTTAATATGGTATAGCCTATATAGTGTGTATTTACATCCCTTCATACCACACTGTCTGTAATGAGGAGAAGCTCCAACAAAGACAGGCTACACAAGCATAAAACTTTATCACAAAGACTCCTAGTCTACTGGTCAGTAGAAGAAACTGAGAAGAAACCGTTTATGTCTTTTTTTCTTCCACAAAACACATTATTATCAATGTAAATGTCCTGTTGTTTCTGCGCCTCGCCTCGGACAGTCGTAGTTTCCCTCCTGTCTCGTTCATGCAAACATATGGGGGGCTGAAGCCCCGCCCCTCATGCGCGTGCACACACAAGCGTCAAAACAGTATCACTTGAATGAAGCTGAAAAAAATGATGGCATTGAAAAAAAGATTGGCATTGTAAAAAAAGATTGGCATTGTAAAAAAAAAAAATCAAAGTTTGAAAACTTGAGTTATTTGTTTCAATGCATATACATGAGTTTCATAGAAAAAAACCCCACTTTCAATACAAAAATGTTCACTAGATTTATTTCAGATTCAAAATTAATATTTTCAGTTACAAAAATATTTTTCAATGCCAATATTTATTTTCAGTTTCATTTCAAGGTGATACTGTTCTGATCCCATATCTTTGAAGAATATTTATCTTATTACGAGATTAAGAAATATGTACTTTTGCTACTTATGTAAAATGTCATGTTCTATTTTGTGTGAAGTGTGATAGCTGATCCGGCAGATGGCGGTAATACAACATATTGGACGTCAACTGCCTTGAAAATCCCAGAAGAAGAAGAAGAAGAAGGAGAGCGAACGTAAATAAGACGTGTAGAGAAGGCTTAGAGCTTGAGCGATAAATCTTTTGTTTTATTTAATAGTTCAGACCTACTCAGACTATAAGGATGGGGAAGCGACAGCACCAAAAGGACAAAATGTAAGACCAAAACGTTTTTGACGTCATAAAAATACGTCTTACCTTCAGCGCTAACATGCTAGCTTGCTAACACACGTTAGCTTGTTTGTGTTTCTTTAAATTAAAAGCTTTGTAAAAGTGTTTCTCCTTTCTTTTACTTAACGTTTGCGTATATTAACATTACTACAGGTACATCACATGTACAGAGTATACCAACTTTTATGGAGGAAAACGAGCAGGTGAGTTTTAACTACGTTAATCCTTGGTTTCACATTTCGACGTTTTTCTAAGATATGAAGATAGTTTTAAGTTTCTGCTTCCGAGACTCTCGGGAGAAATGGGAGAATGTAAATAAATAATATCCTGTTCACTGTCTAATTCAGCTTTATATACAGCAGAGGTGGGTAGAGTGCCTAAAAGTTATACTCAAGTAAGAGTAGCACTTCTTTAATATATCTTTGCTCAAGTAAAAGTAAATATGTTTTTCCAACATGAAATTAATGAAAGTAATACATACAGTAGGATCTAACTATCTATATATTTATGGGTGGGTTAGATAGGGGTAAGGTACCTCCAGTAACATTATCTACCTGTTTACTGTATCTTCTTGATCTCCAAATAACACAAAAAGGCTCAGCCGATAGAAAATCAAAGCTGGTGTACAAAGAAGAGGTCTCACTTTGACAAACCGTAGGTCTGTGTTTGTTCTTCGTTCATTGAAGTTACTCAGTTGGAAGAGTATCCAGAATTTTTCAGGGTGCAAAAACCGAATCCACCACCACTGTGCAATAATTTAATCTTATTAATTACACGAATCAATTAATTTATTTTACAGTTGACCATGTATAGTTTCTGTTTTTATATTACCTTATTTAACTATTTATAATTTGGGTTCCTTTTTTATACCTGTTTGTTAGTTTTATACTTGTCTGTTTTATTTCTGTACTTTTTTGTAAAAGTAAAAAGTATAGTATACTAAACTACTACTAGAAGTACACTTTTGTTCAAAAAGTTACTCAAGAGTAACTGAGTAAATGTAGCTAGTTACCTCCCACCTCTGATTATACCTAGCTGACCTCTTGTAGTGCCTCTATACTCATCTGAAACTCTTGGTCACAAGTCTCTCACACTGCTACTTGGTACTTGGAAAAATTACAATTTGGAGAGCCATTGTTCTACACAATGGTGTCATTGCAGTTATAAAACTTGAAACATCCCTTAGGGGAATAGAGTTTTTGTGTGATAAATTCTTAATTTAAAGCAAATACAACTACTGCAACACCAGGACCTTACTGCAGCTTTGGCCTAACACGATTACTTGGTACCGAGTGCCATTTGACGCTTAGATTTTTAATTTTGGCTTTATTTTCCAGAAATTCCCCAATCAAACTTTAAACGGCTTCCATTCGACCACTGCAGGTAAGAAAGAATCGTTTGTCCTTGTATTGTCACATTTATTTATTTGTCACATTTGCAACAGCAGTTGCTGACCAAGGCGCTTCACATGGTGGGGAAGACGGATTAAAATGCAACAATAAACCAAAATGACGGAAAAATACAAGATCTTGAACCAAATTGCAAAATACTTAGTCTACTTTTGGCTCAAATCTACCTCACAAAAATGGGTCTTTAATAGCGTTTTAAAATCTGAGAAGCTGAAAGACTATTCCACAGTCTGGTGCCCGCTACTGGAAAAGCCCCATCATCCTGAGACGGGAGTGAGACAGTATAGAATCATTCAGAAGAGACGACTGACTTGTTCTTTTACCAGGAATATTTAAACAAATTAAATTATTTGGTTTTAGTTGTTGTTTTATCCTTTTTTAAGATCATAAAAAAATTTAATTATCAGGTTTTTTTCTGGCTTTTCTAATCTGAGGATTTAACTGATGAGAAACTTACGCCTCGTTTCCACTGAGCGGTTCGGTACGCCGTTTAGTCCGTAACGCTTCAGTTATGTGGATGTGTTTTTGTTATTTTTAAGTGGATCTTTAATTCGTTGCAAATAACTGTTTTAGAACCGGACTGTTTGAACGCTAGGGGGCGATAACAGACTACATAAAGAGAAGTTGATGCAAGCTTCTACAGTTTTAACTGCCTTTTGAGTTTTCTGTTGATTGAACAGATTGATTTGTTTTTAAAAGCATCAATGCATGGTTTAGTGCCTCTGAATTTACACTAATCTGTACATAAAACCTGGCCATAATATTAGTCAGGTCGATAACACATACTTTATCTGGCTTCTTTTGTAGAACTGTCTGGTTTATTTCAAGTCCAAACAGAACATTCTAACATCTAACAACAACTTTGATCCTTTCCATTGTTTCAGCTGACAGCTCATTAGTCTCTTAACTGCAGCCATTTGTTTAGAGTTGTACTTGTTTTTTTTCGTGTGTTTTTTTTGTGCAAACCCAACACCTAAAGATCCAAAATGTTTAGCTGTGACATAAAACAAAATAGTTTTGCAACACTGCATTCTTTAACAAGAGGTTATCCAAATAACGGAGCATTCTCCAACATTAGTTATTCCATATTTTGTAAGTTGCTGTCAAACATTAAACAATAAGGAGATGTACTCGTAATAGTTCCGTTTTTTCTTTGACTAACTCTATATTGCTCAACTTTTGACTTTTCAGCTTGTGCTTGCAACCGTTTGAGTATCCCGTCTGCACCGAGGACGGAGTGGTGTTTGACCTGCTGTGAGTAACTCGTACTGAATGAGAACTACAGGCATGGACAAACTTGTCGACACCCCCTGGAAAAGATGAATGAATCCAACACAAAGGATTATTTCAATGCAATTGCATGATAATACACTGATAGATTTTGATAAATCTTCAACGTGAGAGCATTAATTCAGTGGTGAAAAATATCCAACGTTAAGAAATACTTGCTTTTAGCGAAATCCCTGGCGGTCCTTGGTGCCTATTAGTTTTTGACCATTCGTCTCTCAATCAGGGGTCTGCAACTCCAGTCCTCGAGTGCCACTGTCCTGCAGCTACTGGAAGCATCATTGCTCCGACACACCTAAGTCAAATGTAAATTATCTGGGTGGTTGATATGGAAAAAACGTTCTATCACGATTATATTTTGTATTTCAGTTGATATCCACATATGTCACGATATATAAAATGGTAAAATATATAATTGTATAGCACTTTTTTTAGTCCTTGAGGACCCCAAAGAGCTTCACACACACACTGGCGATGGTAAGCTACATTGTAGCCACAGCTGCCCTGGGGCAAACTGACAGAAGCGAGGCTGCCGAACACTGCCGCCACCAGTAGGCAGAAGGATGAAGTGTCTTGCCCAAGGACACAACGACTGAGACAGACGGAGCGGGAGCTTGAACCGGGAACTCTCCGGTTACAAGACGAACTCCTCACTCCTGAGCCAGTCGCCCCAGATATGAAACAAATCACAATTTCTGTCAATATTTAACATTCCCTGGTGAAATTCTTTTTTCCCCAATAGACGAACACGTAATCGGACATTATACAACTGTTTGGGGAAAAATAAAAGTAGGTTAGGGATGGGTGATGTGGATACAAAAAAAAAATCTTCAAATGTTTTCATGCCAAATTTGATTTTTTGATGATCGATTAAAAAAAAAAAAAAAATTCTCCCTTACTGTTCTTAATAAGACATTACAAATTACACACACACAAAAGAAACTTGCTTTCAATCATCCGTTCTTGGAGTTAACCTGAATTCATAGTTCAAATAAATACACGCTGTTAAACACAATTAATTGCCTTGGACTATGGAAACCCAAGAGATGCATTGGTGAATTATTATTTTTTTCTTTCTTCTAGATATTCCCAAAATTAAAACTTTATAAATACAAAATTCGACATATTCATATAATCAATATATCGCCCAGCCCTAATCTGGGGCCTCATTTATATAACTTTGCATATGAATCCTTACTTAAACTGTACTTTAGCTCAGAAAAAGTTTACTTGTGCGACTAAATTTTTCCGATTTACAAAGCCTTGCGTACGCTCAGCTGCACGCAGGTCCCGCTTTATAGATCACACCCTGCCCAGAAATGTGCTCAGGTGACTTTGGATCCACACGTCCCACATTCTGCCATAAACGGTCGACGCAGAGCACTTAATGAAAATGCTGCACAGACATAAGCCGGCTGATCAGTGGGTTTCACGGGTAACCACGGCAACCGAGAGATTAATCTTAGACCGAAATCGAGGTGCCTGTGGGTGACACGGAGGCACGTTTTATTTCAGTCAATCGGTGTTTATCAATATGGAGCTTTACACAGCCGAGATGTGCGTAAGCAAGGGTCATAGTTTGCTTAAAGTTGCGCACATTTTCCCGTCACGTTTTTTTTCTCTAGAAATCGCAAAGTTTGCGTAGAAAGTGACTTACGCCTGCTTTATAAATGACGCCTCCAGGCCTTTGCAAATCTTGCTGACATGCCGATGAGGTGATCCAGCCTTTTGATTCAGGTGTGTTGGAGCGGGGATGCGTCCTGACGTTGCAGGACAGCGGCACCCAAGGACTGGAGCTGCAGACTCCTGCTCTAGGCCATCCAGAGTCCTGGCTCCTCTTTTCTGAATTTCTTATCTAAAGCTAACCCCACAGCTTTTCTTCCAGATTTACATCTGGGGACTGAGAGCCATGAAACATGGTTGATTTTGTGTCTTCTGAGTTGACTTGGCCGTATGTTTAGGATCAATATCAAGCTGTGGGCCACTGGCTGCACACTGCTGCACTGCGGGAAGAAGGTCCTGGGTTTGAATCCCAGCCTGGGGTCTTTCTGCATCGACTTTGCACGTTCTCCCTCTGCATGCTTGTGCTTTCTCTGGGTACTCGAACCCGTGACAGCCGCATCGAGGACTGTAACACAAAGCGGTCTACCAGACAACTGGTGGACTGCTTTGTGACATAGTGTGGAAACAATCGTCTCACCTTGAATGTGAACAAAACAAAGGAGATGATTGTAGATTTCAGAAGAAACAGGGATAAGTCAATCACTGTTTCCATCATGGGAGAAGAAGTGGAGGTGGTTGAGGAATATAAATACCGCGGAGTTCACCTTGACAACAGACTGGACTGGAGGCGCAACAGTGAAGCCTTCTACAAGAAGGGACAGAGCAGACTGGACTTCTTGAGGAAACTTAGGTCCTTCAAGGTTTGCAGCAAGATGCTGGAGATCTTCTACAAGTCTGTTGTAGAGAGTGTAATCTCTTCAGCCGTCATCTGTTGGGGCAGCAGCATCAGAGCCAGGGATTTAAAAAGGCTAAACAACCTGATAAAGAAGGTTCTGGTTCTGTTCTGGGGACAACTGTGGAACATCTGGAGATGATGATGCAAAGAAGGATTCTTCATAAAATCAAAAAGATTATGGACAACCCTGAGCATCCTCTTCATGAGACAGTCGTACAACAACAGAGCGTCTTCAGTCGGAGGCTTCTTCAGTTTCACTGCAATACAGACCGCTACAGGAAATCCTTCCTGCCCACAGCCATCATGATCTACAACAACTCCTTAAAGAATTAAATAGTATGAGCTACAACAACACTTAATTTCCCTCTGGGATCAATAAAGTATTTTTGAATTGAATTTAACCTTTAAACTCTGTATATGGTGTAGCCGCTCTTCCACTGACCCACCTGGTGCCCCCAATCTCGTGGTACTTCAGAGTCCATGATGCTTTCCAGAGCTTATGGCCCACACCATCACAGATCCTCCACTTTGCTTAACAGGTGTCTTTGTTGCTGCAATGGTCAATCTTAATCTCATTAATCTCATCACCAGTTAAAGTCCCAGCAGAATTCTGCAAAGTTCAGGGGTCTCATTTATAAAACTTTAAGTAGAATACTTACTAAAACCGTACTTAAGCTCAGCAAAAAAAAAAAAAAAAACGCCTTGTAAGTTTTAGATCTGTCAGACTTGGAGTTCTCACAGCTGCAGGCAATTTCCTCTTTATAAATCCCACTCTCCCTAGAAATGTGCTCAGTTGTTTTTGGATCATATCCCGCCTCCTACACACCAACTTTCTGCCATAAACGGTCAGTGCAAAGCGCCTAGTTAGTTTTCGCATCGACTTAAGCCAGCTGATATGGGACGTTTCACTGGTAACCATGGCAACCTTGAGGCGGGTAAAGCACAATTTGGAGGCACGGAAAACCCTTTTATTTCAATCAATCAATGTTTATCTATATAGAGCTTTACAGCCAAAAGTCGACCAAAGAGCTTCACATTAAAAGACCAAAATATAGTTAGCAATAAGAAAATGTGTAACAAGACAAAACGACCAAAATGGTTAAAATACAACAATAAAAGCAGCAGCACAAGCGATTAAAAAAGGAACCATAAATATAAAGTCTGAATTTTGTGATTACTTCTTTTAGCAACGATAAGATTGGAATAAAAGCAAAATTAAACAAATAAAAACTAAATTACACCAGAACGTGATAAGTTTCAGCAGTCCTAGATATTTTAAAGTCTGACAAAAAGGTGCGTTTTAAGTCTACTTTTAAAAAGTGTCATACGTGGAAAATTATTACTTGAGGGGTGGGGGGGTGGGGTCACAAATAAATGGAAGAGCTGCGAGTGGCACAGCGTTGATGCAGCAGCGATCCTGGCATTAATTAAGATGCAAACAACCAGAATGTGCTGCGGGGTAGGGGGTTGGGTTACGGTTCAACCGGGTCAGTACATCTAACACCGGGGCCAGTTCAGCACATAGATCTTAGGACTGCTTTAGGGAATCTACTCCAACAACTCCATCCAGATGCTGCCAGTAGCTCCATTGTGCAGCATTATGCAGGAGTGTCACTGTAGTATTTATATTTGTACCTATTTCACACAATTAATGCACCAATAAGGGCAATTGCTGTGTAATCTGAAGACATACATATGAACATCCATCCATCCATTTTCTATACCCGTCCATCAAGGGGCGAGAGGCGGGGTACACCCTGGACAGTTCGCCAGTCCATCGCAGCGCAGGGCAACACAGAGACATATGAACATACTGTGATATAATTTTTAAATGCAGCATGTTTTCATTCAGATTCCCATTTTAATTGTCCGTTTAGAGACGGGGTGCTGGGGGCTGTATGTTCGTGTGTGCGAAGCTCTGCAAGTCTGAAAATGTTGCTTAAATTCACAATTTTGCCATCTCATCGGCTGTGCTGCCAGCCAAAATGTGCGTAAGCAAGGTCCTTAGTGTGCTTAAAGTAGCACACAGTTTTACTCCACGTTTTTTTCTATAAATCCCAAACTTGGAGAAGAAGTAGAAAGGGCCTTGCGCAGTCTTCAGATATTGTTTTGTGTGTAAGCAAGCCCTATAAATGAGACCCCTGGTTTTAATGTTTGTGATTGTAGGAAAGAAAAGGGCCTAGCTTCTTCCAATGGCTATTTGGCCTTCAGGCAGCATCCAGTCGTTGCTCTAGCCCAGTGTTTCTCAAACTTTTTTTTTATCATTCCCAACTTTGGACAAAGGAGCATACACAAGCCCCACCCGCTTTTATCACCCCAACAGAATGGTGACCACGCCTGATTTTGTGTTTTATTTATTTAAATAGCCGAGTTAGTCTACAAGTTTTTAAGGGTAAAATTAGTTGGAAAAAGGGGTTGCGCACTGGTATAAAACCGGCTCAGAAATATATGCTGTCAGTAATTGCTACATGTAGAACTTCAGCTCACAGTTGGAGAAGATAAAAGTTGTAGTTTTATCACAAATACAAAGCTTTTAAAAATACAAAAAAAAAAAAAAGTAAATAAAGAGCAAGATACTCATCCCTGTATTTCCTGGTTGACCGTGTGACTTCTCTTACTCTGAAACGTTCCCTGATCTTTTTAGATATTTGTACATTTTGTAGATGGGATCTCTGATAATGCGGCTACTTCAGCTTGTTTTGTTCTGCTGCGATATATTCCCACGTCAAACTCCCAGCCCGATGTTCCAGGTCCCGGTTCTGTTTACAATGATGATCACAATTGCTAATTTATTTGAGTGCGTTTAATTTTGTGAGAGGGGGGAGCTGGTTGATCTAATTTACAGTGAAACATTCACAACGATAGAATTTAGGGAGAAAAAACTATTTAAATCCCTTTGATGTCACGCCCCAGCTGCAATACCTCTGCGCCCCACTAGTGGGGCTCGCCCCACAGTTTGAGAAACACTGCTGTGGAGACTTTGTGACTCCAAGATGAACCACTGGCTGCCATTTTCCAACAGTGAGTTTACTATTCTGCATGTATGAGGTGGGAAGATGAATACGGGTCCTTTTTCCCAGCCGGGTGGGCAGTTGCTAAAAGAAATGAATGTCTGTGTCACGCCGTCTTTATTCCCCAGGAACACAGGAGTTGATTAGAAAGTAGACGTTTCGAGAATCTCCAAACAACCCAGAAGAAGTAAAGTACAAATTAAGTTACATTTATTTCATGGAGATTGGTATTTTTATATTTTTTTTTGGAACAATTACATTTTATGTGATATTTTTTCCCCACTGAATAATATACTCTAGCTTTTCTGAAATTTTCAGGGTAAAATTAAAAGTAAATTATATTATTGAAGACTTTCAAACGTGTTTTGCAGGCGGTTGAACAAGTTTTTCCATGTCTTTATCAGAGCTAAATGTTGGTTTACTTTTTACACATCTTTGATCATTTCTAAATTATAACTGCCTTTGTAATAGAACAGCTGAATATAATATCAATTGTCGTTTCTACCCATTTTTAGGAGCATCGTTCCATGGATTAAGAAGTATGGAACTAATCCGATCTCTGGAGAAGTAAGAAAACAAAGATTCATTCTTGTTGAAATTGTCCTTACACTAAAAGCTCATATTAACAATTCTTCACTAAAGTATTTGGGATCCCAAATACTTTTGATGTATCAGAGAGAATACAACTCCGGTCCTCGAGGTCCTTATTTAAGTCAGTGGATCATTAGGTCAAAGTTTTGACATTTGGGTTGCATGTTTGTGTAGGAAGCTTTTAATGTAAAAAGACGACTGGCTATAAAATTACAATTCTAACAATTGTGTAAAATTCAAGGAATCTGAACGGTTCCAACTGGAAAGTCTCTTTTTAAACTAAAAAGTATTTGTAAAAACAAATGAAATTTCCTCACACCAATGTCAAAGACGGGTAGATAGGAAGTGTCACTCTGACGTTATTTCATCCAAAGGGAGTGAGACTAGCTATTAAGGGGACAGGGTGTCCTCACTTTTCCTTTACTTTAAAACCAAAATTATTTTTATTTTTTTGTTCAAGTATTGAAATGTAGACATGTGAACTTGTAGTAACTGAATATTTAAAGGGGCGTTCTAATTTTTTTTCACATGACTGTACTGGACTACCTTTATGCACAATTTTCCAGAGCTCATTTTTAAGATTTGAGACTTTTTTTGTTGTTGTTTTGCAGAAACTGGAAGCGAAGTCTCTTATTAAACTCAACTTTGCCAAGAACAACGATGGTAAGTATATTCTAATATAAATCAACGACAAATGTCGCAATTTTCCTTCCTGTGATAAAAGTAAGCTTATGTTGCAAGATCCGAAACGCCAAACAGTAGTGGGGGGGAACAACAAGATGGAGGAGGGGTTATGTAGCCTATTAAATCCGTTTTATATATACTCCAAATTTTATTTCTGTTTTCATGTCTCTGAATTCCACTTTTTCCATTCTAACCATATTTATTAACACAAAGTTTGGTGCAAATAAATAAATAATTCAATAAATCAGTAGCCACAGAAACAGGAAGTGCTTTTGCAAGGTGTTTAAAAGTATTTACTAGTTTTTCTTTCAAAGAACAAAAAAATACTTGCAAAATAAATAATTTCACATATTAAATTTTAAAAAAGAATCTTCTTTTTGTGAAATAAAAATACTTAAAAAAAATTTTTTTTTTTCCAGTTTACTTTTTCTTTCTTTTTTTTCATAAAATAAATATTTTACAAAAAGTTTTTTTTAAAAGAGCAAAAAATATTATGTGCAAAATAAATAATTTCACATAACAGACATTTAAAAACCTACGGAAGCTTATTGCATTCACTGGAAAATAATAAAATGCCGCTCTGTTTTTCTGATATAATGAGATGAACTTTGGGGGCCTTGTCCTGCGATAGACTGAACAGGCGGTAATTCATCAGGCATTTGTGCAAAGTTGACCAACTAATAGGCCTAATAATACTATCTACATTGTTTAGAGACGAGAGTATTTCCCAGTTTCTCAATCCCAAAACAAAGTAAAACTGAATTCAACTCAACAAACAGGACATGCCGGTCCATCCCAGGACATGCCGGTCCATCCCAGGGCAATGCAATGGACTCATTAATTCAGAAAAACAAAGCTGTATTTATTTATTTTTTTATCTCGTTAATTCAAAAAAACAGAGCTTTTTATTTTTTTCAAGTGAATGCAATTTACTTCTGTAAAAATTTTTATTTCAAATTTATTTATTCATTTTTATAGATTTTTATCTCTTTCTACATTTAAAAAAAAGTGTTTATGTGTGTTTAGCTCAAATGTTCCGGCCTGTGGTCGTCACATGTATCCTGATGCGTTCAGACGATCTTGTGATGACAAAATGTGAAAAGTCGCTATTTTCTTCTGTCCTAAACTTTGCGCTAAGCTTCGATATTGCATTATCTGACCATTTCTGTGTTTTTTTTGAAAGTACCATCTCTGCTGAACTATCTAACCACACAGTGAGACCACTGTAAACAAAGCACATAGTTTCCTTGTTGTTGAAAGTGTGCTATACAAATAAAGTAGTCTGGCCTTAATTCTTGATGTCCAGTGAAGATTAATGATCATATTTAGATGAACTCCACCTTCCGCCAGCTGCTTACTTTCTTTGTTGTTGTTTTTTGTTCCAGGAAAATATCACTGCCCTGTTCTCTACAACGTCTTCACAAATAACTCGCACATTGTTGCCAACAAGGTGACTGGAAACGTGTTTTCCTACGAGGTTTGTCACTTTTGCTATTTTGATCCTTACTGAAAATACTTTTCTAACTGATGACACGATAAAGAGATTATATTCATTTTGGTTTCATTTTAAAACAGAGCAGAGGATCAGCAATAATCTTATCATAAAATACTGCCTGATGTCGCATGGTTCTGAGTACAGGAGAAGAACCCCCCCCCAAAAAAAGCTGCTTTTTACAAGCTGATTGGGTTATTTGGTTTAATGACAATCCAAACTAATTTAATTTGACATATTAGCAGCTGCCTGTAGTTACAAATAAGCAAATCTGCAACAGAAAGCAAAGAAATAAACTGAATGCTGAGTTTAGTCATTTTAGTCTTTACAGTAGATCTTTTTGCTTTTGTTTGAGGTAATTCTCTTTCTCTGCAGGCTGTTGAGCAACTAAACATCAAGACCAAAAGTTATAAAGACCTGCTGACTGATGAACCCTTCACTAGAAAGGATATCATAACACTTCAGGTAGGTTGCTGATATATTTATTTCTGTTTTTATTTATGGATTTGCTGTTTTGGAATGTTTTTATTTTGAGAAATTAGTGACGTTTCTGGCGGGGTTTTTGTTTTGTCTTCAAAGGACCCCACCAACCTGGATAAGTTCAATGTTTCCAACTTTTTCCACGTGAAGAACAACCTCAAAGTGCTGGATCCAGGTTAGTTACCAACAAGTTGCTTCTATTGAGGTTTCTGAGGGTACAGACTAGAGGTCGGTAGAGTAGCCAAAGTTTTTACCTGACTAAGAGTAGCTTTACAGCAAAATAAGGAGGAAGCTTCAATCAGTCATAATGGGGGTGGATCATATCCCCAACTCCAACGTCTCTCTGCCCGGCTTTCTAACCTTACGGCTAGACAGGGATTTAAAGAAGAGCTGAAAAAGCAAATGAGGTGGATTAGCAGTGCTTGCCAACAACTGCTTGTGTCATCCAGGACATGTTACTGAGGAATATCGTCTCTGCTGGCTGGACATTGAGCTGCAGCAGCAACAGTCTTCAGTCAGAGGCCTTTTCAGATTTGTTGCAAGACTGACTGCTTCTGGAAATCTTTTCTGCCCACAACATCACCATCCACAACTCTTTGAAGGGGCTTGGATAATATGAGTTATGACAGCATTTAATTTCCCTTCGGGATGAATATAGTATTTTTGAATTTAATTATTTTTCTTAAGTAGAAGTAAACTATTGTTTAGTAAAAATACTCCTAAAAGTATCTTTATTTTTTTCACATTTTTCTCTTTGAAATGTACCTAGTTACTACTCACTTTGTATACATTCATTGCGATTTTTCACAGTTTAAGCAAAGTAGCAAAGCGAAACAAAAGCTAAATCCCAGATTTCTATTCGAAGTTTCCAAAATTATTTTTAAAAAAACCTCACAGAAAAACCTCTGTATCTTCTGGGGCTGAACGATGCCCGAGACTATATGTTGAACAAAAAACCTTCATTAAGCTCAAACAAGTAGAGTATCAATCAATCAATCAAACTTTATTTATAAAGCACCTTTCATACAAAAAAATGCAGCTCAAAGTGCTTTACAGATTAAAATCACCCCACATAACCCAGATTCCCATCCCTTCCCCACAATTATATCATTCTTATAAGGACAAAAAGGAAATAAAAAGGGTTGATTTGGCTTTAAGATTAAGGGGAGTGCTAAACTGGATGACTTATCCCTGTTTAAAAATACTGAATAACAAAAAAAAGCAAAAAACTGGTTAACATGTTTATTAGACTTTACCGGGTCCTTGTGAAAACTATGGTTTTTCCTTACATGAACCACACTCTCTACTGCTGCTGTGGAACATCTGAAATCTAAAACTTTTTCTGCACTGCTGAATAAAACTAGGCCAATGCCTGTTGCATTTCATCATCACCAGCCATCTTTGCATTGCTTCGGTGTGGGTTGCTTTAAGTATACTGGGTTCTATTGACCTGTAATGTAGGGAATGACATCACACCCCACATTACTGTTTTCCAAATTCAAACTCAAAAATACTTTATTGATCCCAGAGGGAAATTAGGTGTTGTTGTAGCTCATACTATTTAATTCTTTAAGGAGTTGTTGGAGATCATGATGGCTGTGGGCAGGAAAGATTTCCTGTAGCGGTCTGTGTTGCAGCGAAACTGAAGAAGCCTCCTAATGAAGACACTCTGTGTTGCAGGATAGTGTCATGAAGAGGATGCTCAGGGTTGTCCATATCTGTCATAAGATTTTGTAGTTTTCTGTGTTTTCAAGTTGATTTCCCCACTTTGTAATTCCATTTGCGAAGCCCAACTTGAAAGCACCAATAATTTGTTCGACTCTCTCTGTCCAAGTATTTAAAGAAGAAATACACATATACCCATTTACTTCTGTGCTATCTGTACAGTGACAAGTTCAGGATGAACACATCTACCGTTAGACTACGAAAAACTTCAAATCTGTGTAAAAAGTGACGAGACAATTTTTTTTTTTTGCCGTTTCCTCTGTCTCTGCTGCTGTTTAGATGAGGAGAAGGCCAAACTGGATCCAGCGTACCACCTGAAGAGCACCAACCTGGAAACCAGAGAGACCTTGGCAGAACTTTACAAAGAATACAAAGGCGATCAGCTCTTAGCCTCTACCATGAAGGAGCCTGAAGCCAAGAAGACAGACAAGTTAAATGCTGTAAGTAAAGAAAAACACCTGGAAAAAAAAATAGATGGTTGGTGAGGTAAACTGAAGAGACCAAAACTTTATCAAATTTTGCTTTGTAGCATTTATATTCGTCACAACGCAGCCGTTCACCATGATTTACTGTTTGCCCCAAAATTAGCTGGTTAAAGGCCAAAAAAGAAGAATTAGAAGAACTTTTAATGGCCTTTTCCTGACGATCCTCTCCAGGCTGCGCTCATCCCTGCTGCTTGTGCACCTTTTTCTTCCACACTTTTATCTTCCACGTAGCCTTCTATTAATGTGCTTTGATACAGCACTTTGGAAACATACAACTTTTGCAATCACCTTTTGAGGCTTTCCCTCCTTATGGAGGGCGTCAGTGATTTTATTGGTTTTCTTTACAACTGTCAGGTCAGCAGTCGTCCCCATGATTGTGATTCCTACTGAAACAGACTGAAAGACCATTTAAAGGCTCAGAAACCCTTTGTAGGTGTTTTGGATTAATTAGCTGATTAGAGTGGGACACTTTGAGCCTAAAATATTGAACCTTTTCACCATATTCTAATTTTCTGGCATTTTGAATTTGGTGAAAGCCATAATCATCAAAATTATAACAAATAAAGGCTTGAAATATTTTGCTTTGCATGTAATGGGTCTTTCCCATATATTAGGTTGACCTTTTAAGTTGGATTACTGAAATAAATGAACTTTTACACAATATTCTAATTTTTCGAGTTTCACCCGTAGTATGCTGTTTGTTACATGCATGTTAACATGAAATTTTAGAGCTGTTTTTTTCTTTCTATTTTTTTGTATCTAAAGAATTTGAGCCTGGGCAGCTCTCCCAGGTGTCGTTATACAATGTCCTGTTCAGGAGTGAACACTGCTGCGAATCGAGAGACTTTCAGGACAAACTTAACCTTTTTTATGTAGACATGAGTTGTGGCATTTTCCCTCCACGAAGGTAAAAGGCTTGGAGACTGCTGTGTAGGTGTGCTTGCTTTCTGGGAGTACATATCGACCGCTGTGCAGGGATTGGTTATTGATGACTACATAAACCTAAGGCTTCTGCCTTAAAAACATTTAAGTAAAATGGCTGGGCTGTGTTAAAAAAAAAAGTCAGATGCACATTTGTATTTATCTTTCTTGATTTAAGTGTACGGAAAACGTACCAAACCATAATGTTTGTGTACCTTTGTGGCCCTCATAAAAACGTGTTTAAAAATGTCATTTTAGGAGCATCTAATGTTTACTTTGTACACAAGAGGGAGCCAAACAGTTTGTTATGCAAACACAATAAAATAAGAAAGAAGAGAAAAAACTTAGTCACTGGGAAAAAAATATTTTTAAAGGGGTCATTAACTGAAAATTTCATTTTTTCCATGTGAAAACATGTATAATATGGTTTCCTAATGATTTTACACTGGGCAATAAGCCAAAATTCAAAAGTGCAGCATTTGTTTACCATTGGCTTCTCTAACCACCCCACATGCACTTCACGTGCATGCGCCCTCAAAAACGTGGTTTTGATTTCTGTGCCGGTTTTACGTCAAAACGGCAGGATTTGACCATTTATGAACATAGCGGACCAATGCTGCTGGAGCTCGCCCCGCCCCTCTCACCCTCACTTTCAGCCAAGCCCCGCCGCCATTACTGAAGAAGACTACATCGCCGTTATTGGAATAATCGACTTTATAAGAAGGCAAACCTATTTTGTAGAAACTAACAACAAGCGTTTTATCACGTCATTGACCTTTACCATACCGATACATCTTGCTGTAGACGTCCTTCCATCTATTCGACATCTTCCCTTTCCAGCTCTGGTTCGGCGGCGGGCTCGTTCATAACCGGTTGGATTCCGTTGGTCGCGGCGAGGTCGGGTTCATTCATAACGTGCGCCATGTTGTTTTTTGGGAGAGTGCTGCAGTGGAGCGTCACCCCCCCCTCCTTCCTACGAGCAATCAACGCAATCTTCATTAGCATTATTATAATGAACATCTGGGAACGGCGAAATATCGTGTGCACTCTTGTGAGACAATATGGGTTTTACTGAATGGGTCAGAAAAGCACCTTTAAAAATATATATATATATTTATTTATTTTTTTTTACAAGAATTTATTTTAAAGGCAAGGCAGGTTTATTTGTATAGCACAATTCATGTTACAGGACAATTCAAAGTGCTTTACAAAAAACATAAAAAGCATTACAGCAGGGTGCAGAAAGAGCAAAAGTACAGGAATAAAAAGCATGATTTAAAATGAACCCCCCCAAAAAAATCTATCTTAAAAGAAGCCGTGGAGATTAAACTTAGAATAAAAACCTAATCAAAAGCAGCTGAGAACAGGTGGATCTTTAACCTGGATTTAAATAAACTGAGTGTTTCAGCTGGTCTGAGGCTTTCTGGGAGTTTGTTCCAGACATGTGGAGCATAGAAGCTGAACGCAGCTTCTCCATGTCTAAAGGCGTGAAAGACTATGATAGGGAGTAGTTATTCACTTTAGTAACAGGGGATGTCTCCTTTTAAAGGATGTCCTCGTATATTCCTAAAACTTTATTTCTTACTTCCCTTTTACATTTGTGTTTTTGGGCGATCATATTTAAGGCAAACCTTTTCTAAATGTAATAAAGTAAAATGAGCCCACTTCTTATCGTTAATTACCAATACCTGAGAATAACCAGAAACAGTTGGACTTTATTCATATCAGCGTTCCCTTGCTGCTGCCCTGTTTATGAAGGGCTGTCTTTTTCAAGCCAGAGCCCTTTGTTGTGCTCTCTGTCTGAGGGTTTATATTTGGGGTGACGGGTTGGCCGCCTCTGAGAAAACACTGCATATAGGTCAGAATAAAAGAAAAAAAAAGGGTGAAGCCTCTGCCTTCAGACGAATTGGAGCAGAAGATTGCTATTGCTTTTCAGATACAATTACACCTTTGTGCTTTTATCTCTAGTGAGTTATCCTGTTGACTCATGCAATGTCTTCGCTTTTGCACCACCGTTTGTTTATTCAACAAATCTGACACAATCTAACCTGTGCTCACTAGTTTTAAGATAAACATTTTCTGAGCTTAGGGGAGGCTCAGTTCTTGGGGTTTAATCTTGCATGAGCTGCAGAGTATACCGCTATGCTTGTTGGTACATAGAAGAAGACGACTCTTTAAGCTGCATACCCAAGTTTTGCTGATCCAACAGATTTTCTATTCTTTGTGCCTTACAATTATTTGACCCGTTTCAGAAATTAATTTCCTGATATGTTTTGATTGTATCTTCCTACTATCTTTATAATTTTTAGAGGATATTTTCAAGTTGTTGTTTTTATAAGGACTTCTTTTTTTTTAAACAGGTTTCTTTTAACCTGAAAGTCTTAATTAGGATTTAGTTTATCGGCAGTTGACGACAAATGTGATCTTTAAACAAGTCATGTTCATGTCCAGTTATATAGAATCCAGATTTAATTCAAGTTTTATACTGTACAAGTGTAATAAATGTAACGCTGGGCTTGAAGGTAATGAGAATAAAAAGCAACTAAGGTTAGGCAGAAACATATAAAGGATTCTGCTCTCCAGAACAAGTAACAAAAAAAAAAAAGTGAACTAAATACATAAAAATAAGTTAATAAGCTTTCTTTAAACACTTGATTTAAAGCCATTTTACCCTTGAAAAGAACTATATAATTTCCAAGAGGAACACTGATGCATTTAAGGCTTGCAAAAATAGTTTTTTGCGTTATAAGGCCTAATCCAGTTGATGTAAGGTGACGTCATTGCTTATGTCCTCACAATGACGTCACTGTGCGATGGTGCGCCACCAAGTGGCAGCAGCATTGGAAATAGAGAGCAGCTGTAGGGATCAGTAATGACTTTAAATGAACAATATGTACATGTTCTGATTTTTTTTTTGGTACTATATCTATAACTAGACATTTCACAAATACAAAAAATATGTTAATATTTATTAATCTAAAGCAAAACGTGTGTATTCTGTGATGTTTGGCAGTAAAGAAAAAAATAAGTTGCTTTTTTCCCCTCAATTGTCTGTAAATATCTGGTTTCAACTAGGGCTGGGCGACCGGGCCTCAAATCTATATTGCGATATATTCTGAGCCATGTGTGGTAACTACATTTATATATATTTTTTTTTTCTGTGTATGTCGATTAGATCGTTTTTGAACATTCTCACATACCTGATATATTACAGCAGAACAATGACTTCGCAAAAGTATAGAATGCCATTTCAAGAACATGTATTGTGCAAAATGTATTTAAACAAACAAAAACCCAAACCCTTAAAGTAGTTTTTAAGGTGTTACAAATCTTTGTCCAAACAATGCATATACAAAGTTCTCATAACATAAATAAAGATGAAGATATTTTAAATAAAATACAAGCTAAATTTTGTGAAAAACCAATATTCTAAATTGTTTGAACTGAAGTGAAAAATGTAAAGGGATTTAAAAAACATTTCTTCCTGCTTTGCTGACTACTTATTTCTGAATTTAATATTACACGAAAATAAAGCTGCACATATTTGTCCTAAAAACGCGTCAACAGGTTTCATTTCCGTTAAATAGAAAACAACACATTTTAAACATACAATATGCGGTGTAAATACGAACACTGAACACCAGTATTGATCCTCCTTGCGTACCTGGTATAAAGTAGGCGCAGCCTGATGATGTCATCAACAAACGCAATCACGACTGGCCGGTATAGTTGGCTAAATTTATATCATTTCTACCTCATACTGTTTTTATTGCCCACTACTAGTTTTAACTGTAGGCGCTATAAAAATTTTAGAATAGCACAAGTCAATACAAAGGGCAACTGTGAGAGTTGGAAATCACTCTCTCCTTTGGGTTCATAAATTGTCTTCTGGACAGTCGAAAGCATCCAGTCTGCTGACTTAAAAGCTCACAGTGGCATGCAAGAGTGAAGCCTTTTCTGACAAATAATTAGGGGCAAGACCATTAGGAGATTTGAAAACATTTAAACTGAATTCAAAGCTGAGCGAGAAGCCAGCGAAGGGAGGCTAAAACCTTTTTGTTTTTTTGTTTTTTTTCATGTCTGTATTGTCAAAAAGAATGAGATTTAGTATTTATTAAAATGTGTTTTTGCAAAATCAAGTTACAAGTGCTTTGCCAAAATAATCAAAACAAGAATGTCTGCTTTATATGCATTTATTTTCTCTACAGTCAAAGTAAACCAAAATGTTTTCTTCTAATAACCACAAAATTAATCAATGGAAAGAACCCTAACAAACGTGTAAAAAAAAACGAATATTTTAGTTATGTTGACTACAGGTCAATATGTTTGACTGTGTAAATAAAAAAGAAAACGTCTATTTGATAAAATTCATTGCAATACTTTTGTTTTTCTTTAGACATTAACAGTTTGACTCAGTGCTTCATTCTTTACTTAGCTGTTTTTATGTGATTTTCCTGCTTGTAGCAGCCATCATTATCTGGATTAGAGCAGGTCCAAGTTTTAAAGATACCTTCTGTTTTTCCATTTGGCTTTGTGCTGTCAGACTCGTCTAAAAGGTCCGTTTATTTCTTTACTTTTCACTGTGACTTAAGTAGCAAAGAAGCCAGACACCAGGAGTTATACACCAAGTCCTGGTGTTGACATCAGTAGCACTAAGACGTCTGCTGCATCTGGCTTTAAAACACACCGTTTACTTCCAAGATATTAGAAAATCCTATGATGGCGATAATAATGTTGGTAAATATCGCGATTACGATATCTGTTGCAAAATTATGCCAATTTCCTTCTTGCCTCACTTTCTCACCTGTGCTTTCATCACTCTTTGACCTTGTTGGATTTTGGGTAATTTCATTTGGGCCCGGTGTAAGCATCTGCTGCTGAGGTTCGGTCCATCTGGATATATATTACACTAGCATGAAAAATGCAAGTTCATAACACTTAGAATATATTAGCCAACAAACTAAACAGTTCTTTGCAATGTGAATATTGCACACCTTTATATCGCGAGGTCATATTTGAGATATATTAGAGTAGAGAATAGAATAGAATCATTCTTTATTGTCCCACAGAGGGGAAATTCGGCAGCAAACAGGGGTAATAAAAACAGGTTCACATGAGTAAACTAGAAAAGCATCCGGAGAGCGCAGTCCTCCGCTAAGGCAGCTCAGTCATTCCCCCCCAAATGTTGTGATCTAATTCTAACTTTGTTTGACTCCTTGACCATTAAAAACATACTTTTAGCAGCTGAATTCACTCTGAAATCCTTATTAGTTCTGTAGTTATTGACGAAAATGACTGAATCGCTGAAGGAGCTCAGCAACAGCTTCATGCATGGAGTGGGAGACGCTGCACATGAGTGATGTTACTTTGGCCAGAGACCTTCTGTCTCCCACCACCTGCATATATTGCGCAGACCTACTTAACACCACATAGATAGTGAACTTCTCTCACGCTGCTCGTCTTGTGGTGGTGAACCAGATTCATCTGCTTTGCTCCACTTCGTCATTTTCCTCACAAATGTATGTTTTGTAGTCTGGATTGCAACGTTAAAAGGATATAAATATCTGGGCCCGACACAAACTCAAAATTCACTTATTTGGGGTTCCATTGGCTTCATGATAAATTATAGTATGATTTTTATCCGTGGACAAAACGTCAGTACCCCCTCGAGTTCTCATTTACTGAAATTCTCAGACGCATTCTGCTCTTGAGCCCGACCAGTTAGCCAAACTTTTAAATGCCTTCAGGCTTGGTTTCACGAATTGTCATGAAAAGTCTTGTCCCAGTATTCTCTTGGAGGTTTCAATGGTCTCCGTGGAAACAAACAGCATTTATTTAATGTTGAAATTCATGTGTTATGTTCTGGATTTCAACAACTACAAGTTGTAGCTACGTTGAATCTTTTGCCACTCAAGGGACACGCACTGGGTTGTGTTCCTGACAAAATCTATTGAACTGTGACCTTACGATTTTTCAAAAGCAGAGCATTTATACTCCAAAAATCTCATTTATAGCTACTTACAGAGCTCTTTTTTCAAACATTTAATACCATATTCTGTTCTTTATGTAGCCTTTTTAAAAGAGAGGTTAGATATCAAGTAGGGATATGAAAATTTGGGCCAATAACAATATCCAACATTAATATTCCTGGTATGGCCGATAACTGATTTTTACCAATATTTTTAATCATATCAGCAGCAGTAGCAGCAGATTTTAGTTTTTTTTTTTTTAGGTATCAGTATTAGAGTTTAGCCGGATACTCGACTGAAACGAGTATCCGGTACGGATAAAGCACTTTTGCCGAGTACGAGTGTCATACGAGTAATACGAGTCTATATCTGTGCTCAGATTGAATAAAAATTCTCATTGCGTAGCTGACTGTGTCTGAGTTCTGTGATAGGCTATAGTCACAGCGCCGCTCTACTACACACTCACTCACTCACTCACTCACACAACACTGACACTTTCTTGCTGTATTTTATAAAAAAAATAATGGTAGTTGTGGTATAAATAATATTACAAATTAAGCTATACACACAAACACACACATACATACCTGGTGTGGAAATAAATAAGAAGTGAAAAAATCACACGGATCATAACAAAAATTAAAAGTTAAAATAAGAAAGTTATGTTGAGATGAAAACTCTTCTTGATTACATTTTACTTCATAATTGCAACCGCATGTGTTGTGTTCATTGTTGCAAAACTTGTTCTGTATATAGTTCTTTTATCGTGATCAAAACCATTGATCTGAAGCTCGATGCTGTCATGTAAATAGTTTTCTAATCAGCAATAAATATAACAATTTCTGATCAACCTATATCAATTGCATGCTTAAAATAACATACTGGTTAATGCCCCGCCCATTTCAAGACAATCCAACCCACTTCCAGGTTAAATCCCGTCCACTTTCGGGTTAGGCCCCACCCAGTCCGAGTACAGATACAGATAATTAATATGGTTAACAGATACAGGTAATGCTGTACTCGCTCATCCCTAATCAGTATTGATGAGAGAAGAAAAACTGGGCCGATATTAACACAAGATGTTTATTTCCAACTTGTTGGAAACGTTTCTGTCAGGATTATGGGATGTTTAACTGAAGCAGAGAGACAATGTATGCGGTGTGGTCACTTTTGCACTGTGTTGACAGTGTAGGGGGAATGTATATAATATTAGTTTTCGGTCCAAATTTTCATATCGGTCCTTCCCTAATTTCTATGTATATATATTTCTGTAACCTTTTGGTGTCACGAAAATAACGACCCACACCTCTGAGATTGCTTCTCTGCTTCAGTTAAACACCCCACAATCCTGTGCTTCATCACTGTCACATGACAAAACAAAGATGACATTGTGACCCTGCCTCCCGTCCCCCGCCCTAGAAACACAAACGGTAACAAGATGGAAATACAATTTTTTAAAAATGCACGACCGATATTAACAACCGATGTTTGAGTGTAAGAGGAAGAAACATCAAAGGGAGCAATAAGAGAAAATGAGGGTTTAAGTGTGATCCTTTTTTTTTTCATCTCCTCCACCAGGCCCACTATTCCACAGGCCGAGTTTCTGCCTCCTTCACCTCCACAGCCATGACTCCTGCGACGACCAACGAAGCAGGCAAGTGAAACTTCTCACGCCGAGGTTCCCCGCAGACTCACAGCAGCAATACAAATGACTCTCTTTCTATTTTGGTTGCTTTATTCTTCATCTGTTCCGCAGGGGCCGCTTAGTCATGTGTGATCTTTCTGCAGCAAAGTGCAGCTTCATGCTCACAGAGCCATCGTGCAACTTGAAGAGCCGTTCGCTTAGTGTTTTCTCACCCTGTCAGTTAGAACGGCTCCATGAGAGAGACAGTCACCGTTACGCAAGAGCGTAGTAGACTCACTGCTCTACAGAGGAGTCTGGGTGTTTTTGAATTTTGTGACCTAGTTCAGTTTTCTTCAAAACGATTGAAGTTCTTTCATAATCTGAGAATCTTAGACTACTGTGACAGAAGGATAAAGAATAAGATGTGACTTTTAGGGAAATGCAGTAAAGAAGAACTCCATTCGGTTGCATCAATAGAGGCAGAAAGGGGCTTGAAACACACACTTTGTCTCCTAAAACATCAACCATAAACTAATCAATACCATATTATATATCTATCCATCCGTCCATCTGTCTACCCATCTATCCATCATCCATCCATTTATCAATCCGTACCTCTATCCACTTGTGTGTCCATCTTTGCATCCATCCATCCATCCACCTGTGTCCGTCTTTGCATCTATCAATCCATCCACCTGTGCGTCTATCAATTTATCGTACATCCATCCACCTGTGCGTCTATCAATTTATCTGTCCGTACATCCATCCACCTGTGCATCCATCCCCTTGTACGTCCATCTGTGCATCCATCCATCTATCATTCTGTACATCAAAGCCAGTATTTGCAGTAAGTTCACAGTGAAGTTTATTTACTTATAATTGTGACAAAAAATGTGTAGGAACCCTAAACAAAATGTTTATCTTATTTACATAATGGTAATACTGACAATCGCCTATTTCTTTTAATCTAAACTGTTATCATACACAGTTTAATTATTTAAAGATAATTTGTCATCTCCTTGACCCTTTTATGACTGATATCCATTATCTGCTGACTAAAGCTGACTGCACCTGTGATTCACTGTTACCTTTACTGCTTGATAGTTGTCATAGAAACAACCTGGTGATTCAGCAGCTTTTTCAGTTTTTATTCTTGGCCATGTCTGAGTCATAGCTGCTTGTTTAAAAAAGCCACACCTCGTATTGAGAAGTCTGAATCAGACATTACGAAGATGGAAAAGGACACCAGAAGAGGGATGGGGGGGCCAAGATGAAACTCGGTTGAAGCAGAAAGCTGAAAGAATGGGGGCATGGTGGTGTAACCAATCAACTCGGCAGAGGCTGTCTTTTTAAAAATGAAGGTACGGAGAGTGTGCTCAATCTTGCTCTGGTAAATAGAAAAGGCGAGTGCTCCAGACGGGGCAAAGGGGTTATCAATCGAAATCAAGGTTTCAATTGACAGTTCAGACAGTCGGAAAAACGCTGCGTCTCTGAGAAAAACTCACCTCTCCTTTCAACAAAAAAAAAACTGAAGGATGTTAAAAATGCTGAGACAGGGGAAAAAATCTGCTTGGTGAAAATGTTAAGACTTTAATTCTTTCATTCCTGTCAAAAACGGTAAATGGAACAGATGAAGCATAGTGATATAATGAATTGTTGTTGCAGTTGAGCAGAAGTTGATGGTTAAACGCTCAAAGACGGCACCATATTCCCACCCATCCTGGGAGATTTAACTTTAAAGGAATCTTTTAATTTTATCAACGGGTTTCTTTTAATTGGAAGTAATATTAACTATTTGTAGCCATCCAGAGTAATGACCTGGAACGGATGGAGAATCTGTAGGAGGAGCTAAAAATTAGGGTGATGGCAGGGGGGCCTTTCAGGCTCAAAGACTTGAAACTCGTCACCAAACATAAATTGTAATTGTGAAAAACATGCAAAAAAGCGGTTGATTAATTAAAGGAAGGGTTTGATGGTTGTAATGAGATTAAAGTTTTTCTCCATTAATTATTAAGGGGGGTAAAGCAACATTTTGTCACGTAATTTTTATTAAAATCAAAAATAAAATCAGATGCATTATTATATAAAGAAAATTCTTGGTTAAATGAAAGTCATTTTAATTCTAATTCTGCCAGAAGTGTGAATAATTTTGGACTTCTCTGTAACATAACCATCCAAGTTACTGGAAGTATTACAGGTTGGCTTTTGAAAAATAAAACTATATCCTGACCAAGTTATAGAATTTGGAAAAAACAAAAAAGAATTAAAGAAATCTGAGAAACACTTTTTTTCTTTTATGCTAAAAACCTTTGTATCTGGCATTCAGAATATAAATACATGCATTCTGCATAAGTCCTGTAATGAGTTTCTTAATGTGCATAGGGACGCTGCATTTCACTTTTACAGTGAATGTTGCATTTCTTTTGGAAGTTACATATTTATATACACACAAACCCTTGTGTTCAGCTACATGGTGATTTAGGAGAAAACCAATTCAGAAGAAATCTCAACTCTACAAAACAAAGTTCACATTAAAGGTATAGGTATGTATTCATCCCAATAAAGAGCAATTATACAGTTGGACTCGGACAGTTAAAGATGGTCCAGTTAACACAAATCCAGAGACTACAGATGTGCAAAAACACAAGAACTGGACCCATGAGTACTTTGTAAAGGAAGTAAAAACAAGGAAAATACATAATGTTAATGACAGCAATGGCTCCTTGCACAAAACATGCACAGTAAAACACATAAACGTTCCCCAGGAGTACTTTTTATGGCAAAAAACAAAACCTGTAAAGTTATGGCAGCAATAGCTTTATCACTGGCTCAGTCCAGAAGAGAAACACTGTTGGAACATAAAAGCATGGGACCAGGAGTACATTTAGGTAGTAAGAAAAAGAACGAGAGTACACAACTATCATATAGCCAATAGCTTCATTAATGCTTGTATCCTGGAAAAAAATACAAATCTAAATAGAGTTGCACTGGGTCAGTTGCTCCATCCTGGAAAGAGACAAAGCGAAACACATGAGCACTGAACCTGGAACCTGGAAATTTTAAGACCTTGATTCTTTCATTCCTGTCAAAAACTGTAAATGGAACAGATGAAGCATACTGATGTAATGAATTGCTGTTGCACTTGAGCAGAAGTTGGTGGTTAAACACGCAAAGACGGCACCATAGATACAGGCAAGCAAGGAGACCCAGCGAAACACAGAAGCACTGAACCTGGAAAACATTCTGTGGTAAAGAAAAGCAATTGGAGTAAACGAAGTTAACGGCAGCAATGGGTATCTTTGAAAAATACTCGACGCACTGAGCCAGGTGTACCTTCTAAGAAGAAACAGAGAAAACAAAGTTCATGGCATTTTTATTTGGAAATGAAGTGTAGAGCGACAGAATACTAGTGATTAGAAGGATTGTACCTTCAGCTGAGAAGGATCATCATGACGTTCATGTGTACGTTTAGTACCCGCTCCGCTTATAAGCTGTCTTCACGCGTTCTTGAAATATGTGTCCTGTATTCTTTCTGCAGATGCAATTGCAGACGACACTGTGCGTTACAAGTACGTGAAGAAAAAAGGCTACGTCCGTCTTCACACAAACAAGGGAGACCTGAACCTTGAGTTGCACTGCGATAAGGTGAAAACACGCACGCACAAACACACACGTCTGCGTTTGTAATATGCCGCAAAATAATCGAGCTCTGCTCCAACTTTGCTCATGATGCACATTGCTCCAAGTATGTACCACTGTAAGCCCAGCCATCATGTTAAACAGATAGTGGTTTGCATCCAGTTACTTTTGTCCTCTTTTTCACTGTGTAAATATGACCTCTGGATGTTGAGCATTGTCTTTTTGGAGTTTGGGGCTATAAGATAAAATAAGAAGAGCAGAATTTTATACTCCCATTTGTAGATTACAGAAACCATATGCAATGCGCGCACGTGATGGAAAAAGATAAATTTTACCTTCTGGGACATCCAGCTCGCTTGTTTTGTTTATGAAAAAGTGTAGTACATTACTTCAATTCATCTAACTTCTCCTGATTATAAAGTACTTCCTGCTTTCAGGAGATTCAAAAATTTCTGAGGATCTACATGTTGCAAACCGGTGCTGTAACAGACATGGATGCACCTCATTTAAATATGGGCCTGCTGTTTCATTTCAGGGAGATGATATTCCTTTGCGTAATGAATAAATGCATGATCTGAATCTGATGGATCCACATGCAAAATCCTTCGTCAATTGGTAGCGTTGGTTAATCTAAGCTTTCTTTACAGTGGACCCGCGCCTATTTGCGGATTTTTCTGTTAACCGTAACTCCAAATTATTTAATTAATAATTTGACTATCGACATATCCTTTTCCATACAGCTTATCTATAACATTCAAAAGCAAAAGCTGAGATTCCTCGGCGCAATTGTTTGGCCAAAGGCGGAGATGAGGAAGACCATGAATGTTCGCTTCTGTGGTAGTGTGAAAACGGTTTCCACTGCACGTATTAATGCTTATTAAAGTATGTTTGGTGTTTGAAAACCATTAAAAGGTCGTTCTAACGGTGCGTTCACACCAAAGCGTCAAAAACGCGCCACACGCCAAAGTTGGACGCTTTAACATTCGCACCTCGATTGTTAAACAATTTTGACGTGCGTCAAGCCGGAATTACGCAACTTGTGGGAGGAGCTAGTGCCAGACCGTGTTTTTGCAAGATGGCAGCTGTCGATCTAGTGTTGGAAGAGAGACTCTCCATTCTCTATTTACTGTGGAGAGTACCCTGCGCAGGTTCACAGGGTCAGTAACGTGAAAACTTTCAAAAGTGAAATGAACTTACCAGGTTGCCGTATCTCCCGCCTTATAGTCCTCCAAGTGCGCTCCTTTTTATTCCTGTCTCTGTAGAGAAAGCAGATGGTGTTGTAAAGCTCGGGGTGATTAGCCACGGCCGTTATCAGTATTTCGTCCATGTTGAATGAATGAATTTTGTTGGACCTGAACCTGTGAACTGGGTCACAGCTTCACATGATCACCATGTCAATGCGTTTTCGCGACGCAAACCTGCTTCTGACTTGATGCAGACAGCCTGACGTGCGTCAGCACGTTTCTGCATTGACTTTACATGTAAACCTGACGCCCATGACGCTTCAAACGCGTTCGGTGTGAACGCACTCTAAGCCTTTTTTAGAGGTCTTAAATATTCCAGCACATATTTAAGCGGATTTCAGTTCTTGACTGGTGGTTGTGGTCCCTAACCCCTTGAGAATACCTGTGGGTTCACTGTATTATGTAAAGATCTATCAGGTTCATGCTCATTAACTAGAAACCAGCTGTTTGTGTTGTTTGTAAATGAAATAACATTTGCTGGAAAATGTCCAGTGCTGCTGGTTTCCACCTTTTTTTTTTGTTTTGTTTTTGTTTCTCATTGAAATAATTTTCCACAGTACTGCTATATTAATAACTGGACCTCTACGACTTCTCAAAGCGCTTTACACTAAAGCAGGAGTCTCCCACCCTGGTCCTCAAGAGCTACCGTCCTGCAGGTTTTAGATGCACCCCTTCTCCAACATTGCTGAATCAAACAAACAGCTCGTTACCAGGTCTTTGCCAAACTCGATGGTGTCTGATTCAGCTGCGTTGGCACAGGGATGCTTCTAAAACCTGCAGGACCGTAGATCTCAAGGACTACGGTTGGAGACTATTGCACTAGAGCCGCATTCACCCGTTCGCACTCAAAAAAGCGCACACATTCTTTCACCGATACGCAGATCGGTGGGCAACTTAAGTGCCTTGACCAGAGGCCACTACCATTACACTACCTTAACTTTGTTTGAATCTGAAATTTTCAGTCAGTTTTACACCAGATGTAATGGGACCCAGACTTTCCAAAAAGTGCAACTTTTTTTTTTATTGGTTCAAAGAAACTTTTCCCTGAAGTCTTGGGCGGTAATCTTTGGGGTTTCTCTTCTTTTTTGCTCAACAGTGTTTGTTTTGTTCTTTTACCTTGGATCGCTCCCAGCGTTGCAGTTTTTGTCCCCTTCTTAATGTTTTATGGCTGACTTTACGGATGAGTCATTGATCCACTCTTGGGGTAGTTTTGGTAGTCCAACAACTCTTTGAAAGTTTCCTTATTGTTTTATGTTTTGTCCATTATTGGATAATTTTTGGTTCCCGAACCCTTAAAAAAGGCTTCGTAGTCCCTTTCCAGACTCATCCATTCCTCAATTCCTTAGGATCGGGTAACAATGTGTTGCCTTATCAGATCTTCTACCCTACTTCATGTTGTCAGACAAGTTGTAATCAATTGGACATAGGTGTGGCTTGTGAAATTAAACTAATCTTTATACATTTTATGTATGTATGTATGAATGTATGAATGAATGAATGAATGAATGAATGAATGAATGAATGAAAAACAAACTATGGCACAAAGAACTCATTTCAGACTTTGTTGATGTTATGGGCCAGTAAAAGGCTCCGACTGTGACCAGGTGGCTAATTATTTTTTTCTTTTTTCAGTGAATCATCAAAAGCACCAAAATCAATGTTCTGCACAATTAAATTTAGATGTTGGTTCAAAAAAACGAGAAACAAATTGTGTTGTGTTCTACCTGACCCCACAGAGTATGTAATGAACTACATGAATGCATTTCTGCCCTGGTAACGGAGCCAACGAATGAGAATAATCAGGGTTAGACGATCTACACTATGTGCCCCATATTCTCCTCCCCAGCGGTTTTCTTACACGATTGCAGCTCTATTCGCAGCCTCCTGTTTATGTATTAATGAGCGCAGCTTCACTGTCGCATACACTCACCGTCACACGAATCCAGAGCCCAAAGTTCCTGTTTGTTGATCAGGCTTTGGATGCCGCCGCTCCTGGTTTTGTTATTCCCAAATTGGGGGATAGCAGGCTTAGTGGTATCAAATCATATAATAGTTTTATGAAATATGAAGGGAGCTCTTCTGTTGCATTAAATAGGCGTGAGTTTGCTTAAAATGGAAAGTATTTTCTTCCGATCTTAATTTTAAAGATTAATACAAATTATAAAACATATTGTTTCAGAATTAGAAAAAGTTGCATTCTTTTACTTCGTATGCATGTGCAGAGGTATTTATATTCCTTGAACCTTTTCATATTTTATGACAATAAAACTTCAAACGTTTTGATTGGAGTTTCATATAAACTAACACCAGGTAGAGCATTATTGATAGGGGGAAGTAAAATGATACTCATTTTTCAAGTTTATTTTTCAAGTAAAAATTAAGAAAAATATTAAACGCTGCTTCAGTTGTGCTCAGCATGAGTGACATTCGTTAAACAGAAGGAGCAGGGTAAATTCTGAGTTAGTTTTAACAAGCAATATGCACCTTTGAATATACAGTTCCTATAAAAAAGTTTTCACCCGCTTGGATGTTTTACCTCCTTTGATTTGGTAAATGGTAAATGGCCTGCATTGGTATAGCGCTTTTTCAAGTCAGAGGAGCCAGCATTCAGTCATTCACCGATTCACGCACACATTGATGGTGGTAAGCTGAATTATAGGCACAGCTGCCCTGGGGCAGACTGACAGAAGCGAGGCTGCCATTCGGCGCCACCGGACCGGGTTCGAACCTACTTCCTGAGCCTCCGTCGCCCCAATGATCAACAAAATTTGTCTTTTAATTACAAAAAAAATACAACCTTTTATGTCAGAGAAAACTGATTCCTACAAAACAATTCAAATAAAATATAAATATGTAACATAAAATAAGTGAAGAAATATTCACCCCATTTTAAAGTGGCTAACCTAATTCAAGAGAGGTCCAGCCAATTGGTGCTAGTAGTCTCACAATGAGTCGAATGGAGATCACTTGACTGTAGTGACTATGTCTCAAATGAGTGCCTTCAGAGATCTTTTTTTTCTTATCCATCCTCTGACTTATACTTTTAAGTAACATTTTCTCTGATTGGCTTGGAGTGTTCTTTAGTTTTTTTTGCTGTAATGGTGTCCAGGAATACGGATTAACCAGTGAATGGATTTTCCAGACACAGGTGTCTTCATACTACAAGCACTTGAGACGCACTCCCTTCACTCAGGTTATCACCATTCCACTCAATGTGAGACTTCTGTTTTCGATTCTGTTTTACTTTTTAAACAAATTGCTTGGAAGATGGTTTTTAAAAAAATCAGTTAAAAATGTTATATTCTGAAATTCCAACATCTTTGTTGTAACAAGTGCTCCGGAAGAATACATGGGCGTCCAGCAGAACACTCTTAACGTCGTAGCTCTTTGCTTGAGCACAAAAAGAAAAGAAAACAAATCCTGCTTCACAGAATATTTGGAATACAAAAACATTAAAAGCGGTTCTTTTTTTGAGTCCTTGACAATTAACTCTGTAAATACAGGATACAATTTTTTCTCAGTGCTATCTGAACTTGCTTTTAAAACTGAGTAGTGTCATTAAACTTGAGCTGACGCAAAAATAAATGCAACCCTGTACTCTAAAATGTGTATACAATAAATAAATAAAATTCTGCAGACAAAAAAATTAAAGCACAGAATTACTTGGAATAAACAATTGTGAAAGATGAAGGGAACCAACAAAAGAAAAGTTGGATTTCTTTCATGTAAACATTATAAAATCAAATCAATTTATGAACCTAAGAGATGCTTCAAGAGTTCAGATTGACAGTATTTTGCAGCTGCTTACTACCTAACTTCAGTTTATGCCTTCACTCTCCATAAAATGAAGAATAAACCCAAACTCAACTCTCAGCTCTCTTGTCTTCTAATAAACCCATTTGTGTGTGCATCGTATTGATTTAAACCCTGCATTCCGAGCATCCATGTACAGAAAGAAATGATGCAGAAATAAATAATAAAAGCAGGAAAAAAATACTGTAAGCTGATTAAGGCTCAGTGTATTTTGCTGTCCATCATTTTGACTGACGGGGTAAAAAAAAATAAAAAATGGTCATAATCGATGTTTACCCGCCAATTTTAAGAATCATAATGACATTTGATAGTATCTATTTTCATTCATTTTGATTAATATTTAATCCGAACAGAGAATCCACATTATGCCATCACACATGGCGCACCAGCTAAATTTGAAAAGAAAATACATTTTGTACATGTATAGGGCCACCTGAAGCCCCACATTTTCATGTTGTTAAATTTGATATTTATATGTCTGTCTGTCTGTCTGTCTGTCTGTCTGTCTGTCTGTCTGTCTGTCTGTCTGTCTGTCTGTCTGTCTGTCTGTCTGTCTGTCTGTCTGTCTGTCTGTCTGTCTGTCTGTCTGTCTGTCTGTCTGTCTGTCTGTCTGTCTGTCTGTCTGTCTGTCTGTCTGTCTGTCTGTCTGTCTGTCTGTCTGTCTGTCTGTCTGTCTGTCTGTCTGTCTGTCTGTCTGTCTGTCTGTCTGTCTGTCTGTCTGTCTGTCTGTCTGTCTGTCTGTCTGTCTGTCTGTCTGTGTGTGTGTGTGTGTGTGTGTGTGTCTGTCTGTCTGTCTGTCTGTCTGTCTGTCTGTCTGTCTGTCTGTCTGTCTGTCTGTCTGTCTGTCTGTCTGTCTGTCTGTCTGTCTGTCTGTCTGTCTGTCTGTCTGTCTGTCTGTCTGTCTGTGTGTGTCTGTCTGTCTGTGTGTCTGTCTGTCTGTCTGTCTGTCTGTCTGTCTGTCTGTCTGTCTGTGTGTGTGTGTGTGTGTGTGTGTGTGTGTGTGTGTGTGTGTGTGTGTGTGTGTGTGTGTGTGTGTGTGTGTGTGTGTGTGTGTGTGTGTGTGTGTGTGTGTGTGTGTGTGTGTGTGTGTGTGTGTGTGTGTGTGTGTGTGTGTGTGTGTGTGTGTGTGTGTGTGTGTGTGTGTGTGTGTGTGTGTGTGTGTGTGTGTGTGTGTGTGTGTGTGTGTGTGTGTGTGTGTGTGTGTGTGTGTGTGTGTGTGTGTGTGTGTGTGTGTGTGTGTGTGTGTGTGTGTGTGTGTGTGTGTGTGTGTGTGTGTGTGTGTGTGTGTGTGTGTGTGTGTGTGTGTGTGTGTGTGTGTGTGTGTGTGTGTGTGTGTGTGTGTGTGTGTGTGTGTGTGTGTGTGTGTGTGTGTGTGTTGTGTGTGTGTGTGTGTGTGTGTGTGTGTGTGTGTGTGTGTGTGTGTGTGTGTGTGTGTGTGTGTGTGTGTGTGTGTGTGTGTGTGTGTGTGTGTGTGTGTGTGTGTGTGTGTGTGTGTGTGTGTGTGTGTGTGTGTGTGTGTGTGTGTGTGTGTGTGTGTGTGTGTGTGTGTGTGTGTGTGTGTGTGTGTGTGTGTGTGTGTGTGTGTGTGTGTGTGTGTGTGTGTGTGTGTGTGTGTGTGTGTGTGTGTGTGTGTGTGTGTGTGTGTGTGTGTGTGTGTGTGTGTGTGTGTGTGTGTGTGTGTGTGTGTGTGTGTGTGTGTGTGTGTGTGTGTGTGTGTGTGTGTGTGTGTGTGTGTGTGTGTGTGTGTGTGTGTGTGTGTGTGTGTGTGTGTGTGTGTGTGTGTGTGTGTGTGTGTGTGTGTGTGTGTGTGTGTGTGTGTGTGTGTGTGTGTGTGTGTGTGTGTGTGTGTGTGTGTGTGTGTGTGTGTGTGTGTGTGTGTGTGTGTGTGTGTGTGTGTGTGTGTGTGTGTGTGTGTGTGTGTGTGTGTGTGTGTGTGTGTGTGTGTGTGTGTGTGTGTGTGTGTGTGTGTGTGTGTGTGTGTGTGTGTGTGTGTGTGTGTGTGTGTGTGTGTGTGTGTGTGTGTGTGTGTGTGTGTGTGTGTGTGTGTGTGTGTGTGTGTGTGTGTGTGTGTGTGTGTGTGTGTGTGTGTGTGTGTGTGTGTGTGTGTGTGTGTGTGTGTGTGTGTGTGTGTGTGTGTGTGTGTGTGTGTGTGTGTGTGTGTGTGTGTGTGTGTGTGTGTGTGTGTGTGTGTGTGTGTGTGTGTGTGTGTGTGTGTGTGTGTGTGTGTGTGTGTGTGTGTGTGTGTGTGTGTGTGTGTGTGTGTGTGTGTGTGTGTGTGTGTGTGTGTGTGTGTGTGTGTGTGTGTGTGTGTGTGTGTGTGTGTGTGTGTGTGTGTGTGTGTGTGTGTGTCTGTCTGTCTGTCTGTCTGTCTGTCTGTCTGTCTGTCTGTCTGTCTGTCTGTCTGTCTGTCTGTCTGTCTGTCTGTCTGTCTGTCTGTCTGTCTGTCTGTCTGTCTGTCTGTCTGTCTGTCTGTCTGTCTGTCTGTCTGTCTGTCTGTCTGTCTGTCTGTCTGTCTGTCTGTCTGTCTGTCTGTCTGTCTCTCTCTCTCAATCTCTGCTCTACCGACACAACACTACAGTAACACGTTTGGTTAGAAAATAAACATACTTTAGCCTACCAGAAATATCTTGGTCGCTATCTTCCTCATCCTCTTGCCCGCTAAAGCCAACATCTCACCATCGATTCATTGATGCCAAGTTTACGCGCAGTAGTTATTTCTTTGTTTGAACGCCAGGTCGATTGCCTTTAACTGAAAAGCTGCATCATATGAATTTATTCGTGTGTGTTTCATGAGGGTGTTTGTATGAAAACCACAGGTAGTGTCTGCTTTGGCGCATAATCTTTCCCCACATGTCTGTCTCACTTTTGCGCTTCCTGCTATAGTGCCCCCTGGAGGCTGTTAGCCATAAAATATTTTAGTATGAATTAGCCGTATTGTTTTGTAGGACGTAGGGTCCAAAGCGTGTATTAAAAATAAAAAATTGGCGGTTTATAGTACGAAAACTACAGTATTTATTAGGGATGTAAGAAAATATCGATATGCCGATCTATCGCAATATTTTATGTCATGATATTCAAAAGCAATGTATAAATTTTTATTTTATTTTGTAGAATTTGAATGGAACCATTAATGATGACAGTCAATGTTGTAGTAAAATTAAAAGTATGGCCGCTAGTTGGTGTCTGTTTTCACCCTCTTCGTTCCAGTGGATCAACTAGATCTAGTAAAAAAAAGTGGATGTGGTATGAATAAAAAGTTTGGTTTTCTACAGTTAAATTAAGTTAAAAAAATAAAAATCCATATTTATATATATATATATATATATATATATATATATATATATATATATATATATATATATAAAAGTTAGTATTACGCATAGTATCGCTAGCACATTGAGATGATGTTGAGATTGTAAACTGTCCTTGATGAATATTGTCTGTTTTTATATAACACTTCGTTTATTTGGAATTGTTTTAGCTGCTGTCTTGGCTAGGATTCCCTTGAAAAAGAATAATAAAAAAAACTTCAGCCAGAGTTTTCAAATGAGGGAACCTTTCTCTGAAGTCAGAAAAAACCTTCTGAATAAGCCTTTTTTTGACCCGCAAGCATTCGCTTCAGCAGTGGGTCATCCCGCAGCATCCCGCTTTTGGTTGGCCTCGTGGTTTGCACAAGACAGGTACAGGTCTGAGACAATCCTCTCATGGGAATCTTTTTTTAAATGATTGTTTTAGTTAACTTTACTCCGTACGTAAAGTTGAAAATGTCTTTGCGTCTGCACCAAGTGGTCACGGATGTGAGTGTTTGTCAGTCGTTGACTTCCGTTTGTGTTCAAGGGGTACAAAATAATTTAAGCCTTCACTTTCATGTAGAGAACGATGAAACTATACAGCCTATATCACAGCCCTTGGCAGAGATTTTTGTTGGCAAATGCCACATATTTCACTCTCGCTCCCTCTCACGTAAGAAACAGGATATGTGATGCCGTCAGATATAGGCTGATGAAAAGGAGCATCGCAATTGGTCCAAACATGCGTCAAAGTTGTGCTGATTGGATAGAATTGCAAGATTTTCAGAATTCGGCGAAGAGTGGCTGAATTTGCGTTAACGGTTGCAATCGCAACATCGCGAAATCTTGGGGAGGACTTAATTTTAGACTAAAATTTTAGACTAAAATTAAGTCTGGTTTGTAAAGTAGTGGACATTTCTTTTTACGTTTACAGTATAGAAAGCCTAATGTACCAAAACGCATTGACACCCTGATGTTTTGTGAAGACATTAGTGAGTAAGCGCAAGAGAATCCTGAGCTCCAATGAGAGTTGTTTTGATGTAGATGGGAGTAATACTTGGGAAAACCTTCTCACACATTCAGGGACAGTGAGTAAAAATAGGTCGGACAACAGCTTCTGGTGCTTTTTGGAGACCGTCCCAAAGGTGAAATTGCTAGATTCTCACACAGACACTCGCACTGAAACGGAGAAGTATTCCTCAAATTTGTTGCCGTTAATAACCGTAGACATGGGCAGCGTCAGAGTCGAAGCCACGCCTCGTGTTCGGAGAACAAAAGCCGCATCGTTTTAGAGCCCGCTCGATCAGAACGAGCTTCTGTCTGCGTCCTAAATCCTAAACTGTACATGTCTTTCTCCTGGCGTTATTGAATTGAAATAAATTCTGCGCTTTGGCAAAGTTTTAAGAACACTTTGCTTCCCAGCTGTGAACCTTTTGTTGTATTATTTTAAAGTGGTCTTGATTAAAGGATTCTCAGCATCTGAACGTATTTGCCACTTTTCCAGCCTGGTCCTTGTTCCTGACTATGATCTGTCATTATGTGTGTTGCAGAGCAAACTGGTTAAGAGCAGATGTACAGTATTTAAAAAAAAAAGTCATGCAAACATCTAACAAAGGACATAAGAAATGCATTACCATTTATGAGCATCTGAGTGTTTAGAAGTCTATTAGCTGGTGCTAATGGGCTGCTTTTATCTGAAACTGGCTGTTTTTAAAATGTTTGTCTGTGATTAGAGACACCTTTCATAAACTGAAGAATTCATAATTCAGAAATAAGTACCTCTCACTTATGAAAACAGTTACAAAACGCATTTTGCAAGACCCTCAGAATTCAGATTTTTTTCAGGAGCTGGGCCAAACCTTAGAAAGGGCCAGTAGCCCAGGGCTGTCATTTTTGGAGGGCCCCATTTTTTTTGTTAATGCATGTTTTGCAAACATTATACTTTATATAATACTCATAGGATAAGGTTGTAACGGTACACAAAAATCACAGTTCAGTACGTATTTGGGGTTTTAAAGTCATGGTTTGGTACATTTGTGGTATGCTTTAATCACAGAAAATAAACACAAATGTGCATATGACTTTAATTGTTTACTTCTGCATTAAGAAAACAACCTTTTAAAAAAAATCAATTCCTTTCAATACCTGAAATTAATTTGATTTTATTATGTTCTATAACTTAAAGTTGAAAATATAGAACTGACTGAAGATTGGATTGGAATTTTTTTTTTAATAAATAAAATGGTACAAGCAGACATAGCCAGAGTAGAAAACAATAGAACCAGTTGAAAACAGTCAGTGTTAATGTTTAGTAATGTTTGAATAATACTTTGCTCATATTTGAGACTAAAACCTGCTTAAATCATGTTGGAGTTGTTTTGATATTTTTCAGTAGTCTAGTCTCCCAGCTGTACTTGAATGCAGCATGGGCAGCTGTTGGGAAAATCCCTTCTCATCAACAGGGATTCCACCGACTTGAGTTTTATCCAAAATAGGGAGTTTAGGCTGATTGGATGCTACTGGTAGCCATGTTGGACGTCAGCTAGTTTTTCTCTAGTATCAGTGATGTTTACATTCAGCTTGACATTGTTTCAGGTGAGTCATTCAGTTCAGTGCAGAGCGTGTTATGAACCTTATTGCTGCTGAAAGATGCGTTTGCTGACAAAGTTCTGGTTCGGTTCATCTTTCTTTTTCTACTGTAGCTGTATGACAAACCATTAATTCGTTCAGGACACATGCGTACTGAATCGACAGGGTTGTTCTGAAAAATAGCAATACATGTACCGTTACACCCCTGTCATAGATCGGGTGAGTTGTATTAATATTATGGGATTTTTACGAATATAAACAATACTGAAATAGTGGAACATTATGAAGTTATAGTGCATTTTCTTGGGAAACACCATTGAGTTAACAGCCGGAGGGCTTATTAAACCTACCATACAAAAATTCATATCCGGTGATGAATAGTACTGCCGAATAATGTAAAAAAAATTTCCATTAGTGGAAGAATTTTGTTTTTCGTGGGTAGGGCACCAAAACTGAATCCAGCCCAGGGGCTTACAAAAAAGTTGTTTTTTTAAACAATGAGTTAACATATATGTGTGTGATAAATGTTTTTAAATTCCCCTTTTTTGTTTTTTTCATGGAAGAATGCTGATAAACCTCCTTAAACCACATAAACATTATGAAATGGCTGCTTTTATCCGCCAACAGAGAGTCAAATCAGGTAGATAAATCTTGAATATCTCACTGACGGACATTCTTTCTTCCAGGTTCCCAAAGCTGGGGAGAATTTCATCCGTCTGTGTAAAAAAGGCTACTACGATGAGACGGTCTTCCACAGGGCAATCCGCAATTTCATGGTAAGGACCGTCACAGACTCAGCAGCTGATCTACAACAGAATGGCTAAAAGTAAAAATATTCACAGTGCTACAATGCCGTCGTCAAAGTCAAAACCTCAACCTGACTAAAATGATGTGATGTTACAGACAAAGGCCTCTAAACAGTCATGAAATGAAGGAACTTTGCACAGAAGAAGGTTTCAACCTTGAGTTTCTCTAAGTTATTGCTGTTAAAAGTACAGTTGTGGCCAAAAGCTTTGAGAATGACACAAATATTAGTTTTCACAAAGTTTGCTGCAAAACTACTTTTAGATCTTTGTTTCAGTTGTTTCTGTGATGTACTGAAATATAATTACAAGCACTTTATATGTTTCAAAGGCTTTTATTGACAAATACATGACATTTATGCAAAGAGTCAGTATTTGCGGTGTTGGCCCTTCTTTTTCAGGACCTCTGCTCGACTGGGCATGTTCTCAATCAACTTCTGGGCCAAATCCTGACTGATAGCAACCCATTCTTTCATAATCACTTCTTGGAGTTTGTAAGAATTGGTGGGTTTTTGTTTGTCCACCCGCCTCTTGAGGACTGACCACAAGTTTTCAATGGGATTAAGATCTGGGGAGTTTCCAGGCCGTGGACCCAAAATGTCAACGTTTTGGTCCCCGAGCCACTTGGTTATCACTTTTGCCTTATGGCACGGTGCTCCATCGTGCTGGAAAATGCATTGTTCTTCACCAAACTGTTGTTGGATTGTTGGAAGAAGTTGCTGTTGGAGGGTGTTTTGGTACCATTCTTTATTCGTGGCTGTGTTTTTGGGCAAAATTGTAATTGAGCCCACTCCCTTGGATGAGAAGCAACCCCACACATGAATGGTCTCAGGATGGTTTACTGTTGGCATGACTCAGGACTGATGGTAGCGCTCACCTTTTCTTCTCCGGACAAGCCTTTTTCCAGATGCCCCAAACGATCGGAAAGAGGCTTCATGGGAGAATATGACTTTGCCCCAGTCCTCAGCAGTCCATTCACCATACTTTCTGCAGAAGATCAATCTGTCCCTGAAGTTTTTTTTTGGGAGAGAAGTGGCTTCTTTGCTGCCATTCTTGACACCAGGCCATCTTCCTCACTGTGCGTGCAGATGCGCTCACACCTGCCTGCTGCCATTCCTGAGCAAGCTCTGCACTGGTGGCACTGCGATCCTGCAGCTGAATCCTCTTTAGGAGATGATCCTGGCGCTTGCTGGACTTTCTTGGACGCCCTGAAGCCTTCTTAACAAGAATTGAACCTCTTTCCTTGAAGTTCTTGATAATCCTATAAATTGTTGATTTAGGTGCAATTTTAGTAGCCATTTTTATGCAACACAATGATGGCTGCACACGTTTCTTTGCAGGTCACCATGGTTAACAATGTAAGAACAATGATTTCAAGCATCACCCTCCTTTTAACATTCAAGTCTGCCATTCTAACCCAATCAGCCTGACATAATGATCTCCAGCCTTGTGCTCGTCAACATTCTCACCTGAGTTAACAAGACGATTACTGAAATGATCTCAGCAGGTCCTTTAATGACAGCAATGAAATGCAGTGGATGTTCATGGCAAAGAAGTACTATGCAATTCATCTGATCACTGTTCAGAACATTCTGGAGTATATGCAAATTGCTATTATAAAAACTTAAGCAGCAACTTTTCCAATTTCCAATATTTATGTAATTCTCAAAACTTTTGGCCACGACTGTACAGACCGTTGGACCATGAGGTTTACTTTTCATTAAAATGCTGCTTTTTTTTGTTTTTAATACACAATGACAACATATGCATAATTGTTCATTTAGACTCCGTTCAGCATTTTAAGAACAGTTCAGGTCCATCATACTTTTTTACCAGATGCATTATCCTTTAAACAACATCTTCTAACTTTATCATGTTTGTGTTTGAAATCATCCCCAAGTTGATCTTCTTTGGCCTAAAACGGAACGGTTTTCACCACCAGTCAGCCTTTGGTTTTGAGATTTTTTTTTTTTTTTTTTTGATTTGCATCGCTTTTTGTTTCGCGCTCGTTCTTCATCTGAAGCTTCTCAACACAGACAGAGGATTTTGAATGGTTTTTCTCTGATCAGCCGTTCAAAGCTGCCTCTCCCATCGTTCAAATGGCAATCAAGTGGACATCTGGTCTTTAGAGAGGACCCTTGCGTTTTTCTTTGTGCGCCGAGGTTTTTTATTCACACCGCCAACAGTTTTATTCATGAGTCCAGAGGCCAGGCACACTTGTTTTGGCCACCTGAAGCCGGGTTGTTTGTTCTAAAACAACAGTACATGGGGATTTTCAAGTGCACCAAGTTGTTTCTTTTGGGGTATTTGAAAGTTTTTGTTCAAAATGTTAAGACTTTCCTACTCTTCCTTTTTGGGGAGTACCACTCATGTTGGATCTGCATGACTCTTGCAGCTAAAGTAGAAAAAGAAAGTTGGACCGAACCAGAACTTTGTCAGCGAACATATCTTGCAACAGCAATAAGGTCCATAACACGCTCTGCACTGAACTGAATGACTGAAACAATGTCAAGCTGAATTTACGCATCACTGATACTAGAGAAAAACCAGCTGACGTCCACATGGCTACCAGTAGCATCCAATCAGCCCAAACGCCTGATTAAGGATAAAACGCAAGTTGGCGGAATCCCTATTGGTACGAAAGTATTTTCCCAACAGCTGCCCATGCTGCATTCAAGTACAGCTGGGAGACTAGGCTGTTGAAATATCAAAACAACTCCAAAGGGATTCAAGCATGTTTTATTCTCATATATAGGCAAAGTATGATTCAAGCATTTCTTAACAATAACACTGACTGTTTTCAAGTGGCTCTATTGTTTACTACTCTGGCTATGTCTGCTTGTACTATTATTATTATTATTTATTTTTTATACATACACAACAGTAAATGTTATTGAAACCATTGCATCAAATGTTGCTCTGCAGCAGCACATGTGGTCAATAACTCCCGTTTCTATCAAACAATAGGTCTAAAGAAAAATCCACAGAGCTGTAGAGGCTCTCATAGGAAGGTTGACAATGAACAATAGGGGCCTTTTCACTGGAAACACTTCACTCTATTAATGATTACATGGAACATGACTGCAGGTTAAACGGGAGGGGAGGGTTGCTACTTTGTGAGATCCTGAAAATGAAGATTACAGAAGCTGAAGTAGGATTAATTTTCTCAAAGATCTATAGATCCCACTGTTTTCAAAGCTGTTTGATTAGCTTGCGATGCAATGTGCTGCTCGTGCTGTTGTGCCCTAATAGATTTTCTTTGTGTTTCCAGATTCAAGGAGGGGACCCCACTGGTACAGGCACAGGTAAGACGAGCCCTACTCTCAACACTAAAACTTAAAAGTTACGTAAGTTTTCAGCTTAATAATTAACCGTTTTCTTTTTTTGGAGCTTTGCGTCGACACGGCCGAGTCAGAAGTGTTTCCAAAAATACTCATTAGGGGGGTGGGGTGTTTAACAACCAATCATTCAGCATGTGGTGTAATTTATGTTTTTAGAGAACCCGTTCAAAAGGCCGCGAAGAGTGTAATCGCCTGCTCGACCTCATACAGTTCGTTTCCTGCCTTCGGTCTGCAGCGACAAAGTGAGCTTTGTGTCTGTGAGGGATTTGCTGAACGCATTCACTATGGCAGATTTATGAAGGTGCAGAATTTCTGGCCCTTGGGTAAAATTCTCCCCGTCGCCTGCTCCGAACAGTATGCGCACACAGCCCGACAGCAGAGCTTTAACTAGCTTGTCAAATGAGAACTAACAGTCCCAAAAACATGCGCTGTTGCGGATTTTGGCACGGACATAGTGCTCCTTTATGAATGTTGACTTGTTCTCTTGTTTTCTTAAACTAAAGATGCCTTCCGTGAACTTTGTGCGAATCTCGTGCTTCTTAAAGAAGCCATTTGACTCTGTTTGATGACAGAAATAACAGCGAGGATCACTGCGAAAGGAAAAATAAAAAATGAACAAAAGTTCCCGTGTTGTTGGACTTCTCTTTGGCAGGCTCCTTCCTATTTAATGACTGACCTTTTGAGTTTCGATCCCACTCAAAGCCGTTGCGTGATTTATTTGAGGTGTTCTGCTTTTAATTTTGGGCTGCCGGTTGCTTCGTTCTCCCACCACTTCAAAGATTTTGGTCTCTCTCCCCTCCACACGAGGCCTTTGGTGGAGGAAGGAGAAGAAAGAGCCTCCTGCCTGTCTTTCTCTAACCATTGGCAGCTGATTTGATAATGTAAAGTAATCTACTATAATCTGACTAACCCATGAAAAGTTATATGTGACTCTATTAAAAGTCTGCCAGCAGGAGGTCACACAGTTACTTTGATTTTATCAGCTGTAAAAGTCTGCTGGTCCAAATGGGACAGTGGAAACACACAAAGAACATGAGTTTTTCAGAAGAAAAGAAGAAACGAATCAAATCTGATTACCGTACTTTTCTGACTATTTAGCTCACCTGAATATAAGCCGCACGTTTTCATGTTGTAACATTTCTTTTTAGTTACCTCCTCCAGGAGGTAATGTTTTCGTGCCTGTCTGTGTGTTAGCAACACAACTCAAAAAGGTATGGACGAATTTCGATTACATTTTCAGGAAATGTCCCCAATGGGACCAGGAACAACGGATTAAATTTAGGGGTTGACCCGACATAAAACGCGTATCCACCCACCCACCGACCAGCGGTGCTAACTTCCACTCCACTCCCGTGTTAGAGAGCTCACCGCTCTGTGCTGGAAGAGAGCAGCGACAGCACAAACACAGCCGTGCGTTTTATTGGAAAAGTACAGAAAGTCAGAATTAGATAAGATGGGGGGGGGGGGGGGGGGTGAGTGGCGCAGGCGGATGCCAGAATCTGAAGAGGCCTCCGACTAAAGATTGTTGCTGTATGACGGTGTCATGGCTGTCCTGAAATGCATCTTAACAGCTCAATATCCATTCTGCAGAGATGATCTTCCACAGTAACGTGTCCTTTATGACACCGTCAATTGTTGGCAAGCACTGCTAATCCACCTCATTTGCTTTTGCCACTCCTCTTTAAATCTATGTCTGGCCGTATGGTTAGAAAGATGCTGGAGTAGGGGATATGATCCTTGCCCATTGAGATGGATGGAAGAGATTGTTTGACTTTCCTCCTCTTCTCTCTGCATCCATGAAGCCTCCTTTTCAGCTCCTCTGGGATTTGGGTTCGTAGGTCAGGTAATTATTTCAGCTTTTGAGATCCTAATCAGGTTATTGAAGTTCTCATGCTTGAGGTTGCTTCTACACTAACACGGGTAAGGTTATACAGGGTATATCCCGCCTAACCATATACCTATCCACACACACGTGTACAACCCCCTCCTCCCCTCCCCTCGGCCCGCTGACGCAACCCCGACCTAGTAGGCATGCACGAAAAAAAGGAAGACCCACATATGACGTCACAGTCACCTCTGACCTGGAAGTACATCCTCCCTTCGGTTACCTGGCAGATGTAAACATTGAAGAAGAAGCAAGAAGCTCATTTCAGATCTGCGACTTGTTGGGCAAAGTCACAGAAAATGGCTGTTCACAAGAAGAGAGATTTCTTTGTTTACCTCTGAGTGGTCACCGGTTGTTATTTAGCTGGCTGAGGCGCGTGTTTCCTGGCGTCAACGCCTAGAAAATCCACACCAATCAGAGAGCTAGAGATTTAAGAAATAGACAGCCCACTTAAAACAATATCGAGGGAGGGGAACCTTAAACGATGGGCTGGTGTGGCCGAGACGGGGTATTGACTAAATATTTATTCGTTTAAGCACTTTAAATGGCCTAATGTAGACAGGGCCTGAGTGAGGTGGGCCTACTGCCAGAAAAGTGGTGCACATGCTCCCTTTTGTGTTTTACGGGATCTTTTGTTTGGGTTAGGATTATCTAGTCCAGCGGTCATCATTTCAATGTTTTAGGTTTTGAACTGTGACACGGCCCTTTTATGTGTTACCGATACGCCCTGAAGCAGCTAGCAGTTGTATTCTCTAGGGCTGCTCTATTAACCTTTATCTCATCGATATTGAGGTTTTAACTCCTGCGATAACCTAACCTCAGGAGGCTGAGGTTTTTTTCCTGCCCCTAACATTTGAGTGACAAACATATTCACCAATCAAAATGGTTGAGTCTCGCATTCCTGGCTTGCTGGCCAATCAGAAACGGTGATGGGGAAACAAGCTTGTATGCAGAGCAGTGTTGCCAACTTGACGACTTTGTCACTATATTTAGCGACTTTTCCGACCCCCCTGGCAACGTTTTTTTTGTTTTTTTTAAAGTGACTAGTGAAGATCTAGCAGCTTTTCCATGTGTTGCTAGAGACTTTTGGCGACTTGTTCAATGTGAAAGCAGAATGTGTTTCTCACTGTTCTCAGCGGGTAGCGTGAGAGGAACCTGGCTGCAGATCTCTGCTGTCAGTCTCTCCGCTGCCGCGCTCAGGTTGACAACCGTCCCGTAAAAAACGGAATCGTCCCGTATTCATAGAAAATATTACGCGTTCCGTACTAAGGTGAGAAGGGACGCGATTTGTCCCGTATTGCAGCTAGAATGAAAAGACAAAGCTGGAGTTATTCTGTCTTTACGCTGCGCAGCGGCCTCGTCTTCTCTCATCCTCTCCTGTTGCTCCTTCAATCATGAAACTGATCAATGATCAGCTGATCTGCTTTTCTGTCGCAGTCCCGTTTCTGTTTGTTTATCGCGGACTTTTAGCAGATTGAGGAAACCAGCGGGTGTCGCGCTAAACAACAGCAGCACGTTTAAGCTTGATAAACTGTTAGAATTGATTTAATATCACTTTCTGATGTTTACTGAAGCCGCAGCCGTAACAGCTGCTGGTCATGATATCGGTTTGGATATGTGGTGAGATGGAAACATGAAGATGAAACCAGGAGATGTTCTTACTGAATCATCAGAGCTGAACAGGTGATGGAGAAACAGGTTTACCTTTTAGGTGACATGAATGAGTTGAAGGGAAGTTATAAACTGTTTCTGAGAGACAAATAACGCCAGGATAGTTTTTGCGCTGACAGCTGGTAAGTGTGCAGGGGCGGCTCTAGCAAAGTTTTGCCCGGGGGCCAGGTAGGGCATTAACAGGAAAAGGGGAGAACAGATACATACTTTTCTTTCTAATTCTCATTTAAAATGTCTAGCTTTTAATAAATAACTATCTGAATCTTACAACCAATTGGATATAGTGGTCATAAATCCTTTATCGTATACAGCAAATATTAAGTCTAATTAAGTGTCCTACTAAGCTATAGTACTTTTTCCTTCGGGAACGTACCATCTGTACAGTCTGCAGTTCTGTCAAAGAAAGATGTTGAATTTATTTAATTATTATAGAAAAATAATAGATTTCTGTGCATTGGTTTTACATGTGCATTAAATTAAAGTCGATTAAGCATCATGAGGCGGAGGGTGGGGGGTGGTTCCTTATTATTTTTGGTGGGAGTTGGCGACCCTACTGTCAGGTTACTACGTCTTATCTTGCAGAAGGCTGGATAAGGTCTTGTTTTTAATTGTTGTCATTTATTTTTTTATTTTTTTTGCACATGGTCTTTTTATTGACATTTTGTATTCATAAAAAGGAGTACAATGATGCAAAGTATACAGAACATACCCTACCCCCCCATTACCGTACCACTCAGTTATATATCCTACACTTTGACTGTAAACTACAATCATACAGCAAAGACAACCAAAAGACATACTGTAAAAAAAAAACCAATAAAATGGGAATAAAAAAAAAAAAAAAAAAAAGTCCATTGGTCCTAGAGTATGTGAAATACAGAGTCAATCATGAAATATGTCAACATTAGTGACATCAAGTTTCTCCACATATCTTAAGAAGGGATTCCAAGTGGCATAAAATTCTTGTACACAGCCCCTTGTAGAAAATCGAATTTTCTCTAACACCAAAAAGTGCAAAAGGTCATTGATCCACATCTTAAAGGTTGGAGGGTATTGTTCTTTCCATTTAAGAAGAATCAGTCGCCTGGCAATCAAAGTTCCGAAAGCTATTATATTTTTTCCCCTGTAGTTAAAATTAATATCCTGTTGGGTTACACCAAATATTGCAGATATAGCCGAGGGTTTTATGGGTACCTCCAGGACATCTGACAGTGCTCTGAATATTGACTGCCAGAAATTATCGAGTTTTAAACAGGACCAAAACATATGAGCAAGGGTAGCTGTTGGTTGCTTGCATCGATCACAAACATGACTGATACTAGGAATAAATTTTGCAAGTCTCACTTTGGACCAGTGGAGGCGATGCACAACCTTAAACTGAATAACCTTGTGTCGTAAACAGATTGAGGAGGAATGTATCCTGTCTAAAACCTTCTCCCAAGTCTCTTCCGAGATTCCCAAACTCAAATCTTCCTCCCATTGGTTCTTCAGTGATATTAAGGGTCTTGCGTTATATGAGTTTAGCAAAGAATATATTCTCCCAATTGTCCCCTTGGAACTCATCTTGAGTTTAAGAATGGAGTCTAGGAGACATTCGGGGGGGCGAGCTGGAAAATGGGTAAATGATGCTGAGATAAAGCTTCGAAGCTGCAGGAATCTAAAAAAATGGGGGCGAGGAATATTGAATTTAAACACAAGTTGATCAAAGGATGCAAAAGTGCCATCAATGAATAGATCGTCTACTGCAAAAATTCCTCTTCTGCTCCATTCAGTAAAAGCTTTATCGGTGATTGACGGTAAAAATTGATGATTTCTATCAATAGGTGCACATTTCGGCAGGTTTTTGAGGGAAAATGTTCGTCTGAACTGTGTCCAAATTTTAAGAGAGTGCTTTACAATTTGGTTTGAGGTATATTTCGATGTAGACTCAGAGAAAGGGAGTTTTGAACAAAGCAATGAATATAGAGAGGTATGAGGGCAAGATGAGTTTTCCATTTGCAACCATTTTGAGGTTGAACTGTTAAGTTGTGATTCCTTCCAGTACAGCATAGCCCTCATGTTGGCAGCCCAATAATAATATTGAAAATTAGGAAGTGATAACCCACCATGTTGACGATGTTGCTGTAGGATATGTTTCCTTATTCTGGTTTTTTTTTTATTCCATAGAAATCTCGATATCAGTTTATCCACATTTGTGAAAAACGATTTCGATAAGTATAAAGGAATGCATTGAAACACATATAGAAACTTAGGCAGTACGTTCATTTTGATTGTATTGATTCTGCCTCCCAGTGAAAGGGGTAGTAGACACCAACGCTCCAGATCTTGTTTAAGCTGAGTTAATAATGGCGAGAAATTATTTTTAAAGGTATCCTTGAGGGAGTGTGTTACCCAGATACCAAGGTATTTAAATTTCTGTGGACTGACTCTAAAAGGGAATGGGTCAAAGTTAACTAGCTTTGCTTCTGAATTCACTGGCATGATTTCACATTTATGTAGATTAACCTTGTATCCTGATATTTTGCCAAATTCCTCTAATAGATTCAAGGTGATTGGTAAGCTATTTAAAGGATCGGACAGGTATAAGAGCATATCATCAGCATACAGGGACACTTTATTCACAGAGTCATACCTTTGCATGCCTCTAATATTGACTTCGTCACGTAGCGCTATTGCTAGCGGCTCAATTACGATGGCAAAAAGAAGGGGTGATAGGGGACAACCCTGTCGGGTGCCCCGCCGGAGAGAAAAGTAAGGGGATAGGTTATTGTTTGTACGAACGGCTGCTAAGGGGGAGGAGTACAAAATCTTTATCCAGGTGATAAATCCCTCGCCAAAACCAAATTGTTTAAGGGTATAGAAGAGATAGTCCCACTCCACCCGATCAAATGCCTTCTCTGCGTCGAGTGACAGTAAAACTTCTGGGATATCGGGTGGAGTGGGACCATAAAGAATATTAAATAAGCGCCTGACATTAGAGAATGAATGACGACCTTTTATGAAACCAGTCTGATCCTCCGCCACTATTGAGGGCAGAACCACCTCTAAACGAGAGGCCAGCATTTTTGAAAGGATTTTGCTATCTACGTTTAAAAGTGAAATAGGACGAAATGAACTACATTCAAGGGGGTTTTTATCTTGTTTAGGGATGAGAGAGATGACTGCTTGTCGCATGGTCAGAGGAAGAGAGCCAATGTTAAGTGACTCTTCAAAAACGGAAAGTAGAATAGGAGAAATCTGGTCGGCAAATCTTTTAAAAAATTCAGTAGGAAATCCATTAGGTCCTGGGGACTTTCCATTTTGCATGGATTTAATTGCATTTGTGAGCTCCTCTATAGAAAAAGGTTTATCTAATTCCTCAGAATTTATACTATCCATTACAGGGACCTTTAATTTAGCAAAAAATGAGTGAAAAAGATCTTGATTGCCAAGCGATTCAGTGTCATACAGGTTTGAATAAAATTTGTGAAAGCATGAATTAATTTCTGAATGATCTGTGTGCTTAATTCCCAAATGATCGTTTATCTCTATAATAGCTCTGTCAACAGTTTTTTGGTGGAGCTGATGGGCTAGAATCTTTCCCGCCTTTTCCCCATATTCATATAATTTACTTTGCGACTTGTTAATGAGGTTTTCAATATGTCTAGTTGACAACAGGTTGAATTCGGTTTGAAGGTTCAGTCGTAGTTTAAACATATCATCAGATGGGGTTACTGCAAGTGTTTCATCTATTTTGAGAATCTCATTCGCTAGCTGTTCTAATTTCATTTTGTGATGTTTCCTTTGTTGTGTACTATATGATATAATTTGCCCCCTAAGATAAGCTTTCATTGATTCCCAAATAGTTGAAAAAGATAATCCTGGGGTCTGGTTATATTTGAGAAAGAAGGATATTTCAGATGAGATAAATTTTGTAAAATTTTCATCAGAAAGTAATAAGGTGTTAAAGCGCCAGGGGCGATAATTAGCCCAAGAAACTGGTATACAGAGAGTCATTAACAAGGGGGCATGGTCTGAAATAATTATGGCTTGATAGTCACACTTTCTCACCAGTGAGAGAAGCCGCTTATCCAAGAAAAAATAGTCTATGCGGGAATATGTCCCATGGACCAGGGAGAAGAAGGAATAACTTCTAGATGTGGGATTTAGAAAACGCCATGTATCAACAGCACCATTTGTGCTAAGAAAGAGCTGCAGTTGAAGGGCTGAGTTGGATGTAGACACAGCTCGAGATGAGCTGCGATCCAGGATAGGCGATAGGACACAGTTCATGTCTCCTCCAAAGATTAAGTGATGTGTATTCATATTTGGGATTTTAGTAAAAAAATCTAAAAAGAAAGAACTGTCATCCCAATGTGGTGCATAAACATTAACCAGAATGACTGGTGTGTTGAACAGCTTGCCTATAACAATCAAGTAGCGTCCTGAGGAATCGGTTTCAACTTTCGACGTTACAAATGGGAAATTTTTTCTAATAAGAATAGCCACACCTCTAGATTTGGAGTGAAAATTTGAGTGAAATGATTGTCCGATCCACCCTCCTCTGAGTCTAGAGTGATCAAACGTTCGGAGATGGGTCTCCTGAAGATAAACAATTCCTGCATTTAATTCATTCAAATGACTCATTACTTTTTTCCGTTTGATTGGTGTATTTAAGGATTTTACATTCCAGCTTATAAAGTTTACATCACAACCGACTGGTCCGTTTGAAAGATCTGCATTAACTGTGGCCATATTTAACTTGGGGAAATATTACTGGTGTATCATTTATATTTAGTTTAAATATGAAGTTAGGACTCTCAGAAAGAAAAACAGGTAATAAAAGTAGATTAAAATGAATTAAGCAATTTTCAAAGTGTGGTACAGTAAAACCCCAACCCTCACCTATCAGAACATGGTGACTCCCCATCCCCTTGCACAAGTAACTACACATTTAAGTGCTTATGGAAGGGTACACAAGCTCTAACAGACAGAACTCTGCTATATGATAATCACACTTTTATATAAAAGGCACCTTTGTTATATTAATATAAACAAAAAAGGCAAAAAAAAATGTATTAAGTAAAACACAGAAGATGCATTCCGTGCTTGATTATTGAAATGCGATAAAAGGTGAACATTAACAGTGTTATTCCACTCAAAGTCCAAATTATTTTGACATAGGCCTATATTAACAAGACCATATTTCAGGGTTTCCCACCGCTAAGGTAAACAAAAAGAGAACAGTAACAAACTACTATGACATAATATGTCATGCCAGTGAATGTCAGGAAACAGTTACTGTAAAGCAGCACATTTAGGTTAGTTTTATGCTCTGTTGATCCGAGTAATCTTTTAAATGGACCGAGTGGACAGCAGCCTACTGACCTCACTCAGATGCAGCATCTCAGATCTTACTCACTTCAGTTTAAGTCAGTCGTTTGATGTGTCCGGTAAAATCTTGGTTTTCACATATGCCATGGCATCATCCGGGTTTTGAAACCATTTTTCAGTCCCGTTATGCGTGATCCGGAGCCGTGCTGGGTAAAGCAGCCCGTATCTGACACCACTGCGGCCACGGAGGAGTCGTCTCACCTCATTGTAAGCAGATCTGGCCTGCTCAACGCTCGGAGGGTAATCCGGGAATATGAGGATCTCTGTCCCTTTCCAGCGGAGCGGTCCGGATTCTCTGGCGCGGCGAAGTATGTCGACACAATCCTGGTGGTAATGGACCTTCGCGACGATGACGCGGGGTTTTCCATCTCGGCCTCTCGCCTGTAGCCCCCGATGAGATCGATCAACCAGGATTTCTTTATCCAGTCCTAAAGCTTCTTTCAGAAGTTTGGAAACTGCCGCCGGTGTGCTGGAGCCTGCGGTCTCAGGGACATTAAGTATACGGATGTTAGAGCGCCTCATCCGTCCTTCCATGTCGAGGCATTTCTCTCGGAGGTTGTTAACTTCTGACTCAAGTTTCCCCACTTTGGTTTGCAGCAATGACACATCATCTGAGTGAGACGAAAGCGTACGCTCCACACCCGCCATTGTCGTTTTCATCGCTTCCACCTCGGAGTGCATCGTAGCAGTGTTACTAGCTAGCTCGGTTCTCACTGCCTGCAACTCGGCCTTGATGGCTTCAAAGTCTCCAGTAAGCGCAGCCTTCAATTCCGACCGTAGCATTGCAGCAATATCCACTTTCAAAGATGAGAGGATTTCAGCTTTCAGGTCCGCTGTATCCATTTGGTCTGCAGGTTGCGGCGTGGTGTTCTTGGGTGGTGAGCTATCCGAGCTCGATGCTTTTGAGCCCGTTGTCGGAGCGCCTCCGGTGAACTTGTATTTTCGAAGGTTATTTGCCATTAATCCGTTTTGTCTCCCCCAGAGTGGGATGTTTTTGAATAAAGACTATTACAGGCTGTATTTTGTAGCTTTTTAGTAGTATAAGGTGCCTAAAAAAGGTACTTTAACATGATATTTAGCAGAGCTTGTCTTTTCGCTGCCTACTCCATCGCCTGCTCACTAGCGCCCCCCCTGTTGTCATTTATTTTAAAATGTGTGCAATATAACCGTTTCATGTTTAGGAAATGGCAGTGCACTGCAGAAGATTTTGTTTTCTAATTGTAAATCTAAATCTAATAAGAGTTCATTTTCTATTTTTCAATGGCAAAGATTCGTCAATAAAATAAAAAAAAATTAAGCTACCTGTTTAAGTTAATTTCCATTATGTCTGATTATTCTTTGGTATTTAGGTTCAGGTATTTAATAATCACGAAGCATTGAACAATCTCATTACCTCAATCACTATGTAGTTTATATTAGAGATTTTTCAGGTTCAACAGCAGACAAAAGCCAGAAGAGGGCCCTGGCCACATCAATATTTTTTAGGTTATTGTATATTGAAAAAAAATCGAAAATCGCATCGAAATATTTGTCAGAAAAACCGCAATTAGTTTTTTTTTCAAAATCGTGCACCCCTAGTATTCTCCCAGTGCTTCATCTGAAGCCGTTTTCAGACAGAAGTTCTGGAATATTTGCGGACAATTCCATCCGGTCTTTAACCATAGTTGTGTTTTCAAACACACCACTTTTTTCCGGAACATTGCCTTTCGGCTGCTTTCACACAGCAAGAAATATACAGGAGGATCCTGATGAATGTCTGTGGGAGTGGGGGGGTTGTATGAGGATATTATGTAAACTTAGTGCGGCGGGCGTACATTTCAGTGCGGCGGGCGTACATTTCATTTCCCCAAACAAAGGGATTATTGGAAAGATGGTCGACGAAACAGCAGATCTACTCACAGCGCTCGTCTTCGTGATGTGTGCAATTTTGCGCACATGGAAACGCTTAAGAGACATCGATGAAGAAGCTGAAAGGAAAATAGTGACATTTCTACGTCATCAATGTGTGCGCTCACAGCGGTCCCTGACCCTCTCCCCTTTTCCCCACCGCCCCACACCCCTCCAGCTTTCCCGGAACATTACCGGACTGTCTGAATGCAAACCCCATACCGCAAAAAGTCAGCTGTTACTAGGTTTTCATCCGTGAAATTACCGGTAAAGGGTATCCGGACAAAGTCCGGAAGATTCCTTTCAGACACAAATGCAAAACAGACGAAGTCTGGAAAATTACTGTTTTTCATGGCCTGTTTGAAAGGGGCTTCAGTTTCTTTCTTTTTTTCTACCCCAAATGCTGCTGCACCATCAACATGTCTACAGACATGAACTGAAGGTACTGTGGCTGACTCTCCTTTAGTCCTCTAGCCGTGGTACTTTTACTGGAGGAAACTTTCTGAAACTTTTCACACCCTTAGAGTGAACCCCTCTCCTGGTTGCCAGCGCATAAAATAGAAGGAAACTTATTCAGTAAACCGCTTACTTTAACATCTACTCTTTCCCAAAGCGCAGCGGAGCCTCATTCATCTAAAAACCCTCCAGGACCAGATGCTTTGGAGAAACAGACGGCTTCTTAACTCTGAATTGTAAATGAAACCGGTGACGCATTGTCCAAATTTAGAACAAGAAGCCCATGCTCTTGTGTTTTCATGTTAATCAGCAGAGATGTCTCATGGCACACTCACTCTGTGGGATGATCTTACTTATTTGGGGCGAGTAAATGATGTCCGATGGGCTGTTTAACGCTTTATATTTCATTTCCTCTCCCCCCTCCTTCATTTTATGACCCTGTCAAAGTCAGTTAAAATGTCAGTTCTTTGATAAATTATGCAGGAAGGTCACTGGGAAAGCTTGACAGCTGCAGAAGTCTCCCAGTGCTTGTTTATGTCTGTTTATGTCTGCAAATGTAAACAGAGAGTCTATGGATATTGTTGCTGTATATTCTCATGTAGGCCGATTGCATGTATACCATCTGGCGGGACCACACCTATGGGTAACGGATCCCCTTCCCCAGTCGGGAGCCAATAATCTCCTGCAGAGCGTGTTCCTGTATACTCATCATGGCGATCCTTAATGATGAAGTCAGTCTGGATAATGATTTACAGCTGAAGGCTCTCAGCATGAGTTTGCATGCAAGAGTGAACACCATTTTTCTTAATACCAGCACATCGTCCCTTACCTCTCTGGAGGCGTAATAAATAGTTTTTTAAAAAATGAAACCGTTGTAGGATAGAAAATGTTTAAACCTTTCACATTTCTACAGGTGTAACTTGAAAAATTAAAATATTGTGCAAAAGTTTCTTTATTTCAGTAGTTCAACTAAAAAGATGAAACCAAGATATGATATAGACTCATTACATGCAAAGCAAGATATTTCAAGCCTTTATTTGTTATAATTTTGATCCAAGATGCTTGCAGTCCAGAGTGAAGTTTCCACTATCTGTGTTGATTTGGGGATCCATGTCATCTGCTGGTGTTGGTCCACTGAGCTTTATTAAGTCCAGAGTCAACGCAGCCATCTACCAGGATATTTTGGAGCACTTCATGGTTTCTTCTGCAGACCAGCTTCATGGAGATGCTGACTTGTTTTTCCAGCAGGACTTGGTACCTGCCCAGACTGCCAAAAGTACCAAAACCCTGTTCAATGACCGTGGGAATACTGTGCTTGATTGGCCAGCAAAACTGGCCTGGCCTGAACCCCATAGAGAATCTATGGAGCATTGCCAAGAGAAAGATGAGAGACATGAGACGGAACAATGCAGAAGAGATGAAGGGCCGCTATTGAAGCATCCTGGTCTTCCATAACACCTCAGCTGATGTCACAGGCTGATAGTGTCCATGCTGCGCCGCATTGAGGCAGTAACTGATGCAAAAGTGGCCCAAACCAAGTACTGAGTACATATGCATGATTATACTTTTCAGAGGTCCCACATTTCTCTATTAAAAATCCTTGTTTTATTGATTTCATGTAATATTCAAATTTTTCTGAGATTTTCTATTTGGGGTTTTCACAAGCTGTAACCCATAATCATCAAACTGATAACAAAGGCTTGAAATATCTCGCTTTGCATGTAATGAGTCTATATCATATATTAGTTTCACGTTTTAGGTTGAATTACTGAAATAAATTAACTTTTGCACGATAATCTAATTTTTTGAGTTTCACCTGTATGTTTAGCCCCAGAGTCACTAAATTCATAGTCAACTGTTGGGTTTGAAATTACAAATGCAGACCCTTTTAGGTGTGGAGATTCATGTTTACTAGGGCTGTAACGGTACAGCTTTGATAATTCGACAGCCTGGTTTCCCAGCTGTAGTTGAATGCAGCTATTGGGGAAAATTCCTTCTCCTGCCAACTTGCGTTTTATCCAAAATCAGGAGTTTGGGCTGACTGGATGCCACTGGTAGCCATGTGGACGTCAGCTGGCTTTTCTCTAGTATCAGTGATGTTTACATTCAGCTTGACATTGTTTCAGGTGAGTTGTTCAGTGCAGAGCGTGTTATGGACCTTATTGCTGTGCAGATGCGTTCACTGACAAAGTTCTGGTTCGGTCAATCTTTCATTTTCTACTGTAGCTGCATGAGAAACCATTAATGTTCCCAAATAGCAGAGTTTAGTGATAGCTGGGAGTCCTTTCTGTTTGGTGTAATTTCTTAAAGTTGCACTGCGCTCTGAGTTCTACACATAAACATTCTGCATGTGTTCAGGTAGAAAACAGCTGGATTCATTCGGTACACGTGCGTACCGAACCGACAGGGCCGTACCGAAACAACTCAATACATTTACTGTTAAAACCCTAACGTTTACAGGGTGTGGAAAAAGTGTTTTTTTCCCTTTCTGATTGCTTTTTTTTCATGTTTGTCACACTTAAAGGTTTCAGATCATCAAACAAATTTACATTTTAGTCAAAGACAACACAAGTTAACACAAAAGGCAGTTTTTTTAAATGAAGTTTTCTTTAAGGGTGAATACAGTCCAAACCTATAAATCCCTACATACCCCCTAAAAGCCAATAACTGGTTGGGGCTCCCTTAGCAGCAACAACTGGAATCAAGCGTTTGTTATAACTTGCAGTGAGTCTTTTCCAGCTGTGGAGGAATGTTGGCTCATTCATCTTTGCAGAAGTGTTCAGCCACATTTTCCAGCATGAACCACCTTTTTAAGATCATGCCACAGCATCTCAACAGGATTCAGGTCAGGACTTTTACAAGGCCACTCCAAAATCTTCCAGTTCCGGAAGCAGCAGAACAGCCCCAGATCATCACACTACCACCACCATGTTTTACTGTTGGTATGATGTTCCTTTTCTGAAATGCAGTGTTACTTTTTGACCAGATGTAACGGGACACACCAAAAAGTCCAGCTTTTGTCTTGTTTTCAGGCTAAATTGAGACAAGCCTTAATGTTCCTTTTGCTCAGCCGTGGTTTTCACCCTGGAACTCTACCAAACAGGCCATTTTTGCCCAGTCTCTTTCTTATGGTGGAATTTTGACCTCTGACCTTAACTGAGGCAAGTCAGTTCTGAAGTTCTTTGGATGTTGCGTGGTCTTTTGCGACCTCTTGGGTGATTGGGCGACTTCTCCTGGGAAGGCTTCCCACTGTTCCTTGTTTTCACCATTTGGGGATAACTGCTCTCTCTGTGGGTCACTAGAGTCACAAAGCTTTAGAAATGGCTTTATAACCTTTTCCAGACTGATAGATCTCAGTAACTTTCTTTCTCATTTGTTCCTGAATTTCTTTGGATCTCGGCATGATGTCTAGCTTTAGAGGATCTTTTGGTCGTCTTCACTTTGTCAGGCATCTCTTATCGAAGGTGTTTCTTGATTGAGAACAGGTGAGGCAGTAATCAGGCCTGGGTGTGGCTAGAGGAATTGAACTCAGGTGTCATCATACACGGTTATGTTTTAATGGAGGCAGCAATCACTTTGCCACACAGGGTCATTTATGTTTTGGGGTTTTTTTCCCCCTCCCTTAATAAAAACCTTCACTGAAAAACTGCATTTTGGTGTTTAGTTGGTGTTTGACTAGTCTTTAAATTAGTTTGATGATCTGAAACATTCAAGTGTTACAAACATGCAAAAAAAAGAGAGAGAGAGAGAGAAGCATCGGGTAAGGGAGCAAACACTTTTTCACACCAGTAAATCATTATTCGATAACTCAATATTCAGGCCAGTTTCGACCCATATTTTGTTCCAGTTTATTTCAACCTACTTACATTCCGTACATGTAAACAACACGTTTTTGTTTTTAATCAATGCATTTCTGTTTATTTCTCCTATCCGATAATTTCTTTTTAATGAATTGTGTTGATAAATTATAATAAAATCGTTCAAATCTCTTGTATAATGTATATCAGTTGTAGACTGTTGTCTGAAGATATCTTGCAACCTATTTTTATTAATTGTGACCTTGATTTCTGTTTGTGCCGGTCGGCTCTTGTGATACACATTACAACCCTCGATCAAACCCAAATGACTACAAGTGACGTCTTGCTGGTTTGTATAGGTTGTATTTATTTTTTTTACTCAGCCAAATTTTCAGACTTTGGGAGCAGGAACAATCACCCTGATGGGGTAGTAGCGACCACCAACGAGGCCATTCATGTCACTAATAAGGCCTTCATGTCACTTTGATTGGCTCGTTAGTGACAACAATGTACTCATTAGTGGTTGCCATACCAGGGCGATTGTTCCTGATTACAATTAATAAGCTGGATACTTCAACCTGAGTTTCAGAACTGAAGGAACCTTTTGGATGAGAGGTGAAACGTCCAGTTGCCTGCAGTAGGGTTAGGGTCAGCATGTCCTGGATGACTGAGAATCTACAGTTGTGGCCAAAAGTTTTGAGAATGACACAAACAATAGTTTTCACAAAGTTTGCTGCAAAACCACTTTTAGATCTTTGTTCAGTTGTTTCTGTGATGTACTGAAATATAATTACAAGCACTTTATACGTTTCAAAGGCTTTTATTGACAATTACATGACATTTATGCAAAGAGTCAGTATTTGCAGTGTTGGCCCTTCTTTTTCAGGACCTCTGCTCGACTGGGCATGCTCTCAATCAACTTCTGGGCCAAATCCTGACTGATAGCAACCCATTCTTTCATAATCACTTCTTGGAGTTTGTCAGAATTGGTGGGTTTTTGTTTGTCCACCCGCCTCTTGAGGACTGACCACAAGTTCTCAATGGGATTAAGATCTGGGGAGTTTCCAGTCCATGGACCCAAAATTTCAACGTTTTGGTCCCCGAGCCACTTAGTTATCACTTTTGCCTTATGGCACGGTGCTCCATCGTGCTGGAAAATGCATTGTTCTTCACCAAACTGTTGTTGGATTGTTGGAAGAAGTTGCTGTTGGAGGGTGTTTTGGTACCATTCTTTATTCATGGCTGTGTTTTTGGGCAAAATTGTAAGTGAGCCCACTTCCTTGGATGAGAAGCAACCCCACACATGAATGGTCTCAGGATGGTTTACTGTTGGCATGACTCAGGACTGATGGTAGCGCTCACCTTTTCTTCTCCAGACAAGCCTTTTTCCAGATGCCCCAAACAATCGGAAAGAGGCTTCATGGGAGAATATGACTTTGCCCCAGTCCTCAGCAGTCCATTCTCCAGACTTTCTGCAGAAGATCAATCTGTCCCTGAAGTTTTTTTTTTTGGGAGAGAAGTGGCTTCTTTGCTGCCCTTCTTGACACCAGGCCATCTTCTAAAAGTCTTCGCCTCACTGTGCGTGCAGATGCGCTCACACCTGCCTGCTGCCATTCCTGAGCAAGCTCTGCACTGGTGGCACTCCAATCCCGCAGCTGAATCCTCTTTAGGAGCCGATCCTGGCGCTTGCTGGACTTTCTTGGACGCCCTGAAGCCTTCTTAACAAGAATTGAACCTCTTTCCTTGAAGTTCTTGATAATCTTATAAATTGTTTATTTAGGTGCAATTTTAGTAGCCACAATATCCTTGCCTGTGAAGCCATTTTTATGCAACGCAATGAGGGCTGCACGCGTTTCTTTGCAGGTCACCATGGTTAACAATGTAAGAACAATGATTTCAAGCATCACCCTCCTTTTAACATGTCAAGTCTGCCATTCTAACCCAATCAGCCTGACATAATGATCTTCAGCCTTGTGCTCGTCAACATTCTCACCTGAGTTAAAAAACGTAACAACTTTTCCAATTTCCAATATTTGTGTAATTCTCAAAACAGTTGGCCACGACTGTACACCCTCGATTTCAGCGTCTAATCGGCTACAATGAGTACGGCAGTTAATTCCACCACTCACTCATGTGCTTAACCATTATGTATCAGTTCATTTCTTCCAGCAGTTCATTATTTTTGATACATTTTTAGGATAAATAATGGTGAAAATGCTCAAACGTCACATGTAATTGAATCTAATTGTATATTACTTATCCCCGTTTGAGGTTTTGATATCCAGTCTCTTTTTAGTTGTGTCCCCTATTAACTTGAATATGTTGTAGAAAATGTAAGTTATGAAGCACACAATGAAGTCCTTATCTTAAAAGGTGCTGGACTTTCCTTTCTTGCTTCTTTCTAGAAGAAATTGTACCTCTGGTCAAACGCGAAAGAAATAAGCCTTTTGATGAGCATTTAAATATCTCTAAGAAACTAAGAAATATGTCCAGTAGCTCTCTGTTTTACCACTTAAGCCTAGTTTATGCTTCTCCGTCTGCGGAGGTGCGGAGACACGCAGTGCCATAATCCGTTGACGTAAGGGCTCTCCGATGGCCACGCAACGACAGATGGAGTAGAACCCAATTTTTTAACGCCAGGGCTGTCAAAAGTAATTGATATTTCGATATAATCGATATTAGACAAATTAATTATTCAAAGATATTAATTGGCCTCAGAATTGATATAAACGGACCCGTTCACATTTGCCCAAGTTGTTGCACCCTCATCCAGCAGCATCGCGGCCATAACAGACATTTGGCCCTTCCTAACTCTGCTAACATGCTGGGTACAGCCATGAAAAAACCCATATGCAACCCTCTTTACCAAAAATAGGCAAACACAAAAGTCTTGTTTGGAGGTACATTCACTGTGAGGCAGACTGATAGGAAAAAAAGGAATGCTGACGGATGCCACATGCTAGCTTCACTAATGTTACAAGCTAACGCTACGACACTGATGTTTGAAGGCAGCTTAAAGGGGACATATTATGCAAACGTCACTTTTTTCACCCTTTTCTGTTGCCATTTTGGTCTCTGCTGCCTCTATAAACACTCCAACATGAATAAAAACCAGCCATTATTATTTTTTATGCAGGTTATTGCTGTCAGAAATCTTGTGCTTCTACAAGCTGTTAGAAAAAGTGCCCTATTGTGATGTCACAATATGATGAATTTGCATATAACCGCCCCTCACCTGTCAAACCCCGCCCACCAACTCCATTTCCATGCCATTCTCATGTGTGGCAAACCCGCTGCCTGGTAACAAGATGGGTGGGCGTGGTCTGCAACCGCTAGTTTGTATAAAAGTGACGGGGCCCTCTAAACAGCTCATTCTGAATGGGACTGAAATAGTCAAGAATTGAGCTGGTGAAATCTCTTTATGTGAGGCTAATTTTGTTCAAAGAACTTCATTAACATGTTTTGTACAGACTTGTTATAACTTCAAAAACAGGCATAATAGGTCCCCATTAAAGGTAAAGCTCCTGTATCTGCAGCAGTGGAGTAGTAAACCTCCCTGACAACATGAGCTAAAGCGATCGGTTTAATTATTAGCTTCACGGACAGCCCAGTTAGATATGTGTGTGAATGTATAGGACACGTGACATATGTGACAGAGTCTGGAGACGCCGTGGAGAACGTTCTGCTGCCTGCAACATCCTCCAGCATGACCAGTTTGGCAGTGGGTCAGTGATGGTGTGGGGGGGCACACAGCCCTCCATGTGCTCGCCAGAGGTAGCCTGACTGCCATTAGGTACCGAGATTAGATCCTCAGACCCCTTGTGAGACCATATGTTGGTGCTAATTTTTGTGTTCTAGGATGTTTTGTTTTAGTGTTCTCTTGATTTTTTTCTTGCTGTGTATTTTTTGCTCTTAACTAAAAAGAACCTAGTCCCGTCAAAAAATGTTGCTGCAGTATCAAAAACGTTATCTAGTAGTTTTTCTTAGTTTTGGTATCGAGGTTTGAACCCTTGTAAACGCACTGCGAAAGGATTGCTGTTGTTGGCAAAGGTAAAGTTTACGATGTTTCCTACAGACCATGCCTCCATTTTTTTTTTTTTTTTTTACGTCTTCAAGGTAACAACAGAAGCCAGGTTGCCTTCAGTCATAACTCAAGATTAAACTAAGTTCTCCATTAATTTATTTTTTTGAGTTCACAAATTAAAGCTCTTTTTCTGTCTCTAATTTTAGCCGATAGTTATTTATTCGTTCTGCTTTTCTTTCAGCTAAACGTCTAAACCGAGGGGTGCCCAAGTCGAGTCCTCGAGAGCTGCTACCCTGCAACTTTTAGATGCATCCCTGCCCCTAAAAGCTGCAGAATAATGGCTCTCCACGACAGGACTTGGGCACCCCCGACCAAAGTATTGTAGATGAGTCTACTCGTCTTAATGAATGAATGAATGATACCTTTTTTAGTCCAACAATGGGGAAATTCAGTTTCAGTACATCTCGTCCAAGACCATACAAACACACACATGTACATAAAGGATTAGGTGTACTGTGGAATTGCAGCCAGCTACGTGGCGCTCCAGATGCAGATGAGAATGGTTACAAGACGTTGGGTAAGGGAGGAAGGGAGAAAAAAAATGGATCTCTGCCCTGTCCCCTACAGGAGGACACAGCTTAGGTGCTAAAAAAACCACCTCGATACATAAAAAGCACATATATCACTCACAACACAAGATAACACAAGGGAGGAAGGGTGTTTCTGGGAACACCCGCCCAGCAGACTGAGTTAGCAGCTTGATCAGCCCGCTGCACAGGAGTGGGAGGGAGAACCAGGTTACAGGTTTTTAGATGTCTGGCCTTCCAAGGCCAACACCGGGTGCCAATTTAGATAACAATTGTTTGGATTAGGCTGGAGCTTGTTGCATCAGCCTTAGTTTTTCAGCGGTCTCAATGGCGACTCCAAACAGCCGAATCATGGGTCCGTTTCCACCCACTCGGCTGAGAAGATTCTCCTAGTTGTTTTCCTAAACGTGTACGAGTGCCTCAACCGCAGCCAGCTTGCTACTCAGAGAATCCAGCTTATAATTTTGCTCGTTCAGCGCATTAGTCTCGAGTGTTGACAGCACGGCACATTCCTTCGTGAAGCTGTGAAAGCTTGCCAGTTGCTTCCGACTGCTTCAGATTTTTGTGATACATCAGGAATCTACCCATACCAAACAGCAGAAACCTGGTTATCATGAATCCAATCATGTAGATATCTTCAACGTCCTCCACGGACATCAGCGACAGACGTATAATCTTCAATTGTCCCCAGGAATCCATCAAATATCCTGACGCGAATGTACCATCAGTGCAGGAGGGCTCCCCCTTAGCCAATTTATGGGTAGAAGAAATTTGATCAATTGGATTCAGAGACCAGCTGACCAGATCCAATCTTTGAGCTTGTGGAGGAGAATGCAGAGAGACTCTCCAGATAGGCACACGAGACGAAAAAAAAGCAGGCAGCAATGGAAAACGAGAGTGAGGAGAAGAGAAAAGGGTTTGATGTTAAGCCATTTTTAACCATTGAATAAAAAACTATTGTCAGGTAAAATTTCAGGACTTTGCTTTAAATCTGTCGTTCATCAGACCAGACTTTTCTGGGCTCCGACTTGAGCGCATTAGATAAGCAGCTAATGCAGCTACGGCACATGTTTTTTGTTTTTGTTTTTCCTCTGCAGAGGTGAAGTACGTTATGACTAATGTCAAAGGATTCCTCACTTGTCTTTTAACGAAACAAGCAGCAGCAACAGTTTCCGGATGGAGAACATCCTTTGACATATCCTTCTCCGACTCAGGCTGCAACTAGCAGAGCATAAACCTGTTTGACCTCCACGTGAATCAGATGGTTGGGACAGCAAGTGCACATTGAAGCCTGCAACGCCAGGGGTCGACATATGTGCAGAAAGGAGCGGTGTTTCTCACTGTTTTAATATCAGGGGGAACGCTCCTTCCCAATGGATTCATGGGATGGCGTCTTTCATTTCTCCCAGCAAACGAGACTGTTGATCTGTGGTGTGAGTAAAAATTGAAGCAGCTGAAAAATCTCGCATCTGTGTTCGATGTGATCGGAAAAGCGAACTGTGGTGCTGAAATGGGGCACTTTAATGCTTTAATGAACCAATACAACTATTTTCCTGAGATTATTTGAGGCATTTTTCGTCAGCACCGTTATCTGCTGTAATAATCAAATAATACCTGATTTATTTCCAAATCTCATCTCCTATTTTGTCGTTTTCTCCGTTCTCAGGTGGCGAGTCCTTCTGGGGAAAACCATTCAAAGACGAGTTTCGGCCCAACTTGTCTCACACCGGCCGCGGAGTTCTCAGCATGGCGAACTCTGGTCCCAACACCAACAAATCCCAGTTGTAAGACGTGCATTTTTAAGAACTTGAAGAAAGCGTTGCGGCACGGGTCGGTGCCCTCCGGTACGCTATTCAGGCGTATTCAGTAGAGCGTTTCCACCGCTAGTTGGCCTCTCACTGGCCAAACACCTTACGTGGTGTCATACAAGTCAAGTTTATTTTTACATATCAGCAAGAAAGGAATGATAAAAACATGATACAATAAACAAAACAAAAATGTTGCCATACATTACAGTGGGAAAATAAAAAGAAGTAAAGCTCCAATCCAGACTAGAAATCATCTTATCTTATTGATTATTAATAAAAGGCAGCTCTAAGAAAATGCATTTCTAGCCTTGATTTAAATAAACTTTGTTGCAACAGCTTTGCAGTTTTCTGGAAGTTTATCCCAGATTAGAGCATAAAAACTGAATGCTATTTATCCATGTTCTGGTTCTAGGGATGCAGAGCAGATGCACTGCGATGACAAACGTGACGCACTAGTAAGTCTCCTGTTTGTCGGAAGCAGTGACGTTTTTCTGTCCCACGGTCAATGCACTGTCATGTGACTCCAGTAGCTCCGCCCAAACTGTACCTTTCCATTGTCCTATGGACCTACAATAGAAGGGGGCCTAGGAATGGTGTGGTACGGGTCGGTTGTAAGGGCTATTTTACAATGAAAACAGACAAAACAGCGTACCGAATCGCACTGACCCATGCCGTACCGCTCAGTGGAAACAAGTCATTATTTAGCTAAAGAGTCCAAAGAAAATTACTTTTATTTTGATTTTATTTTCCCTTTTTATTTTTTTATTTTATTTTTATTCTATTTCCTTATTTTCCCTTTTCCCTTCCCTCTTATCCTGTGTAACTATGTATCTTTTTTTTTCTTACTTTAAATTCATCTGCAAAAATTTGGCTCCATATGTGACCTTTCTGGTGACCCAAAGCAATCAGCAGTAGTTGAAGTGCAGCAGTTTTTAACCAATCAATTTATGCTCCTTTGATCATGTGACACCAGAGTGTTGGGCTGGGCCAGTCTCTTAACAGTTAGCAGTGCTAACCAGCCAACTGTTTGTCACATGATCAAAATAATGTAATTTGATTGGTTAATCACTGCTTGACTCCTAGTGCTGATTGCTTTGGCTTGGGTCACCGGAAAGGTCACCACATTTGCAGAAGAATTTTTACAGATGAAATGTAATATATATATATGTATAATTAATTCAGTGTCATACATTTAATGTCTAAAAAAAGTTGTTCTAGTTAGACTATATTTGAGATACACATTTTGATACAATTCCTACAAACAAAGGGACCTTATACACAAAAAACCCACAGCAAGAATCCCAGAGGAGAGAACGCAACACAGGAAGGGCTGGAAACATCCATACATTGACTACTTACCAAACGCATACATATCTAGCATATTCAACAACAAAAAAACAATTATATTCTGCATGGTTGGATCTTAAGGTTCCAGGCAAAGCTTCAACAGGCAATAAGCAACGCTTGAATTGAAACAAATGTTTAAGACCACATGCCTTTTAAAAGGGCAAAAATGTGGATTCATTGTCATTTTCCATCAGGTCGTCACACTGTCATGACGTTCTGATGGCAAAGGCAAAAAAACTTTCCTTTTTTTAACGTGGTCAGGATGTTGAACTGCATAAACAGGATCTCTCGCAGCGCGCCATCGCTGCTGAGGAGGGACGCAGTAAGACAGTCACTCGGAATTTCTTAAATGATCCTGAGGGTTAAGGAACAGAAAAGTCAAATGGAAGACCCAAAAAACCAGCGCTGAGCCGGAGGATCCAATTGGGTGTCGGTCAAGACACTCTTCAATCATCTACCCAAATTAAGGCCATTACTGGTGCCGACTGCAGCCCCATAACCATCAGACGGCATCTGAGCCTGAAGGGCTTTAAAAGCAAAAAAAGGCTTCAAAGGTCTGGCCTCCTTGAACGCCACAAAACTGACCATTTGGACTTTGCAACAAAGCACCAAACATGGGACATAGAAAGGTGGTAGAAAGTTTTATTCTCAGCGGAAAAAATTAATCCTGATGGTCCTGATGGTTTCCAACGCTACTGGCATGAAGAGCAAATCAAATCAAACTTTATTTATAAAGCGCTTTTCAAACAAAGTAGCATGTCAAAGTGCTTTACAGATTCAAATGACCCCACATAACCCCCCACCCACCGCCCAGAACAACAAAAACATGACAATTATAATACCCCCCTCTTCTCCCAACCAATCTCCCATGCACACACACTTAAAAACAACAGTAAACAAGGACATTGGGCCGAGCACAGATGAGCCAGGTAAGTTAACGCCATCAGGGGAGCCATCTGCGTCGGCACCAGCAGATCGGCAGCAACAGCCAAGGCACCGGCCCAGGGGAGGGAAGGCTGAGACCCCCACCTCCACCCAAGCACTACCTGGAGAGCACCCAGGCAGCCACAGCCGAACCCCCAGAGGAAACACTGGTAGAAAGATAAAAAAACAAAAAAAAAACAGGTTAAATATTAGAGTAAATAGTAAAACACAGATACATTATTAACACTGATAAAATTTAGAACTATGTAATGTAAAACATTGATAAGATTTAATCTAGTAAGACATGCAGAGTAAATAAGCAGATATTAATAATCAGTTTTTCAGTTAATCATTTTATTTTTATTTTTTTACTATATCCCTTTACATAGGCCTAATAAATGTTTTTCTTAAAGTAGGAAAAACCTCAATTTCTTAAACTGTACTTTCGTTATTTTACTACACTAATGCATTATAAGTTGTAATATGTTGTACCTTTCAAGTTGTAATACACTTCATGCAGCTGCGTGAATAAGCGTAAATGAAGTGGCCGCTTCAATGGGACCCACTGTACTCACCCGGGCTTTTCAATACGTGGCACTCTGTTGCACGTAAGGGGAAAATAGAGACTGATGAGCCGAGCTGTAAAGCACAGCTTATTTTCGTGGTGATCCCAAGAAGTTAAAAAATAAAATAAAACTTGACGTCCGGATTTTGTCCTCAGTCACCCATAAGGAAGGCGGTCTTTGTATCAGGCTCCACCTACTACTCCAGGTCGTTCTCTTCCCAGGTAACAGCTTTACAGTAAGTTCTTCCTTCCGATCAGCTCCACGACGCGCTCACGTCTCCACCCTCGGCGTGCTACGCCTCCCTTCAGCGGAAAACAGCTGGAAAACAAAAGGCAGGCACCAATATCCGCGCACCCTTGACTTATAGTGCGCATAGCGCAAGTTGTGCGGCGATCCTCGCTCGCTTAAATTAGAGGTAAAACGGTACTCTCAGGCGAGGCAGCGCTGCCTGTCTGCCTCTCGCAGTTTTGCCGGAGACATGAACGCATCATCGCTCATGGTGTTCCGGCCAGTGGGTTTTGCCGTCCTGCCTCGGCTCCTTTTATGTGCAGCCTAACAAGTTTTTGTGCACCTGTAACAAAGCAGCTGCATTGCTGCGCTCCTCCTCCTGACTATACTATAGGATTAGTGTGTGTCTGACAGGGTGGGGGGCGTGACATCACGATGGTGGCTCTCCATCGTGATGTCGGTCAGCCATCAACCCTAGGGCTTACGTTTTTTTTCTGATCAGCTGTTAAATAACCTGTTTCACGTTGTTTTCAATAAATTGCATGGTCAAAAATTTTTTTGTCTCACTGACATTTCTTCTTGTTGCATATTGAAGCTCTACTTGAAACCTTAAGATCCAACCATGCAAAATATATATATTTTTTTTTTGGTGCCATTTTTCAAGTGGTCTTAAACTTTTGGTCGGGACTGTATAAGTAAGACATTGAAGAAAATTAGAAGATTATCCAGAAAAATCAACAATTGTCACATTTTGCACTAATCTAATGTTTTAATTTGTTCTTTTTTTCCCCCAGCTTTATCACTTTTCGCTCGTGCGCTTACCTCGACAGGAAGCACACAGTGTTTGGAAGGTAAGTTTTCTGTTTTATATCTAAAAACTCTCTTTTTTATTTCTGTCCATTACTCAGATTCTACCAGAGATTTTGCTACAGCTAAGTCAGTAGGCTTTTAAAGGTGACAGTTCTGAAACGTGTATAAGTCCGCTGCAAATATGTTAGGTTTTTTTCCTGGCTCATATTACTCCTTGGTACATATTTGATTTCTTTCTATAAGCAGACGATCTGTAATTTAATGTCTTTTAGTCTGACTCTGTGTCTAAATAGATCAAATCCTAGCAGATGCACACCTGTCTGCTGAGCAAAGTGTAAGTTAAAATAGGCTTCCCTTTGTTTCTGGAGTAGCCTTTTTTCCAGTGTAATAAAGCATCTTCACTGTATTTATCTAAACTAATAATCTTCACACGTCTGCCATCTTCTTTTTTAAAACCTTCAGTCACAAAAGCCACATCATTGGACTTACACTGGAAAAAAGTCTACTCCAGAATCAAGTTAAAAATAAATTATACAAGATATTTTTGCTTGTAATAAGCTAAAACAAAATCTGCCAATGGAACAAGTGAATATTTTCTTGAAGATATTTTTTGAAATAAGACAATATATTTAAAAAATACGAAAAAATGTCCACAAACAAGGGATTTTTACCTTCTTGAAAATCGTTTTTTGCAGTGCAGATGAACAGATTGGTAGGCAACATGCGGTAAAGTTAATCATGTGACGGGAGGAAGCTGGAATCAGACCTACAACCTTCTGATTGCAAGACAACTGCTCATCTAATCATCCAAACATGTGAAAGAAGAAGAAGAAGTTTAGTCTTCTGCTATTTATGAGTGTGCTGTGCATCTATATTTTGTTTTCTCTCCACTCATGGTGACAGGAGGCTCCCACAGGAGCACCTGGATCAAAAGTTTGCAGCAAAAGGAGCAAGCTTAGAGCCATTACTTAAAAGTGCTCTGCACCCCGGGGAGTCTCTTTCAGATGGCCTCTTGGCCCCTTGGCGTTTTACACTCTGCCAGATTACTTTCTTTGCTTTTTACACCCTAAAGCTGCCGTTCCAGGGTTGACTCTGTATGTTTTGTTTTATCTGACGTCTGCTGTTGTCACAGGATTATAAGAGATTGCTTGGCTGGTAAGTTAAATATTGCAATTCATTAAAGCTGAAACTCAGGCTGATAATGTTTGCACAAGGTCTAGTTTTCTGCTTCCAAGCGATTATCACATTATTTGTTTTTATTTCTAATACAATCATTTTTTTTCTCTGCAATGCTAGTCAGTAGTTTACATGCACTCATCATGAATATGATTGTTGTTAATTTTAGGCTTTCTGTGATTTGTATTCACTGTTTTTAATTTTTTTACAAGAACTGGTTACACAAATTTGATTGTTTTTTTTATCGTGGAGTTTATTTAATTTTATGCAAAGTCAAAATTATATGCACAGTTTCAAATTAGCAGCTCAAGACTATAGTTAAGGTTAATCACTGAGGATAGAAACAAAAGAAAGCCAAGAGCTTATTTCGATTGCGGTCCTCCAGAAACCCAACACCCAATAAACCCTTTGACTTTTGCACTTTTTTCCCCTAAGTGGATTTCTTGAAGCTGTAGTTTAATATTTTTGCAAGTTTAAATGTTTGGAACAGTAAATGTGTAAAACTGCCCCAATCTGCCGCCGGGCAGTATGAAACCAGCAATTTAGATTAAAAAAAGGCAAAAGCAAAAAGACAACAAGTAATGCAGAGTTTAAACAAAAAACAAACAAAACTGAAACTCCAGAATATATATAATTTACACTTGTATCCGCTCTTGAATTTTCAACTTACCCTCTCCCTCTTAACTTTTTTTTTCCTACCTCTCTTCATCTTCTTGCTTTTTTCCCCCCTTCATTTTCCATCTCCGTGTCCATAATATCACAAAACAAAAAACCGACAGTAATTTATAATATTTCTTACACATATATATCAAGTGGAGTACTATAGCAAAAGCTGTAGTGCTCCACTTGTGAAAGTGAATCTGTTGGGCTTCTACTTGGTACTCGGGCATCAATTCTGAGCTCCACACTGCCAGACAGGACATGTTTGGAAAAAATATAATAAAAAGAATGATAGAAATATGAAATAAAATACAGATTCTTGGTATAAAATGAGTTCTCTAACCGAGCCTCCTCGTTATGCCTCCTACCCGTCGCCCTGAAAAAAAGAACTGAACAACATCACCAACTGTTGACGCTGCTCTCCGAGTGAGCAGGAGGTAAAAAAGAAATTGCCCCGTCCTGCATCAGTGTTGGATCAGCCTCAGAGTTGACTAGAGTTCAGCTCTGCTGGTGTAGACTGATAACCTCACAGGGATTCAAGCCTCTCTTTGAGCACCAGAGTCCCTCTGCAGAGCGTTGCTCGTGTTTTAACATGTGTGCCGGTTAAATTGTTGCGACAGAAATGCTCCTTGCTTTATTACTTCTCTCTAGAGAGACGAATTAAATCTTGAGAAAGCTGAATATTTATTTGTTCTATTTTTTGTCTTTTCCAGGATTGTTGGTGGGTTTGAGACACTCACAGCCATGGAGAACGTGGAGAGTGATCCCAAAACAGACAAACCGAAGGTGCAACATTTTTTTTCTTGTTCGTTTTCTATATGACTTGAATTGATTGTTCTCTTTAAAACATGTGACTGGACTCAGTGGTATGAGAGGTAAAAAAATAAATAAATCTCCTCCATAGGTTTTTCAAAATGTTTCATTTATCAGTCTCGAACTGTGGCTGACCTTCTTGTCCAGAGAGAATTAAAAAGTTAGTTTCCAGCTGCTTTTCAAATCTCTACAACCCTGACATGAAAGGCAGCTGAAGGGAACAAGAGTTCACTGCTGTGCCTTGACAGTATTTTGACCCTGACATGGATTGAGGGAAGTTTGGTTTTAAAGGCATAAAATGAAGCAGAAGCAGCGAAGGATGAGCTGGAAATGACAAGTAAAAGCTCAATTTAGGGGTTTGCAAGGCATCGTTACTATCATTAAAATTGTTCTGAAACAGGGATTAATAAGATATAGTGTGTGTGTGTGTGTATGTATGTATATGTATATATATATGTATATATATATATATATATATATATATATATATATATATATATATATATATATATATATATAGATATATATATATATATAGATATATATATAGATATAGATATAGATATAGATATGTGTGTGTATATATATATGTGTGTGTATATATGTATGTGTGTATATATATATGTATGTGTGTATATATATATGTATGTGTGTATATATATATGTATCTGTGTATATATATATGTATCTGTGTATATATATATGTATCTGTGTATATATATGTGTGTATATATGTGTTGTGTATATATATATATATATGTGTGTATATATATATATATATGTGTGTATATATATGTGTGTATATATATATGTGTATATATATGTGTGTATATATATATATATATGTGTGTATATATATATATATATGTATATATATATGTGTGTATATATATATATATATATATGTGTGTATATATATGTGTGTGTATATATATATAGATATAGATATATATAGCATTAGATAACTGGAGTGTGTGCTTCTCTTTGCAGTCGGAGATCAAGCTCATCAGCACCACCGTGTTTGTGGACCCGTACGAAGAGGCCGACGCTCAGGTTTGACTTTCTTTTTTAGACTTTACAACCCCTGCTTCGAACGAACACGTTGAAATTTCCATCATAAACTCAGGAATGGAAATATGTGAACGTTAAACCTCTTCAGCGGTTTTCTCTTACCTCTTGGACATCAACATCCAGGCCCAATCCTGGCTGATAGTGGCCTTCTCTTTCCTTATTGGTGCTTGGAGTTCATCAGTTTGTCTTCTAGCCTCTTGATCCCTTCTGCCTGATGACACGGTGCTCCATCATCAACCGCAGATCATCCAAAAAGTTCCTCTTGGAGAGCGTCTTGATCCCAGTCTATATTCATGGGAACCTTCTTGGTGGAAACCCTTGGCGCTCTGCCGTTGTTGATGTATGAATGGTTTGAGATGAAGATTTCAGATTTTCTTTTAGGTCTGTCCAGCAGAACCTCATCATGAGAGGATTAACACGCGCATATGGTTACATCCAAAAATATCTGGACAGACAACTTTTTTTCTAATTTGTGTTCACTACTTTACCACTAGGGAGGTAACGGTACACATATTCGTATTTTTCGGCACGACCCTGTCGTTTGGTACACATGCGTACCATCCAGCTGTTTTCTACCTGAACACATGCAGAATGATTATATGCAGAACTCAGAGTGCAGGGCAACGTTCTGCAGCGCAGCTTTAAAAAAACTAAACAAAACAGAAAGGACTACCAGCTATCACTAAACTCTATTTGGGAACATTAATAGTTTCTCATCCAGCTACAGTAGAAAAAGATGGACGGACCAAACCAGAACTTTGTCAGCGAATGCATCTTTCAACAGCAATAAGGTCCATAACACGCTCTGCACTGAACTGAGTTATTCACCTGAAACAATGTCAAGCTGAATGTAAACATCACTGGTACTAGAGAAAAACCAGCTGAAGTCCATATGGCTACCAGGAGCATCCAATCAGACCAGACTTCTTATTTTACATAAAATGGAAGAATCCCCATTAATGAGAAGGGATTTTTTCTACAGCTACCCATGCTGCATTCAGGTACAGCTGGGAAACCAGGCTGTCGAAATATCAAAACACTCCAAAGTGATTTAAACATATTTTATCCTCAAAATTGGGCGAAGTATTATTTAAACCTTTCTAAACATTAACACTGAATGTTTTCACGTGTTTATATTGTTTTCTACTCTGGCTATGTCTGCTTGTGCTATTTTATTTATTTAAAAAAAATCCAGTCCAGTCTCCGATCGGTTCTATTCTTCATAGAACATAATAAATCAAATTAATTTCAGGAATTGATGGGAAGAAATTCAGGATAAAAGGTTCTTTCTTTAAATGCTGCTCAAAGTAAAAAAAAAAGTCATTTGCACATGTATTTTTCTTGATTAAAGTGTACTGAATACGAACCAAAATATGATTCTTGTGTACCTTTACACCCCTAATTACCACTATGAGTTTTATATGAAACAACTCGGATGTAGTTGACGTTTCAGCTTTAATTCAGGGGGTCAGACAAATGGATTGCATAAAAATGTGAAGAAACAAAGCTTTTTTTTTTTTTTTTTCGCAATCACTACATTTCAAGGGCTCAAAAGTAATTTCTTTCTGTCCAAAGTTTAATTTTCAAGTGAAATGCTCAGTTGGGTTCAGATCAGGTGTCTGCTAAATAAATCGGTTTGACCGCTTTTAGCTAGATTTGAGCTGAAGACCTCACAGTTGATTCGGCTGCTTCTGTCTTGTCACTTTAACAGTACCAATGGCAGCCATGAAACGTCCGAACCATCACACTGCCTCCGCCAACTTCTACAGATGATGGGACAGCCGTTGCACGTTTATCTCCATGCTTTTTTCTCTACTTCGGCTACATCTTAGTTGTTTATTTTAAAATGTATTGTAATGTACAGAACCAAAATGAGAAAAAAACTTCTCTGTCCAAATATTTGTGGACCTGACTGTAGCTCCATCAGAAGCAGCACTGCTTATGGAAAAGAATAGGAGAAAATGTTTAAGTTCAAGATTTTCTTGATGCCTTTAACACAGTTAGATCCTTTTAATTCAACAAAAAAATGTGTGAAGTTTTGACCGTAAGAGAGAAAAATGTTCTGGAGGTTTACTTGTTAGAGGAAGAAGTTAAAAATCCAGCAGAAAATGAAAGAACTACAAGAATAATCCCCATTAATGCTTCCAAGAGTAAACAATCCCTTACCCTTTAACTGACTATGCTCAGAACTAAAGTGTTGTTTGTAGGTACAGAGACAATTTTACCCAAAGCTCTTTTAAAAACAAAAAAGGAAAGAAAAAGAGCACGCATATAAAAATTACAATGAACATTTTGTAAAAAGTACAGGCATCTCGAGGAAATTTCAAAGTTTTTCAGCAGCAGATTGTGTTGGATTATGAGACTTCAGATGATAAATTGGGCATTGTTTTGCATTTCTGAGTGGTTTGACAAAGGCATTTACTGCCTACAGTTATGATTGTATCTTTGATTGGCATACATCATTGGGATCCCAAGAATCTCCCCCTTCAAATGATGTTTGATATTTATATGTACGTTGAAGGGGTGTCGCAAAAATCTGGACCCATCATTCCCACTAAGGGAAAAGAGCCATGACAACCGAGCTGGTCCTATGTGAAAAATCGAACTGTTTGTGTCAGCCTTAGAGGCAACAACTGCCAGTGAGTCTTTTACATCACCCTGGAGGAATTTTGGCTCTCTTTTCTTTACATATTTCCCAAGGCAGACAAATTATCCTGGGGTCTCCTCCCAGTGGGACGTGCCCAGAAATTGAAGGTGCCCAGGGAACATCCAGATCAGAACCGAACTCTCACCCCTTTTGATGCGGAGAAGCAGCGGCTCAACTTTGAGCTTCCACCGATAGACGGAGTTGCTCACCCCATCTGTAAGGCTGAGTCCAGCCACCCTCCAGAGAAACTTCACGTCGGCCTCTTGACTTTGACTAGGCCAGCCCCCCCAATTGGCTCACTGTCCTGCTGCATACCTCCACAGGGTTTAGTATAAATTTACCCTCTTATTTACAGTGAATGTCTACAGTAAAGCTGTTTGAAGGTTGAACAGCATTAGAGAATAATGCTGTAATAATAAAAAATAAGTTAAACAGCATCAGAAAAGGAAATTCACACTAATTGCAGTTGAAGAAAAGAAATACAAGGATTTTGTTTCCCTTTTGTCAACATCTAAATGTCTAAATGAATTTGTGCTCTTCAGATTGCAGCTGAGAGAGAAAAGGAGCTGCAGAAACAGGAGGAGGAGAAGCAGCAGACCAGCGTCGCTCTGAAGAAGGCCAAGGAGGAACAGGCGCCCAAGACCTTTAAAAAAGGTGTGGGGAAATACATCAACCCGGCCACAGTGTAAGTACACATACACGCGCACACAGTGATGCTGCGGTCCTCCCGATTTATTAATAAAGAGGCGTCATGAATAAGGCCTCATAAGCTGGAAGTCAAGGATCTTTTGCTCCATGTCCATAGAACTGGGATTAAAGTTTTATTTTTGTAAGAGAAAAAGAGAAAACATTTCACCTCAGCGCAACCTGGGTCGTAATGTGCAAAGTTACCAGTAATGCAGAGGAATACAGATTCTCCTCATTTAACTGAACTTTAAAAGCTTCAGATTGAATTATCTGATGTTTTATTGAGGTGTCACTTTTAGAACCGCGTTTACCTCTATCCTGCAGTTTGTTTTAACTGCAAACCCCCAGGTGGCATTCAGTGTTTGCTCATTATGCCGTAGAACGTAACTCCAAATTTTTTATGGAAAATCTGCGAATTCCAGGATTACTTATCAAGTATTTGAAGGAAAAATGAGCCTGGGAAGCTAAAATAATGCTACCTGAAAGCTATTGGCTGGCATTAGCTAAGCAGGCAACCCAAGAGCGATAAGGAAAACTGTACTTAGCTTAGCTTCTTTGGTAGAGCTAAGACAGTTTCCGATTTTAATGGAACCATTAATGATGACAGTCATTTTTGAAGTAAAATTAAAAAGTAGGACTGGTAGTTTGTGGCTGTTTTCACCTTCTTCGTTCCAGTGGATCAACTAGATCTAGTAATAAAACTGGATGTGTTAAAGTATGAAGCAGGTTGGAGTGTTTAGAATGATGGGACAGTTTTTCTACGGTTAAATTCACTTTTAAAAATAACATTATACTGTCTTACCCATAGTATCGCGATATATTCTATCGTCTCCCCATGAATCGTGATACATATCGTATCACCAGATTTTTACCGATACACATCCCTAATATTAAGGTATATTTTGTGTTTGAACTATTACAATAGGCGATTATAAGCGTTTCTAGAGGGGGTCTCGAGGATCACCAATTCAGACGGCTGTCGTTCTTAACCCTCGCGAATGCCGTGGGTTTCACTTTAAACGTGTTTTCTCCCCATCAATAAAACAAGACAAACAGACACTGCATGATTGTTTTTGAATTATCAATGTCACGCTAGGATTTGGTTGGACAAGGTGCATCAAAAAACACAGCGCTATCATTTCAGATGATTCACCGGTTAAAATGTTTTTAGAGCCAACATCCAAAATGTCCCACAGCAGTTGACTTGTATCGTCCTCTTCATCCTCCAGAAAACGTCCAGCTGTCGAAGATGAAGGTGGGCCGTCCACAAGCGGAGCATCGGCCAAGAAGTCCAAAGCAAAGACGAGCTTCGGAGACTTCAGCTCCTGGTAGCTCCGACTCTTTCAGGATTCTGTATATAACAAGTCGGACTTCGAATTTCCTCCCATTTTGTATTAAGTAGACTCCAGTGTGTTGGTATTTCATGAAAATATGCAATAAAACTACTTTTTCATTACTTTTGGCCCATTGTTATTGTTTTTCTCTCAAAGGTTCTGTTCCAATTACTCTGATGTAAGGAACGTAAAATACTTCCGAATAATTACTCTCATGTTACCCATGTGAAACAGGATTTTCCTTCCACAGCCAGTATTTCGACGCTTTAGGCAAGGCAATTTTATTTGTATAGCACACTTTCAACAACAAGGTAATTCAAGGCTAATATTTGTGTCATTCTCAAAACTTTTGGCCACAACTGTAGATATTAAATAAGAGGGGCCCCAGGAGAGAGCCCTGGGGCACCCCACATGTGATTTCTGTTTGTTCTGATGAAAAGTTTTCAATTAAGACAAAGAAGTCCCTGTTCTTTAGGTAAGACTCGAACCAGCCAAGTACTGTCCCAGAGAGTCCGACCCAGCTCTCCAGTCGTTCCACTAATATAGCAACATTGCAAGTAAACATGCACACTTTTTGAATATTTAATTATCTTGATCAGTTGCACGATTCTTGAATCAGCGTATGCTATTCTTAATTCCTGCACAGTATTTTTGTTAGAATTTGCACTTACTATACAATATAGTATTCCTTAATCGGTTTTTATATTTTTATTTTAGCGTGAATTTTCACTTTGCTGCTGTTACGCCTGAATTTCCCCAGGCTTGGACAATAAAGGGAATTTCTATTTTATTCTTCTGCGATGCGTGGGCTGGGGGTTTATAGCTGTATACAGTGTTTTAAAACATTGGGGAAAAAAACAATTTCTGAATCAAGTTGAACATATCATTATTATTGTTGTTTATTCTTTGGAGAAAAATTATTATTCTGGTTTGCTCTTAAGCCAGAGGAGCTGCACTTGTTTGAGGAATGCAATCATAATTGATGCTCTCACTGTGAGACCAAAGTAAAATGTGTCGGCCTTTATTGCCAACACCGGCGGAAAAATCCATCGTTTTGTTGTTTCTTTCAGAAAAGGAAGCATTGAAGCATTTCAAGGTTGTTGTTTGTGAAGCTCCCTGTTTTTGTTTTCTTCTTCGCAGCCAGAATCCTTCTCCTTGTGGTGCAACAACTGTGTTTGTTGTTCTTGTTTTTCCCCTGGAAAGCGCACCCAACAGAAGTATTTCCAAAACAAAGCTGACTTCCTGATTCTGCCAGGGATCACTGCTCTGCTCATCCTCCACGCAGGCCGCTGTGTCTGTGAAGGCACCCTGGTGTCTCATAACACCTAATTTAATGACCGCTTGGTTATGGGCCCTAATGCTGCTCCATTCCAGTCTCATTATTCAGCAGTTTGTTCATTCACCTGAGTGAATACATCATTGACTGTCACTGGTAAGCACAGGAAGTTCTGAAGGTGATCTTTCTGACGGCCTCGATGATCCTTTTCACACGAGGAGTGTTGGCACTGAGCCGTGGCCTGGTCGTAAACGTTTTTTTTTTTCGAAACCTGACTCGCAACCTGTGAATAATTGAGCTTCTTGTAAGTGCTGGATGGTTGATTTGAGACAGAGTGAGGTTATGTTAGACTCCCAAGTTGTTCACATATGAACATGATCTCATCAGAACATCATAATAAACAGGATACACACACACACACCATTTTTCCTCACTCTTCTACATTCTCCTACTACTCTCCAATTCTGCGTTATTATATATATTGCATCCTATCGGCTGAGCCACTGCTGCCAACAACTTAAAGGGGACATATTATGCCAATTTTAAGCTAGTTATAACAGGTCCGTGGTATGTACAAAACGTGTTAATGAAGTTCTTTGCACAAAATCACTCGCATAAAGATATCTCACCAGCTTAATTCTTGACAATTTCAGTCCCTTTCAGAATGAGCCATTTAGAGGGCTATGTCACTTTTATGCAAATTAATGGTTGCAGACCACGCCCACCCATCTTGTTACCCCTACTTTCCAGAGGATGCTTAAGCGTCGTGTAACGTAATAGACGCGTTATACTGGCGAATTCAGCAGCGCGTTCCTTCCCACTGAATGCGTTTTAGACGCGGACACACATACCAACAGTTTAATAAAGGTGACCACCTGTTTCTACTCGAGCTTTGTTTTTCTATGCATCTGTTGAACCTGTTGCTGCGTTTTGGGGTCAAGTAAATATACAGTAAACAACATAAGTTGTAAGTAGAAGTACTGCTTAAAATGTGCTATTTTATGATTGGTATTTATTTGCATCTGTGTTTTTCAATTCAGTTTATTTATATAGCGCCGACTCACAACAGATGTCATCTTAAGGCAATTTACAAGAAAAGTCATTTCAATACAATCATACAAACATTCCAATCAGTCGAAAGTTTAAGTTAGTTTCCTATTTAAGGATTCCCATCAGATTGCATCGAGTCAATAACTTGAGGTTGATGCAGACTTCCAACCACAGCAATCCCTCATACTGAGCAAGCGTGTAGCGACAGTGGAGAGGAAAAACTTCCCTTTGACAGGAAGAAACCTCTAGCAGAACCAGAACCTGGCTCAGTACGAGCGGCCATCTGCCACGACCGTCTGGAGGCGAACAGAACAAAAAGAACTGAAGTAAGAGTACTTTCTGTATTAAAGAAAGTACAAAATTGATAACAGGACACAGAGAAGGTTACTGGGAGCATCATCCCAGTCGATGCCCCCCGTCCAACAGGGCATCACAGCTAAGTAGGATACCAGACCAGGCATATCTTCTAGGGAGAGAAAAACCCTGAGAGAAAACAAAGTTAACTGTCGAAATAATGGCAAATAATGCAGCTGGAGAGTAGTAGGAGAGGAAAGTAGCAGAGTGAAGAAAATTGGTAAGTCTGTCCTCCAGCAGTCTAAACCTATAGCAGCATAACTACAGAGATAGCTCAGGATGACCTAAGCCACTCTAACTATAAGCTTTATCAAAAAGGAAAGTTTTAAGCCTGGCCTTAAAAGTAAAGGAGGAGCCTGATAACTAAAAGATCTGCCTCCCATTCTACTTTTAGAAATCCTAGGAACCACCACTAAATCTGCAGTCTGAGAGCAAAGTGCTCTGTTGGGAACATATGGAACAATCAGATCTCTGATGTATGATGGAGCATGATTATTAAGGGATTTATATGTAAGGATGAGTATCTTAAATTATATTCCAATTGGAAGCATATATACAGTAAAAAGAATTGGTCCAAGCACAGAACCTTGTGGTACTCCATAAGTAACTCTTAAGTGAAGAAGATTTATCATTTACAAGAACAAACTGGAATCTGTCTGACAAATATGATTTAAACCAGCCTAGAACTGTTCTTTTCATCCCTGCAACTTGTTCGTCTTTCTAAGAGAATATTGTGATCAACTGTGTCAAAAACAGCACTGAGATCTAACAAAACCAGAACAGACACTATATACCATTATGACTCTGTGGGTCGAGGCAGATGGCTGTTCACAGCCAGGATCTGGTTCTGCTGTGGGTTTCTTTCTGTTAAAGGGGAGTTTTTCCTCTCCACTGTCGCAACAGGCTTGCTCAGTATGAGGGATTGCTTTGAAGTCAACGACTCGGTGTAATCTGCTGAGTTTCCTTAGCTGAAAAACTTTTTAAACCCATTGGAATAATAAACTGAACCTGACTGAATTGTTTGCTAACTGGGATTAGACGTGTTGTGAATTGGCATCGTATAAATAAACTGAATTAAGAAAAAAAACAACTTTTGGGCTGAAAACTGCTTGATATTTATACATTTTTCCCTTCAGAAACCAAGCAAACCTTCAATGTGTGTTTCCAGCCCCCGGAGGAATAAGCTGTCACACCATTCAGGACTTTAAATATTCTCCTTCTTGCTCTAAATTACAACATTCCCTTGTCTGTTAACTTTCATTTCACACAGAGCAACCCTCCATTTCCCTCCATGCAGCAACCATTTCACAGCATTCGCTCTGTGAAAGAGGAGGAGATCATTGGTAACTTTCAGGGCAGAGGAAATGAATCAGTCATCCTGGGAAAGGAGGCGAGCCGAATACTCCCTTCCTCTCTACACCGCTGCAGGTTCATCTGAGCTGGATGGCTTTTTAATCTAAAATATTTATGATGTTACAAAGTGAAGGCACAGATGCCAAAGTAAGTTCCATCTAGATGCTGGTATATATGTTTTTTTTTTTCATTGCCTTTAAAGGAGGAGGATTTTTAGGGTATTTCTGTCCCCTCCACTGAGTACTGTACTGTGAAGCTGGAGAGCTCCTTCAGCAACAGACTGTTGTATTCGAGGTGCATGAAGGAGCGTTATCACAGGTCCTTCCTTACAGCAGCTGATAGCAGCAAACTGGATGAACGTTTCCAGTGAATGTTTACACCCCTGCTGTTATTTGCACATCTGTTCGCACATTTCATATTTTCTCTTGTAAATATGTTTTTTCATGCACAAATACACATGCACATCCTGTAAGTATTTTTTTAATTATCCCGCTCAGTTGCACATTCCTCAAAGCTGTGCATGCCATTTTTTTTTATAACTGCACAGTACTTTAGTTTTGTAATTTTGTCTTTACTGCACACACACACACAAATTTTATATATATATATTCAATTCAATTCAAATTCAAAATTACTTTATTAATCCCAAAGGGAAATTAAATGTTGTTGTAACTCATTATGCAAGTTCCTTCAAATATGTGTTGTAGATGCTGATGGCTGTGGGTAGGGATGATCTCTTGTAGCGCTCTGCAGATCTGAAGAAGCCTCTGACTGAAGACGCTCTGTAGTTGTATGACAGTCTGATGTAGAGGATGCTCTGGATCTATGGCGTCTTCTTTTCAACTCATCAGGGTTTTGTGGCTGTAGTTGAGGTATTATTTGAGCTTTTGTGATGTTAATCAGCTGCTGCCAGTTGTAAACCACCTTGTTGCCATGGTTATGCATCATAACAAATGTCCAAAAATAAAAAGTATCAGCAAAAATCCTTCCAGCTGCACAGCATTCAAAACCAGAGAGAACAGTTGTCCACAAAAACAATGTTTCTACCAAAAATGGAAGAATTAAAGTTTAAAAAAAGAAAAAATTATGAACCAAAGTAACAGAGCTACTTCAACATGCTGCCACCTTAAGCGGCGCAATTCCGGAAAAAAAAAAAAAAAAAAAAAAATATATATATATATATATATATATATATATATATATATAGTGGTTTGCAAAAGTATTCAGTCCCCTTGAACTTTTCCACATTTTGTCACATTACAGCCACAAATATGAATCAATTTTATTGGAATTCCATGTGAAAGACCAATACAAAGTGGTGTACACGTGAGAAGTGAATGAAAATCATACATGATTCCAAACATTTTTTACAAATAAATAACTGAAAAGTGGGGTGTGCGTAATTATTCAGCCCCCTTTGGTCTGAGTGCAGTCAGTTGACCATAGACGTTGTCTGATGAGTGCTAATGACTAAATAGAGGCACCTGTGTGTAATCTAATGTCAGTACAAATACAGCTGCCCTGTGACGGCCTCAGAGGTTGTCTAAGAGAATGTTGGGAGCAACAACACCATGAAGTCCAAAGAACACACCAGACAGGTCAGGGATAAAGTTATTGAGAAATTTAAAGCAGGCTTAGGCTACAAAAAGATTTCCCAAGCCTTGAACATCCCACGGAGCGCTGTTCAAGCGATCATTCAGAAATGGAAGGAGTATGGCACAACTGTAAACCTACCAAGACAAGGCCGTCCACCTAAACTCACAGGCCGAACAAGGAGAGCGCTGATCAGAAATGCAGCCAAGAGGCCCATGGTGACTCTGGACGAGCTGCAGAGATCTACAGCTCAGGTGGGGGAATCTGTCCATAGGAGAACTATTAGTGGTGCACTGCACAAAGTTGGCCTTTATGGAAGAGTGGCAAGAAGAAAGCCATTGTTAAAAGAAAACCATAAGAAGTCCCGTTTGCAGTTTGCCACAAGCCATGTGGGGGACACAGCAAACATGTGGAAGAAGGTGCTCTGGTCAGATGAGACCAAAATGGAACTTTTTGGCCAAAATGCAAAACGCTATGTGTGGCGGAAAACTAACACTGCACATCACTCTGAACACACCATTCCCACTGTCACATATGGTGGTGGCAGCATCATGCTCTGGGGGTGCTTCTCTTCAGCGGGGACAGGGAAGCTGGTCAGAGTTGATGGGAAGATGGATGGAGCCAAATACAGGGCAATCTTGGAAGAAAACCTCTTGGAGTCTGCAGAAGACTTGAGACTGGGGCGGAGGTTCACCTTCCAGCAGGACAACGACCCTAAACATAAAGCCAGGGCAACAATGGAATGGTTTAAAACAAAACATATCCATGTGTTAGAATGGCCCAGTCAAAGTCCAGATCTAAATCCAATCGAGAATCTGTGGCAAGATCTGAAAACTGCTGTTCACAAACGCTGTCCATCTAATCTGACTGAGCTGGAGCTGTTTTCCAAAGAAGAATGGGCAAGAATTTCAGTCTCTAGATGTGCAAAGCTGGTAGAGACATACCCTAAAAGACTGGCAGCTGTAATTGCAGCAAAAGGTGGTTCTACAAAGTATTGACTCAGGGGGCTGAATAATTACGCACACCCCACTTTTCAGTTATTTATTTGCAAAAAATCTTTGGAATCATGTATGATTTTCGTTCCACTTCTCACATGTACACCACTTTGTTTTGGTCTTTCATGTGGAATTCCAATAAAATTGATTCATGCTTGTGGCTGTAATGTGACAAAATGTGGAAAAGTTCAAGGGGGCCGAATACTTTTGCAAGCCACTGTACATATATATATATAATTAAATTTTTTTATTCAGTTTTCTGTAGTTTTCTTGTGTGAATCTAAACGCTTCCATTACCTGTCACTTTGCTGCTGTTACAGCTGAAATTCTCCTCTGTGGGACAATAAGGGATGTCAGATTATGGTCCTACAAATACTTTCTCGCCAAGATCCCTCTCACCAATAAGCCCTCACATACTGCACTGTAAGATTTCAGAAGCTTGGAACATACAGAAAGAGGGATCTTTATACAGTATTTCTAGATACCATTTGGTGACGAAGAGGAAAGGTTGATTTTTGTGGCCTGTGATCCATTTCTGTTGATTCTTCTGTTGATTCTTATTATTGGGATGCATCTTTGTTGAAATGGCCCAGTCAAAGTCCAGACCGAAATCGCATTGAGAGTTTAAGGCAGGACTTGAAAATCGTTGCTCAAACATGCTCTCCTTCCAATCTGACTGAGCTTGCAAAGAAGAATGTCAGTTTCTAAATGTGCAAAGATGGTCTAGATCTGTAGCTATAATCTTCGTGAAATGCAGATCTTGAAAGTATTCACCTAAAATACAGGCCACACTTTTCGGATTTTTATTTTGCAAGTTATTTTGAAGTCCTTGAACCATTTCCACTTCTCAAATATACACTGCTTTGTGTTGGTGTACGCTATAAAACCCCACAAAAATGCATGGAGCCGTGTGACAAAATATGGAAAACTGCTTTTCTTTTTAACACTGTGGTAATAGTGGTGAGGCAGTGATGGGGCCTAATTGGACAGTCTGGAGGGTTACATCTGATAAATGTTAGGTCAGAAATGAGGCTCCTGTGGAGCACAAGCATACGCCTGATAAAAACATGACTTGGAGAGCTCACTTCCAAGCTTCCAAATGATAAAATCTAAATTTTATGAACTCTACATTGACCTCATGTACAAAACAACCCCCCCAGAAAGAAAGAAAACAAAAATAAACTCTGAGGTAGAAGCAAATGAACAGTGGAGTCTCAGTAGCAGACGTCTCGGCTGGCTCTGTGTGCATGAAAGAGACGAATGAGGTAGTGGAATTGTTTTCCAGGGTCGACATTAAAGGGTTTGAAATTAACAGAGCTGCTCCTCCACTGCCTGTTCTGTCCTCTTGTTTTGGATTTGGGAGAAAAGGCTGCAGGGAATCATTGGAGACATGATCTAAGGAAGTTTACATAAACTACATAATGCAGTGAACCTTCTGAAAGTCTGCTGACGTCCTCCCACATTAAGTTGATGCATCAATATAAGATCTCTGATGCTCTGTTTTAACATCTCCATTTCAGTCCCATCCTCCCGATGACATCACTCACCACCTCTCCCATTGGACTGAGGTTCTGCCACTGTGACACACTGACCAATAACCGGGCGCCGGTTCCGGGCTGACGAGGAGTGTGTGTTGGTGCAGAGCAGTAGCCATGGCGACAGTGGATGCTGAGCGCTGCCACGACTTTGTGTGGGCAGAGTCTGAATGGGGGGGAATGACATCACATGGGAAGATGGGAGAAAAACAACATCTCCTCCGGTTCCTCTGTCCGTCTGCCTGTTATAACAACAAATGGTGCTTGGAGGCAGATGCCAAATGAAACATGTTTGTTATCTTAGATAAAAAATAAAATAATCTGACATCCTGGAAAGGGAAAAACAACAGCAGCAAAACTGAATAGTTTAAGTCTGACATTAAATTAAAGGCAGTACTGACATGTATCAAGGATATCAGAACTGGCTGTTATGATTACATCTTTGGTGAAACATAGAAACATGATTTACCACACAGACACTAAGTTAATCTGTCCTGTATACCTGAAAAACAGGAAGGAACATAAACAAATAGATAAACAGATAAACAATCCCCCATACACTCATGTTAAAAACATGTTACCAAAAGATATTAACAATAAAATATTAATAATTCTACATGAGGGGTTGTAAATGAGTAGCTCTGATTAAGTAAATAAATAATTGACTACTTATGTTACTAACAATATTTAATATTAATAAAAACTTAATCCATAAAAATAGGTTAGGTTTTTCAGTTCATTGTTCAAGAATATAATTACAAATAAATGAAACTGAAACTATTTATAAAAAAATGCTATAAACTAATACTAAGGAACACACTAATAACAATCTGTGAAAAACATTGTTTTAAAATTAAAACTAAAATAAATATTGCTGCTAATTATGCTGCTACTACTACTACTAATATTAGAATTAAATCCTTCAAAATTTAGGTTTGATTTTTTTTTCTTAAGAATATACTTACAAATAGGTAAAACTAAAGCAAATAAATAAAATGCTCTAAAATAAAGCTAAACACCTTTTATTATGATTATTATTAATTTTATTATTATTATTATTAGTAGTAGTAGTAGTAGTAGTAGTAGTAGTAGCAAGGCAAGGCAAGGCAACGCAATTTTATTTGTATAGCACACTTTCAACAGCAGGGTAATTCAAGGTGCTTTACATGATTTGGTGATTTATTACACATGATATACAATAAAGCAAGAGAGCATGAACACATTTCATACATATGACATCAAGCATTTACTCGAAGGCAATTCTAAACAGATGGTTTTTAGTCTCGATTTAAAGCAGTTCAGAGTTTCAGCAGCTCTACACTCGTCAGGAAGTCTGTTCCAGATAAGGGGAGCATAGAAACTGAAAGCTGCTTCTCCATGTTTAGTTCTGAGTCTAGGGATGTTTAGTAGGCTAGAGTTGGAGGACCTGAGTGGTCTTGGTGGTTGGTACCATGACAACAGGTCTTCAACATATTTTGGTGCTAAGCCGTGTAATGATTTATAAACTAGTAGGAGTATTTTAAAGTCTATTCTCTGAGCTACAGGGAGCCAGTGTAAGGACTTTAGAACTGGGGTGATGTGCTCTACTTTCCTGGTTCTAGTGAGGTGTAGTAGTAGTAATATGTGAAAAAAACTGTATTAAAAAACTTAATAAATATATAGATAAATACATGAATAAATAAATAATATTCCTACTACTTATGTTACTACTAATAATGTTACTATTAATTAGAACGTAATACTTAAAAATCTGGGTTAATTTATTTCTTATTTAAATATAATTACAAATAAATTAAATTAAAATTACTACTACTAATAATAATGAATAAAAGGCTCCAAAATAAAGTTAAATACCTTTCAATAATAATAATAATAATAATTTGTGAAAAACATATTAAAATTATAATTGAAAATAAATAGATTAATAAATTATATTACTACTACCACTCATGCTTCTACTACTAATAATAATATTGATTAGATCTTAACCCTTAAAGATCTAGGTTCAAATTTTTTTAATTCAAGAAGTAAGTAAGTAAGTAAAATTTTATTTATCCTCAAGCTAAGAGGAAGTGAGTTCCAGAGGGAGGGGGCCACTACTGAAAAGGCCCTAACACCTTTGGTTTTTAGGCGGGTTTATTTCATAACCAGCAGATGCTGATCACCGGATCTTAAGGACCTGGTTGGGATATAAGGCTGTAAAAGTTCACAAATGTAAGCAGGTGCTAGATTATGTAAAGCCTTGTATGTTAAACCCAAAATTTTAAAATGCACTCTATACTGGACAGGGAGCCAGTGCAGCTGGGATAGTAATGGGGTAACATGCGAAAACTTGGAAGATCTTGTTAAAAGCTTCGCCGCAGCGTTCTGGACAGTCTGAAGGCGGCTAACAGATTTTCCACTTAGAAAGGTAAAAAGTGAGTTGCAATAATCAAGACGTGAAGAAAAAAAAGCATGAATTATCATCTCTAGCTCAGTTTGCAACCCAATGCAGTTCAACTTGACAATATTTCTTAAACGGTAAAAACATAAACGGACCAGCAAAGCAACATGTGCAAAATGTTACCCCGAGAATCCACACAGATGACTTCACATATTGGGCAAGAGGGCCAAGGGTCTTAATTATTTTAGGAAGACATTTATCAGGGGCACAAACCAAGACCTCTGTTTTTATGTCGTTGAGTTGTAAAAATGTTTTATGCATCCAACACTTGATAGTCTCCAAGCAGCTAATCAAGATCCGAATCTTAGATAGATGCTGCGGTTTAAAAGAGATACAAAGCTAGATATCATCAGCATAACAATGATAAAAAAACGCCTTTAAAAGAATCTAAAGTTTGGTAGAGGGGAAGGAGATATAAAATAAACAATAACGGCCCCAAAATGGATCCCTGCGGGACACCATAGACAAGTGGGAAAAGGGCAGATTGAATTTTAGCTGCTGATACACAAAATGATCTGCCAGCTAAATAAGAGGAAAACCATTTTAAGCAGAGCCTGATACCCTCAACCAGTATTTTAATCTGTCAAGCATGACACAATGATCGACAGTATCAAATGCTGCGGTCAGGTCAAGCAACAAAAGGACAGAACAGTGACCAGCATCACTCTGCATGGTGATGTCATTTGAGACTCTAATAAGAGCAGTTTCAGTGGAGTCGGCCCTGCGAAAACCAGACTGGTAATGATCAAGTGCGTCATGTTCACTTAAAGCAGCTGTAAGTTGATTATCCACAACTTTCTCTAGAATTTTTGAAATGTAAGACAGTTTAGAAATAGGTCTATAGCTAATGATTTATAAACTAGTAAAAGTATTTAGAAGTCTGAGCTACAGGGAGCCAGTGTAAGGACTCTAGAACTGGGGTGATGTGCTCTACTTTCCTGGTTCTAGTGAGGAACACGAGCAGCAGCGTTCTGGATCAGCTGCAGCTGTCTGGTTGACTTTTTAGGCAGACCTGTGAAGACGCTGTTGCAGTAATCAATCCGACTAAAGATAAAAGCATGGATGAGTTTTTTGAGGTCCTGTTCGGACATCAGTCCTTTAATCCTAGAAATGTTCTTCAGGTGATAGAAGGCTGACCTTGTTGTTGCCTTTTGGGACCCTGGAGGTTCAGGTCTGAGTCCATTACTACACCTAGGTTTCAGGCCTGATCAGTATTTTCTATCTGTATTAACTGAAGCTGTGTGCTGACTGTTGATTGTTCCTCTTTAGGTCCAAAAGTAATTACATCTGTTTTGTTTCTGTTCAGCTGGAGAAAGTTATGGCTAATAGGTTAGTTATAAATCAACACAGATGATTAAGAAAACCATACTTCAGTGGCAGTTTTCAAACACTTTAATTGTCAGTGGCTAAAGAGGAACTTCCATGATTTGGATGTTAAAAAGCTAATATCAGGCCAGTTAAATGGTTACTTGTGTCTCTGACTTCCCTTTTTAACTATCTCTCTGGTGGGAATAAACACTGTGCCATGAATGTTTGGATGCTCTCCCTCACTGAACGTCTCTTTGGTTGTGACTCACCGCTCTGGGCATGAGCGCAGGCCCCTCCCTCAGATGACATCAGAGGGCTGGAAATGGCACTAAAACCTCCTGTTATGGGAGTCCGCTGAGAGGCCTGCAACCCTGGGCGGCCACTTCAAACTAAGGGGGCGGCAGGGAGGAAGGCGAGAAAAGGTGGAGGAGAAAGTGAAGTGAGGAGAGCAACAAGTCAGAGGCTACAAGATCTGCTGTGAGAGCTGATGTCTAATGGAAAAAAGGTCCAGAAAGCCTGATGTGTCAAAAACACACCGGGTGTGTAGCAAAGTACATCCAAATTGGACTAATCATCCTGAGGGTTTAGCTGCCATTCATATTGGTGAACAGCAACATTACTCTGACGTGCACTTTCATTTCTTCCTTTATCCCTTCCACTAGGATGCAATGTTTTGTGCAAGACATAGTGGTAGTGAAGGGAAGCAGCTGAAAATCCCACCACAATTCCTAAGAAGTTTTCTTTCTACAGCTAATGTTCTACTTGTAAGTGTAACCACACAATCAATCAATCTTTATTTTTTTTAAATACTTTTCATAAAAACAAGTGTAACAGAAAGCACTTTGCGGAGATTAAAAGTAATGAACAATTAAATAAAATAAAACAAACACAAAAAAGAATAAATACATAAATAAATAAATTGAATAGTTTTAGAAGACATGGAACTAGAAGAACACTGTCGTGTTGTTTAGGTAGGAAACACAAGAGATATATGTAAAAAAAAAAAATATATATATATATATTAAAACCTAAATAGTCAACAGAGATATGAAGATCAACAAAAACCTAAAAAGAAAAGAAACAAATGATATATTATTTGTTTAAATAGTTAATATTTAAAATAAAAATGATACGAATGGTTGCCACATATCCCTCAACATATGAAATGCATTTGAAAACCTTGCACATACGACTTGTCTTGCCTGTGATTCAATTCTGTGAATTAATTCTCGCTGTGCTTTTTCTTGTCATATGTTTGGATTTTTCCGTGTCAGATCACGTGATTTCAATTGAAGACGAAAATGTTTCATCTTTACCGGTGGTGTGTGAAGGATAGCTGTAAATACTGCATGAAATGAGACCAGTCTGTTTGGAGGGCATCATCAGATTCTCAGCTTACCGCACATGCTTCATGCTTCCCTCACTCCTCAACACTTATCCCCCTCTGCCTGCTTCCTGCCTCACGCTTTGAAGCTGTCGGTGTTAATAGAGTGTGAGCTAAAGAAATCGGACAGCAGGGACACTCCGGACACCTGAGCCAAGTCACCGCTGCCATACAAGCTGAGAGACCCTCCTATTGAAGAGCGTCATCACCGAAGTAGGTCATCAGGACTCTTAGAACAACCACTTCCTGTCTGTCTTCTGCAGGCATCACAACATTATCAACTAACCTGTCCTCTCTATGCACACGGGCCCTCACAAAGTAACGCTTAGATCTTATCCACACTGGGCTTGACACTGAAATATGTATAAGGTATAAGAGGAAACCATCCACTCTGCACTCAGATATCTTTAGCCTTCATGAACCTTCATCAGTTTTAAACATCAAATATGTCTGGGTAGGCTATAAACGAATCCATCAAGAGATTTATGTATGTCGCCATCTTTCACTGCCGCCATTGCTGCGGTGACGAGTGTCAGTGATTCATTCATTATGCTGTCATTGTAAACTGACCTTCTACGGTGACAGCATGATGAATACCTGGATTGAAGATGTTAGACAGTGGCCTCTAGTAACCAATAAAGGTGTATTAAATTAATACCTATATTAATTTATGAATTAATCCTTTGTTTGAGCGATAAACAGGAACGATTAATAGGGAGATAATAGACTGTACTGTTAAACACTGCGCATGTAGCATACATTCCGTGTGGAGAAGTTAGCAAGCTGATAATTGCCTGACTCAAGAGTCCACAGGATATTGGTACATCTAACTATAATTTACTTTTACTTGTGCTTCTAATACTAAAGCAGTAGGACTATTTATTCGTTCTGTAGGTAAACAAACACTTTCTCCCCACGACTAGCGTTAAGCTAAGCACCTGATTAACATAGGCGTTTTTATTGGCGGCAACCTCAGTTGTGTGGTTCATAGATTTTTATTAAGACACCTGACCCTAATAGATAACAGTATTTTCCATGCACTGGGGCAAACTCGCACTGAAAGTTGTTAACACCGGCTTGGAAACTGATACGAGTTGCACAGTGTAAACAATACATAGCTGACATTAGCCAGTAGCGATAGCTAGGTTTAACTTAGCTGTTTGCTATTCTGAATCCTAGTTATTGTGGCATGATGAGAAATGCTTGTGCTGTTTTTATTTGGAATTAAATCCAATCTGTTTATGTTCTCTATCCACTTGTGGCGAACACCTTGGTCCTCGGGACGCCCAGGAAACCTGTTTAAAACGTACGGTCTACAACATCGACAGTCCCCGTTAAGTAAGGGTCTGTGCATCTCGCACAATGTTTTCCTTCCAAATCTGGAGTGTTCTGCTGTTATTAAAACAGCCGATGATTGAACACGTCCTCCCAGCCTTCTTAAGGGGCGTTCACACCGATCAGTGCGTCCAGGCGGCAGGGCAGCTAGATTACATAGAAGTCCATGGTACCTACGCATCAAGCGGGCGTCAAGCTGCCCCACAGCAAGTCGCGTCGGCACAGCTGGCATCAGCGCGTCCACGCAGCTGCTGCTCGGATGCATTGAGCAGCTGCTGTGTGAAGTTCGGAGAACGGAACCTTTAGGGCACCAAACACGGGGCGTCAACCAATCGTAGGGACTCTTTGTACTGACGTCATTACGCCTTCCATGCGTGGCTCGACAAGTCATTCATTCAAAATGGAGGATCAACTAATTGTTGGTGTCTGTAATTTTCGTGAATTGTGTGACACACCTCGCAAATGCGCCCAACGAAGACGTTGTCTGGCTTTATTAATTAAATAATAATTTATTAATTAAATAAAGCCAAGCCACTCTCTCTACATGATCCGCCATGTTGTAAACAACTAGCAACAGAGAAATCCCCGTCCGGGCGCAGACGTGCTGACGCGCTGACTAGGACTACAAAGTGTGCAAGCAGCTGGGTTTTAATTTTAAAGCGTCAACTTTCGTCCGTTTGAGCAATTTGACGCCTGAACGCCCTGACCGGTGTGAACAGCCCATTAGACATGTTCGTTACAGAGAAAGGGTCAATTTCTTGCTGCTTATATTCAAACGTGCACAGGGCCTATATGGCTGCCTGACTAGAAACCGTCACCGCAGTAATGGCGGCGGCGGCTCAACTTCTAGGTATTTCGCCGGATTGGTTTATATTTTAAAATAGTTGTATTTAAAACTATTTATATGGAATCTTTCAAGATACAAAAATCCCAATATGTTATCATACAAATGTTTTCTAATGTCCTTGTAAAATTATATAAAGGTTCTACAACCTCAGCAGGCTCCTGGAGGGTGCTTGGGGGTTTGCCCATCCAGTAGGCCTAATTTGAAGCTAAATATTTAGCTAGCACGCTAAACTGGCTAACTAAATGTTTAGTTTGAAGCTAAATATTTAGCTAGCTAGTTTTGTTTGTGAACAAAATATGTAGCTTGTTAACCATTTAGTTTGAAACTGTGACATTTGTAAATGAGCCCCCATTTTTTAGTCTTATGAAAGGCTAAATAGCTGAAGTAATTGCTTTTAATTTCTGACAGGGTAACGGCACCCCATATTATATACCAAGAATCCAAGACGCTTAACAACTTGCAAAAAAACAATTACTTGCCCATAAAAATGAATGATTAAAAGCTGCTTTTAGCATCAGTGCCAACCTTTCATTTAGCTACCGGTCACCACATATCCCGTCAAGGTAGGAATGATAGATTGGAAGTGTGGGACTCCAGCACGTCTATCTGAAAGTGTTGCAGTTTTCAGAAAAAAGGCAGGGAGCGTGAGATAAACTGGAAGTTGGCAGAATGTTTTTGTACTTGAAGTAAAGCCAGCCACCTCAAGGACATCAAAACATGGGGCTGTGTGGGCACCAGCGTCAGAAGAAGCATAGACTACAGAAGGCTGTGCAGAGAAAATGTATCTAGGCATGCACTATTATAGCAACTTGGCCACGCAACTGTGGTGCACTCAAGGATCCTTCCAGCAAAGTAACTTCCTCTGGGTTTATAACAAACATGGACCCCACGTAATTTGTTTTGTGGATGATTCTTTCGCCGTTCTGGTTGACCTGTTGCCTTAACTCTGGAAGCATTTACATCATGACGAACGGGTGAGGTTCAGACAAATGAGGAAGGAGAATAACCAGAATTCTGAAGTCAGTTAATCTAAGAGGACATCGTTTCATTTTGAGTTTCTGGCTGCTTTTAATTTTTAACTCTTCTAAATTCAGAATGATTAACCAGCAAGTTAAATATACAAAACAGATAGAAATAAAACAGACTTTGATTAGCAAGGACCACACCACAGAGCTCTGAATTTAAATGTTTAATGAAAGCAGGGGACGAAACATCTGGGGAGATGAGCCGATGGGGGCCTAGGATGAAGACTCAGCATGGGGTTGCAGTCTTCAGGAATTCATCTCTCCCAAGTCTGCTCTGGACGCCCCGGACGGAACCTAAAGAGAGAGATGTTAGAGGACCAGGAGTGGACGTGGGTGGGCATGAAGGGGATGAAGGGAGAGTAATGGGTCTTCCGTGTATATAGAAAATGTTTCAGATCTCTTGAGTCCAGCTCATGAAAAATGGGAGCAAAAACAAAGGTGTTGCTTTTACATTTGTGTTCCGTAATTAACTCCATGTATACTGTAAATGTCAATGTAAAAACATCGACGTGAGTCATTGTTCTTTTGTTTATGTTGGAAACAAAGAGATGAGACAAAAAGGATGTTTAGAAAAAAAAAGTCAACAGGAAAGAGAAACTTCTTTAGCTCGTCTGTTCTTTCCAATGACAGCACTTAAATTTAAGCGGGACATGAAAAGCGTTATTTTTTAATTGAAATAACGTTTTGATACTTTTCATGGTTTTTATACATCATATGAATATCAGCTTGATTTTGATTACCTTCCTAAATTTTTCCTTGTGATGTAAATCTTGGCATATTTCACCGTTTGAAATAAGACAATAAGAAACCACCAGAATTAACATTACTTTCACTCCCATAGTTTTAATGCCACATGCACAGTCTATATTTTAAGATGTAGGCATTTTTGTTTACTTTTCGTCACTGTGTTTCCCACTGCTAGATAACTGATGGTTCTTTTGTCAAATCACCATCATCAGAGGAGCGTAGAGACCGTGAAGGTTCATAAGGTAAAAGCAGTTCTGAAAGATGAGAAGGCCCAAGACCACGAAGACACTTGAAAACCATGAAAAGAAGCTTAAAATCTATCCTAAAACATACCTGGAGCCAATGCAATGAATTTAAGACGGGTGTCATGTGCTCCCGCCTCCGGAGTCCTGATCTTCGTCAGGACATGTGCTGCTGAATTTTGTGGAAGTTGTAAACCTGAGATACTCTTTTTGGGAAAACCAGAAAGCAGGGCATTATAGTAATCAATCCTACTGGAGATAAAAGCATGCATCAGTGTCTCCGTGTTGTTCAAACAGAGAATGTTTCTCTCTAAGCCTCAGGACCGATGACTAAAACTTTTGTTTGAGCTGGAGAAAGTTTTCTGCCATCCAGGATTTGATGTCTAAAATGCAGTTAAAAAGTGCATCCATTGGCCGTGTGTCATCGGGAGATACTGAGATGTACAACTGTGTATCATCAGCATAACTGTGAAAGCTCACTCCATGTCTTCTGATGACGCTGCCAATAAGCATATAAAGGTTAAATAGTACTGTGCCTAAAGTTGAACCCTGGGGCACACCACATGTGATCTTGTGTACCTAAGGGGAGCAGGTATCTAGATTCATCATAAAAGTCCTGTCTGTGACATAGGATGTAAACAATTTGTGAACAGCACCAGAGAGGCCAATCTGTTTTAAACGGGTTAAAAGGATAATGTGGTCTACTGTATCAAAGGCAGCGCTTAGATCCAGTAGAACCAACACTGTCACCCTCTGTGCATCATAGTTTAATCTGAAACCTTTCAAAATCTTCAAAAGGGCCGTCTCTGTGCTGTGGTTCACCCTAAAACCAGACTGAAATTTCTCTAGGACATTATGAACGTTAATAAAATCATCACAGTTGTAGTGTAACTACAATGAAAATTACAGGCCTCTCTCATCTTTTTTTGCACAAATATGTGGCTCCCAAACACATTTTGCTACTCTGGGTCAGGTCACTTTCATTTAAAGAAAGGGTACAGCAACTTTCACCTGAGGAACACACTTTAAAGCGCAGGTACAGCCTGCCTTTGGTTCACTCTCCGCTCCTTTCACCTAATGCTACCAAGCGCGTCCCCACAACACCACACAGGATCTGGGCTGGAGGTGAACGGTCGTGAATGAAATGAAGTCACAGCTCTGTAGAATCTCAAATGCTAAAGAAAGGCTGGGCCCATAGCGTTTAGAGCTCACATCTAAAAATGTCACATAAGCGGTAGCTGAAAATTCTGCACCTACAATTTGGACAAAAGCATATTCATGAAATTAGAATGTGTTGGGATGATAATTGTCAGAACTTTAGCTAAGTATTAAAGAAAACTTTCATTAAATTCACATTTCTGTATTTAAAATGGCTGCTTTTTTTGCCTGATGCCTGTGTTTTCATTGGCTGTAAACTGAAATCAACCATAATTAAAAGAAGTTAAGGCTTTGAAACATCGGTCTGTGTGGAATCAATCTATATAATGTGTCTCACTTAGTGAAAGACGTTTTTGTTGTCTGTCATTTTGATCGATGGGGTAAAATAAATCCGGTTATAATCTATTTTTGCCCGTCAATTTTTAAAATGATAACATATTCAATAGCATTATTCATTTTAATCAATATTGAATCCGAACAAGCTGAACAGAGAGCTATTTACAAACAATGCAATTAAACGATTGCACTTAAAATGCGAACAGTTCACCTGCTGTGGCCTAAACTCACTGTCTCACAACGCTTGTGCATAATCAAATAGTGGGACTGCTGCAGATGTAATTGTCGTGAGGTTTTAGTTTTTTTGCTACTGTAAGATGACTTCTCATGGGGGTTAAGATGTTGTTGTGGAGGATGAATCCGTGCTCTGCTGCCACACCGGACACCAAAATTAAGCGCAACTTCAGCCAAAGTTTTGAAATTAGGGCACATTTCTCCAACTGAAGTCAAAAGTTAGAAAGACTCAAGCTAGCTAGCGCTTCAGCGGGAGGAAATCCCACAGCTTCTGCACCGGTGGTTGCGACAACCGGGCAATATGAAGCGCCTCTATAACCAGCCACACCGGTCAGTCACAGTTGTGCTCCAAAGCCTCCGTAAATCTAAAACGCGCTGTCAAGCTCCCGGGTTAGCGAGATGCATTGAGTACAGCGTCCAGGTCTGAGATGATGCTAAGATGCACTCATGGGAATCTCTTTTTTTTTTTTGTTGATTGATGGTACTTACCTGTACTCTATGCGTAAAGTAGAAAAGATTTTTCCATCACCGTTTTAAAATCAAAAGAAAGTCAAAACAGAAGACATTAAGTTTACCCTGGCGTCTGTATGGCTTCTGGCCTGGAAATAGTTTGATGGATCGGATCTTAAAACAAATGTTCTTCACAATTTTAACAAATCTGAATTCCAGCGTTGGACAATCCAGATCTGTTTTCTTACATTGCTTAAACTTTTTCACAATATTTTTTCCAATAACTTCCTTAAAAAAAGAAGAAGTCTCACTGCAAGTCCACAGTTTAATGCCATTGAAAATTTATTGTGATATCTGATAGTTTACATTAGAGTGAAAACAGACACGTGAAATGGCTTCACTAAGACAGAATGCAAAGCAATGTAGTCAAAAGCATATATTTGTCTTTAAATTTAGAGGGGGAAAAAAATAAAACAGGCACGACATAAAGCCATTATAAATACAACATGCTGTAGACCTTAAACTGGAGTTTTAACAGTCCTAAGAAAAGATCATTTTCCCCCGGTACACACAATCCCGCCTTTGATTGACAACCTTTTAGGTGACGGAGTTCAAAAAGCAGACAGCCAGCGTCACAGTAAAACAGAACAACAGAGAAAGTAAACAGTTTTCAGCAGCAAATACCAACAACGACTTTCAGCGTTTGATGCGGTACAGCTCAGAGAGTCTAAACATTCTGCAGGAAGGCGACGCCGTGAGCGACGCGCTTTCTAGCCTTTAAATTTGTTATAGAGGTTGAATCTCCCGGAGCCGATCGGCTTCGTTCCCGACACGCCCGGCAGAACCTGGTTCTTATTTGGTACACATTGGTGACGCCGGCGGCTGCTTTTTGTTTACTCAACCCATCATCGAAGGGAAGAGCTTTTAGAAGATCTTCGGTTAGATCGACCACTGCTGGCGGCGTCCCGGAGGACTCTTCGGACAGACTGGCTGGGTGTGATTAACGGAAGGAAATATCCTATGTGTGTTCAGTAACAATTTCAGCTGGCATGAATAGTGGGTGGAAGCTAATTTCTTCCAAATTTAGCAAACAGTTGTAAATTTTAAGATATTAGGTGGGCTGCTACATTCGAAGAAAGTCCTTTAATGGTGCATTCAAGTTCTTGAACTAGAGAAACTCTCGAGACTTCCAAATATGAAAATGTATATTTTTTTCTCATAAAGGAAATAAGTTCATGGCATAAATGTTAATTTGAACATCAGTCAATCCCTATATGACTGAAATTCACCTTGTAACAGCCGCCAAACAGACCAGATGGCCAGAACATTTTGAAGAATGGGCCTGACAGCTCAAATGAATAAGAGACATCATATTTCAAAACCTAAATTCAATGAAGACTGCTTGAATCCACCACAAAGGAGTAACTTAATGCTTAAACTATGTTTATGTGACACATGTGGAGTACATTTCTTGATCCCAGAGACTAAATTGTGCAGAGCTGCTCAAAAGCACATCAAGACAACTGGCTGTAGAAGATTTTTTTGTTTTGTTTTGTTTTTGCGAACTGAAATAAACGTAGGCTGAAAGTGTCTCTAAAACAGAAAACACTATAGTCACGGAGATAAAAAAAAAACAAAAAAAAACATCGACCCAACACATCACAATAAATAGAACACAGAAGCTAACAGCTCATTTTTGGACAAAAGTAAACATGTCTGTGGAATACAATCAGATAAAACAGCCAGCGTTGCTGCGGAGGACCTCCAACATGTCCGCCGCCTGAAAGCGCTCGAGCGTACAGGAGACACGAACTGTGGCGGTGAAAGGGTCTCGATAAAGGCTTTCCTCGCGACACGGTGGGAGATTCCAGCTCGCCCTCGACGTCTACACGGCTCAGCAGAGACCTAAACACCGGCCCTCGAAACGGGCTCTCACCACACAAGCTAAACAAATAAGCTAAAAATCCACAAAAATAGGGGATAAATCACTTGCAAAAAATAAAAATAATAAATGAACCGGCGGCTCTTGACCTCAGATCAGCAGCAGTGAAAACAGAGCGCTGCAAAAAAAAAAAGAAATAAAAATAATAGAAAGGGAACAAACAGAAAGAGAAGAGAGGGGGGGGGGGGGGGAGGGAGGACAAAGAGAAAGTAAACATTCACTTTTCATGTGCAGCCATGCACGTGGGCTGAAACACATGCAAGCACACACACACACACACACACACACACACACACACACACACACACACACACACACACTCTCTCAGACAGAGGTACAGTGAACAAAAGTGCTTCAAGTTGGGGAAGTAAAAGAACTAACCCAGTAGAAATACGTATAAAACCTTAAATATGTCACTTTATGTACAAAAACTATCACGGGCCAATATCTCAGCGGTTTCTGTATTTAAATTTTCAAGTAGGTATCATTGCTATCTATTAAGGGTTTGCATTGTCAACGTTATCTTGTTTTTTTTTTTTTTTTGTTGAATAAAAGGTCAGAGTGATCTGACTGACCTTGCCGGCAAAGTAATCAATCACTGCTGAATTTATTTATTTTTTTAACTGCCATCCTTTAAACCAACAACATATTCGGCCAGTTCTCAGCGGGTATGAAGGAAAAAGAAAAGCCCCGGGCATCTCACGTAGTTACAGCGTTTTCCTCCATGTTTTACTCTGAGAAATACTATACTCAATATCCATTCATTTGTGCACCTCTAAATATTATCGTAGAAAATATATATATAGACAAAGAAAAAAAAAAGGGCAGAGTTGTCAGAGGATTGTTTAGGGCCGTGTTGAACCAGAACAAGGGAAGACACATCGGTTCACATGAAGGATTTCCAAGTTATGCACTGCACAACATAAAAAAAAAGGGCGGGGGAGGCTGTTCATGTTTTGAAGAGGCACGAAATTCATTCGGTTTGGAGGCAAAAATCCAAGTCGAAGATAGTTCAAATATGCTAGCACAAGAAAAGAGCAAAAAAAAAAAAAAAAGAAGAAAAAAAGAAACCCTAGAAGAGTGAGGTTTTTTGAAAAGCAGGGAGGAATCCATGACCTCTTTGTCCTTTAAGAACGGCCCAAAAACTGAGAGGAAAAGACAAAATCTGAGGATAAAATTAAAGCAAAATCCAATACAATTTTTGTCTGTTAAAAAAACAACAAAAAACATCGTTTTGCCTCCAAACCGAGACAAAACACGGGCCTCAGCAACGTGCAAAGGATGTAGCGTCGTTCAAGTATGTCACCGTGTAAATGCGTGACCACACACGCACACTGTGCATATATACACACAGTCATATGCATATACACATATGTGCATGACAATATATATATATATATATATATATATATACCGAAACCATGTTCCAATCAATTTCTACATACTACATACAATATCATAGTATTGATGGATATGTAATCATAGTATGTGTATTTATATTCATATGTAGCAGTGACTTTCATTGTTTCATTACTAGACAATGGGATAATACAGAGTGGACGTCAGCTTCCCCACTCTAAAAATGATTTCTGCTCCTTTTTCGTGTATCTTTCATTCATGGTGCTGCTGCAAAATGGAACCAGCCACAATCGCAATTAGCCAAACACTACAAATATGTATATATCTATATATTCATATATATATAGATCTATATGTGTATCTATATATAATTTTATACCTTTTTTTTTAAAAGTCAAACAAAATAGTAGGTGCTGCTTTCGATGCCTTTTGGGTGCTGAAAAGTACCAGAAAGGGAGAATAAAGAAAAATCAAAAAAAAAAAAAAGAACAATAAAAAACATAAGGAAACGTCAGGTATAAAATCCATAGTTACTGGAATCCTAGCTTAAAAGAAAAAAAAGGGGAAAAAACTGCTACATGTTTCTAACTATAATAACTATAAACTCCCTTTGCCTGTTTCTCAACCCATCCCTGATTGTTCATTTGGAGAATAGCGAAGAGAAAGAAGAAGAAAAAAAAGCACACTCAAAAAAACAACAAATAAACCAAACAAAACTCATGGAAATAAAATGCTAACCAGTAACATCCATCTGCCATCAAACCGAAGCTTCACCAAACCCGAAAGTTAAAACTATGGCAAATAACATAATAATAATAAAGTCTTCAAAGATGAGCGGAATACAGAAAACAACAACAAGATGTCTTTTTCAGTGGAGTCTCTCCGTACACACAGGGGTCGCCACGTCACCACAATCACTTGTAAAAGCGTGTTTCGGTGGAGCCGAGGCTAGGTGCAGGGTGGGGGCGTATGGCGAGGGAACCCAAACGCTCAGCGGCGGCGACGGAGAGCACACAATCTTCAAGGTGGCGTGGGTTTTTCTTTTAACTCCACTTCCTAATGCATTCGTTCATGTCCGTTTCACGATGAGCGGGTGGGTGTGTGCACGTGACGGAGGCCAGCGAGTGGAGGTCTTTTCTTTTAAAAGGGAAGAAGGTGTGAGAATGTGGGCAGGGAGGAATGGGATGGGAAGATAAGGGGGGGAGGGGGTCAATGGTTGACGCTCCACTCAGTTCAATACAGAGCATTCCAAGGTCAGCGAAAGAGATTTAAATGGATGGGACGTGGCCTTCGTGTCACTCCCATCCGTTGTCCTTGATCATGTGAGCCAACTCGATGATGAACTTTCCCTCTTTGTATTTTTGACTGCTCTCAAACGCATGTTCCTGTGAAAAATAAGCAAAAAAGAAAGAAAGAAAGACTGGGTTACTGAATGGATTCGTTTTAAACCAGCAAAAAAAGTTCAATGTCATGCAATATTTAGTCTACTGTCACAACTGACAAAGGACTGATTATCAGAAAAGTATATCAACAATCACTAACAAAAATAAGAACCCCCCCACCCCCCACCCAAAAAAAATGCTGTTCTGGGGAAATATTTTAACATTCAGTCACCAGCAGGTAGTATACGGTATGTGAAAAAGTATTAGCCCCCCTACAGATTTCTAATGTTTTGGCTTTTGTTGTCGCACTTAAATGTTTCAGATCAGACAAAGAAGGTCATATTAAATGCAAATTGCAGCTTTAAAATAATGGTTTTATTTATGAAGTAAGGGGGGGAGCAATCCAAACCTGCCTGGACCTATGTGGAAAAGTAATTGCCCACCTAAACCTAATAACTACTTGTAGCAACCCCAATGAGTTTTAAACATAGCTGTGGGGGAGTTTTTTGTCTACTCTACTTTGAAGAATCATTTTAATTCAGATACATTAGAAGGTTTTCAAGGAGCCAGTTTGAGGTCATGCAAAAACATCCATCCATCCATTTTTCTATACCCGTCCATCCTAATGCAAGGTTGCTGGGGGGGGGGGGAAAGTACCCAGACAGAACCCACACATGCACATGCGAACTCAGGACCTTCTTGCTGCAAGGCAACAGTGCTACCAACTGCGCCACTGTGCATGCAAAAACATCTACATCGGATTTGAGTCAAGAATTTTACTAGGCCGTTAAAAAAAACTGTCTTCATGTTTTTTAGGGTGCATTCTAGCGGACAAACTTTTTACAAACCACCCTGTGGTGGATGGCAAAGAAATACAATTTTCAACTCGCCATTTGTAGCCTCATATATGTGCCAAAATCGAGCAATCTCAAACAAAAATTGTCATTTTACACCCACTAGGGTCAGATAAATGTCCTCCACCTTGAATTACCCTGCTGTTGAAAGTGTGCTATACAAATAAAATTGCCTTGCCTTGCCTTGCCTTGCCTCCATTAAAATTGTTAGTCCACGACAATTCTGAGGTTCATAAACAGGAAAGATCATTCCGGATGCTGTGAGCACTCTGGAATGGGAGAGGAGCCCACAGCAGCACTGCTGCAGAAGAGTAAGGATACGCGCTTCACATCAGAGTCCCCAAAAGTCTCCAATAACTCCAAAAATAGTCGCAAGATTTGTCGTAAGTTGTTATTTGGAAAAATAATTGCTAATGGGGCCTAAGACGTCACTAAATAGAGCAACAAAGTTGCTGTATTTAGCGATATATGGAGGCAGCCGTTCTCCCTGATGGCATGAAAACAAACTTTTCGGCTCACTGTTAAGTTACAATTGCGTTATGAATTGGACTTAGCTGACCGAAATGTTAAGATGTATATTTTTTTGTTTTGCTGTTAAATATTCGATGTCATGAGCACTTTAAATAAATATATTGAAAGGATAAACTACATTAGGCACATCAATGCATAAGGAAGGCATATTTAGAACTGTAATTATTTCTAGCTAAACATTTGGAACTGCAGGCGAGTACATCTGCGAGTGTATAACCACAATATTATTGAATTATATGTTTACATTTGTTTTAACAATGGTTATTAGTGGCGCAACGGTACACAATAACGGTTCACTATGTTTTCGGTACACTTTAATCAAGAAAAATACATGCAAATGTGCATATGACTTTTTTTTTACTTTAATCAGCATTAAAGAAAATGTGTTCCTGAATTCTTTCCTTTTTTTAAAAGGTTTTGTTGGTGCCAGTGGCCTTTATTAGAAAGTTGCTAGACAGGAAGAATGGGAGAGAGAAGGGGGAAGACATGCTGCACATGTTCATGAAATCGTTTTTTCAAGGACTTTCAAACTCTTTTTCTGGGTTTTTTAATGCAGGGTTGCGGGGGGGGGGCGAGTACCCAGACAGAACCCACGCATGCACAGGGGAGATCATGCAAACTCCACGCATAAAGACCACCGCCCGGGATTTGAACCCAGGACCTTCTTGCTGCAAGGCAACAGTGCTACCAACTGTGCATGCAAAAACATCTACATCGGATTTGAGTCAAGAATTTTACAAGGCCATTAAAAAAAACTGTCTTCATGTTTTTTAGGGTGCATTCCAGCGGACAAACTCCGCCGGCCAAATGTGAAGCCAACGCACATGTGACAAAAATTGAAGTTCTCCTCGTCAAAAGTCCTTACTCTGGCTCCCTGTAGCTCAGAGAATAGACTTCAAAATACTTTTACCAGTTTATAAATCCTTCAATGGCTTAGCACCAAAATATGTTGAAGATCTACTGTTACTATAGCAACCCCCCCCCCCCCCCCCCCAGACAACGCAGGTCCTCTAATTCCAGCATCCCTAGAATCAGAACCAAACATGGAGAAGCAGCTTTCAGTTTCTATGCTCCTCTAATCAACTGCAAAGCTGCTGAAACACAGTTCTTTTAATTTACAACTAAAAACGTATCTGTTTAGAGCTGCCTTTAATTAATGCTTTGTTGTATCATGTTTTGTGTATTCTTCTTGTTTTACTGCTGTTTCTACATTATATGCTTTGTAATGTATCTGTGTCTGCTTCTTGCATTATTGCAGTTTTTACTTTATATGCTTTATCTGTGTTTTACTGCTATTTTTATTTTACCACTTAATCATGTAAAGCACCTTGAATCACCTTGTTGTTGAAAGTGTGCTGTACAAATAAAACTGCCTTGCCTTGCCTCATCCACTAGGGGCTGGCTTCAGAAAGGAGCAAGTTCCTATTGACTCCCATTTAAAAAATTCCAACTTCACATCAGAAATAAACATTTTTACAGCCTGGTTCAGAAAACCATTTTAGGTTTAATAGGTCATGTTTCTGAAGGGGTCGAGTGTTTTTATAACTCATCTGTTTAGATGCAATTTAAGATTGAGATGAGATCTCAGATGAGCCGTCAGCGCTAGCGGCTGGTGGCTAGCGGCATTTTTTTGTATTTTCCGGGCGTGACGAGACGAGTGATGCGCCCAAGATGGCAAGTGGTGGGAACCGCCCAATCGGGCTTCAAATCACCTCATCAGACACCTACGGGTGTCGTCACGGAGGCTCCGGCTTTCGGAGGTCCTTCTTAAATAAACAGTCTATGGTGAATTCACACTTGATGGTCCAGCAGACTCGCTTCGATTGGGGTGGTTCACTTTCACATTGCACTTTCTCAAACGAATCGAAGCTGTTGAGCAACATTTTACCTCCTTAGCCTGTGGTGGCGCAGCACCAAGAAGCCCTCAACACAGATACACTTCCTGTTCTGTGAATATGCCAAGTCCTGGTAAATCAAAGCATTTACATACTGATTAACTGTCTGTAAGGGCCAAAAAGTTGGAGCTTTTCCTTCTAGGTACTTAACTCTCAACCAGTCATTGAGTGCAACTAAAAATCAAATCAAATTCCTCGCATAGAAAATTTAGATAATCATGTCAAGAATGCCAAAAAAACATATTTGAGCGTATAAAATTAACAAAAAAATGTAAGAATTGTACATTTGAATACTCTATGATATATTAGTACAGTATATTAACAAAAAAGTAAATGTTTGACTTTCAGATAAGCCAGTCAACAGTAAAGCTGGACAAGCTGAAAATCTAGTGATTACAAGTCGCTATTTAAGCAATAGGTGCATCTCTAAAACAGTGTTTGTAATTGGATTTCATTCTGAATCTCACTAATGGTTTCAGTTGTAACTGGATTAAACTGGATTGAACCGGATTACATGTATCTGGATTTAAACTGGTACAATTAGCCTATTCTGAATGACTTTAGTTGTGAAGTGATGTTTTAAAGTGCTCATGGCAACGTCTTGTATAGTTTATTAAAACCATCATATACAATATAATCAAGATAAAATAAACTTCTTTCAGAAGTGTGTATGTGTATGGAGATTAGCTCACAATTTGAATAGCGCAGCATAAAAAAAAATCTATCATTTCTGATCCCTGGGGAAGGAGGCGGAAATTACATGATTGGTACTACGATGTCAACCAGCTTGCAGAGAGAAAACTAACTTTTCGCATTGTTTGTTGGTCAAACATTTTTCCAAGTTCAATCTTCATTCTTGAAGCAGTGCCCCATCAGTGTGTAGCAAGATATTGTTCCAACACCAGAGAAGCAGGTTTAATCCTGTTTAGGTTTCCAGAAGATCCGATTCATCAAGAAGATCGGGCAAAAAAAAAACCAAAAAACAAGAGGTGCGTGAAACCAGAGACAAGTGGACCCCAACGGATGCATCGAGGCTGTGCTCGGCACACTTTGAGCTAAAACTAAAGTAAAGCAATTCCTCATCAATATTAGTCATGTTAACATTATATAATAATAATATTAATAATAATAATAACAATAATATTATAATAAATGTAATAGCTACAAATATAACTACATCATCTAAATCTCGATGACATCGAATCTGAATTAGTCTTATTTGAGATTAATGACATGCTAGATCTATACAGAATCAAACAAAAACAGATGAATTGTGATTTTTTTTTAGCTTTATTACCCCTTAGCAGAACGCTGCTTACTTCCAGGTTTAAACCCGCCGATCTTCTTGAACAACTTCTATTAACATATACATATTATAGATCATTGGAAAGCTAAGAGTCTTGTCATTCCAATGGTGTATGTCAATCAGATATACAATCATAACTGCAGACAACAGTGAAATATTTTCGCAAACCACCCTATGGTGGATGGCAAAGAAATACAATTTTCAACTCGCCATTTGTAGCCTCATATATGTGACAAATTCGAGCAATCTCAAACAAAAATGGTCCTTTTACACCCACTAGGGTCAGATAAATGTCCTCCATTAAAATTGTTAGTCCACGACAATTCTGAGGTTCATAAACAGGAAAGATCATTCCGGATGCTGTGAGCACTCCGGAATGGGAGAGGAGCCCACAGCAGCACTGCTGCAGAAGAGTAAGGATACGCGCTTCACATCAGAGTCCCCAAAAGTCTCCAATTACACCAAAAAAAGTCGCAAGATTTGTCATAAGTTGGTTTTTGGAAGAATAATTGCTAATGGGGCCTAAGACGTCACTAAATAGAGCAACAAAGTTGCTGTATTTAGCGATATATGGAGGCAGCCGTTCTCCCTGATGGCATGAAAACAAACTTTTCGGCTCACTGTTAAGTTACAATTGCGTTATGAATTGGACTTAGCTGACCGAAATGTTAAGATGTATATTTTTTTGTTTTGCTGTTAAATATTCGATGTCATGAGCACTTTAAATAAATATATTGAAAGGATAAACTACATTAGGCACATCAATCCATAAGGAAGGCATATTTAGAACGGTAATTATTTCTAGCTAAACATTTGGAACTGCAGGCGAGTACATCTGCGAGTGTATAACCACAATATTATTGAATTATATGTTTAAATTTGTTTTAACAATGGTTATTAGTGGCGCAACGGTACACAATAACGGTTCAGTATGTTTTCGGTACACTTTAATCAAGAAAAATACATGCAAATGTGCATATGACTTTTTTTTTACTTTAATCAGCATTAAAGAAAATGTGTTCCTGAATTCTTTCCTTTTACTTTTTTTTAAAAGGTTTTGTTGGTGCCAGTGGCCTTTATTAGAAAGTTGCTAGACAGGAAGAATGGGAGAGAGAAGGGGGAAGACATGCTGCACATGTTCATGAAATAGTTTTTTCAAGGACTTTCAAACTCTTTTTCTGGGTTTTTTTGGGATGTAGGTTTAAAATGAAAGCAAACAGCTGATAAATTAGCCTGAACCTTATATCTATCCAGTTATTTTTCAATTAAAGCTCACGTAATAAAAACAAAACAAAAACAAATTCAATTTGCTTTTCTTTATTTAATGTCATTTTCAGACATGAGAGAAACTGATATACAAGAGTAACGTTATAGCCATGGAAGCTATTTCTGATGCTTTTAACTAAATTAAAATGAAACAGCAGCGAAGAGAGACATCCTTAAAAAAAAAAAAAAAAAAAAAAAGAGGGCAACGTCGCATCTTATTTCGAAGCGCCAACAAAAAGAGACAGCAGGACACAACAGCTCACTTTTTTTAATTTTTTTTTTACACTGCCTCGTTTTTATCTGGGAACAGCGAGGGAGCTTTTTGGTGACGCACGGAACAACACGAGAACAGAAAATGGTTTCTGACAAAAATCATCTCTCTCAGATGTAACATTATATGTCATTAAGGGCTGTGTGATTTCCGGTCGGTGCCTCTGTCCTGCCCGCCGTCACGAGGATCTCGTGCGTCAGCGTCTTCGCTCCTCATCTCGCGCTTCTCCTTGTAAACCAGCTCGCCCCTGCCGTGATCCGATCGTCTCCGTCACTGAAGGAGTCCCTGTCTTCTACTTTGCTCAGTTATTTTGCACTCCACTGTAGTCTTTTCAGACAATTACCGGAACAAGGCTCTTGAAAACGGTGTGACATTTAATCACTGTAGAGTCTCTGAGGAACCAGTCTGGCTGCCTGTGGCCAACCTTTTGCCGCTGTAATTATGTGGTGTGCTGGGAAACCGCAAAGTGGCCGATCGCAGCCGCCTTAACAAAAACCTGAACAAAAGTGTCACGGCGGCATTAAAGAACACTGCCTTAAAGGGAGCTGCTTTGCTCTTTTGACCTGTAATGATATAATTTTTCACCCTGACATGCAGAAATGCCACATCGTTTGCACAACAGTACGGTGGCAGCTTTAGTGAAGAGGCCTGAGGGAAGGATTCGGAGAGTGAGAGACTTACGTATTTCCAGCCCAGGGTGGTTTTACAGTTTTCACAGTAGATATCAGCCACAGCATGTAAACCTGTGAGGAGAACCCGCTCCTCAGCTGGCCCGCAGCCCACATTCACCCTGAAAGTAAGGAGAAAATTTGATTAGACAAAACGAAAAGCTGAAAATATTTAATCAAAAACTCTTTTTTTTATTATTATTATTATTCATACAGCACTTTTCATGCACACTGAGTCTTATTACAAAGTGCTTTTACATTTGACATTTCGCTCCACTGGGTTGAGCAGTCGGACCAAAACTACAGTCAGCGGAAACAGGGTCCATTAAGAATACATTATCAAATAAATGCATAAATGATTAGAAATAAACTAATACCCACTGGTTAAGTTAACTGAAACAAATTCAGACCCTAGTTTCATAGCCTATGTTACCATTTCATGCAAACTGACTTTATTTCCGTACCACTAAACAAACCATTTACTACCAAACTAACAGGAGGAATGACTTGATATCATAATATAAACTGATCATTAACATTCTCATTTAAAAAAAACTCAGTAAAATCTGCAAAATGTAAATGTATATTATTTTATTCAACATTTTATATTACATCATAAAATGTTGCTTATGTCATTTATATTCAGTGTTTCCGATGTTTTTTGGGGTAGTCATCGCTTGTGAAATGTGTAAAATTAAATCAAGATAACTATTTCCTCACCGAAAACTATAAATATTCAATTATCAAAGCAGCTGCAAAATTTGGAATAAAAAAATTAATATATATATAAATATAAATATATATATATAAATATATAATATATATATAAATATATATATATATATATATATATATATAAAACCGTCATCCCTTCGTATTCTTGCAGTTTCAGTCATTTCACAACCTGAAAAGTCATGTACGATGTTGTTTTGTACCGACCAAACACCAATCTTCACCTGCCTCTGTGTCGTTTCTGCACGATTTTACAACCAATGATTTCAGGGAGTTTTGTATAATCTACTTTAAGTCCATCGCAAGTCTATTTTTGTTGTCGGAAACAAACTGGGTGCATTACAATTTCTTTTAAAACATATTAAATCAAATTATACATGAGCATTTTTATGACTCCTTACCTGGCTAAATGATTAGAAATAAAACTGATATCCGATGGTCAAGCACAAAATGCTTTGTTATGCAAATCGCTAGCAATGATACGGTTTAATGCAAAAAGAAAACATCCAAACTTTTTCCTTATTGAAGGAACTGCTATCATTTAAATGAGGAGAATCTGTGCCAAAATCAGGTTAAAAAGCCTTTCCAGCTCTTCTTCTACCTAGATCTACCAACAACGCTTTGAAAAACTATTTCACTGAGGGATGGAGCAAAAAAAGACAAAAACAATATTTTATAGGATTAGGAGTAACTAAAAAAATTGGTTTTAACTTCAGAACCCAATAAAAATGGCTCACACTGTTCACATGGTACTCTTAAAAGACTGAATGTTTGGACTGAGTTATTCATCCTGTCAAGCCTGTGGAGTGCTTCTTTCATTCAACTCGCTGTGGCAGGTGAGAACAATGTAACTCAGATTCCGGTGGCACAAAGCTGTTGCATGGTGACACCTAAAAATGTCTTTGGCCTTTGGCGATCGACGTCTGTGTGTTTCATTAAGACTCAAGGCCCAAACAGAGGAAAAAACCAAGTCATAAAAGCACAACAGTTTTTTTTTATTTTATTGAGTTTAAAAAGATGGATGATGTTTCTGCAGAGTGGACTGAAAATAACCCAACAGAGAGCACAGATGAATCTAGTACAAAAACCTACCACAGGGTTCCTATTCAGTTTGGAAAAGTCTGCAAAAGCATGTAATTAGATTTTATCATTTTCAATAGGCTTTAAAATTAATGCGTTTTAAATTTGAATTGCATAATTTGTCTATGATTTGTTTTGGCCTTGAGATAACCGAATCAGTGGTTCTCAACTAGATCTGGTTAAGATGATGAACAAAGCTTTGAAGCTGGCTTTTTTTTTGTTTACGCAACAAAATAAAGTACATAAGATTAAAAAAATGTATACATTTTGAAACAGCTCATAAACGTTAGTCTAGGTTAGTTTTACAGACCATGCATCATACATACCCACCTTGGTTTGGCAACAGATTATTTAAAAGTAATTTTCTATAATTTACTCAAAGTCTGTTATGAGAAAATGTTATATAACTCAAATAATATTTACCAGAAGGAGATTAGTTATTTTACTTTGGCCCATATGGAGATCACACCTACAATCAATGGAAATAGAGTGTAATATAAAGTTTTCAGAATATATGTGTAAAAATGTGAGACGTGAGAATTTTTCTCATTATTTAGCTCCATATTTAATGAGAAAATGTAATTACGAAGAAAATAAACTGCCGAGAAAAAGAAGTACTCTCAGTATATCTATACACAGCTGAAACCAGATATGTACACACACCAGGGGTGTTTGAGTCCAATCCTCAAGAGCTACCATTCTGCATCTTTTAGATGGATCTCTTCGCTAACACACATGAATCAAATGGCTGAACTCCCTCAGTCATCTAGCTCTGCAGAGGCCTGGTAACGAGTTCTAACGAGTGTTTTAAAGAGAGTCTTAAGCTAACTGCGTTACCTTTAAATCAGACTAAACATTTCTAGTTTTTGTCTGTTAGAATGACCAAAATTATCTCTAATTGCTAAATACCAGAATAAAAAAGGAGAGATTTAACTGTGTTCATATTCTGAAGTTTACCATATTTGATAGATTTCCATTTTAAGCTCTATGACTTCGGTTAAATGTTTCAGTCGCATCGTTTCCAACTATAGTTTGCTGGAATTTTGGCCCATTCCTCCTGACATTACTAATGTAACAGAGTCATGCTTGAATGCTACCTTAGTTTTCATCTCTGCCCACTAATTAGATCACGAGATCAGGGGTTTGGGATGACCACTTCAAAACATTGACTTTGATAGGATTTTGTGATGCGATGCAGTGCCTTCTGCAGCAAAACACCTCCACAGCATAATGCTGCCACCCCCAAAACTGTACATATGGGATGATGGTCTTCGGGTTTCAAGCTTCCCCCTTTGTCCTCCAAATGTAACAGCGATTATTATGGTAAAACGGTTCAATGATTGTTTCATCAGAACACAGAACATATCTCCAAAAATTAAAGTGATTGTCCCTTTTGAAACTGTAACCCGTCTCTTATTTTGCTTTTGTAGTAATGGCCTCTTCCTCGCTGAGTGGCCTTTAGGGGCATCTCGGCTTAGGGCTAGTTCCACCATGGATAATGACTCTCTAACCAACTTTAAACAGCTTTACAAAGTTCTTTACAAAGTTCTTTACTTCTATTCTAACACCAGGCATAAACAATGAGCAAACTTGTGATAAATGCATAAAAGGTCATTTTTAATTGCTTGTTACGGAGAAACAATAATCCTCTATTTAAAGGGTTTTAGTAAGTTCCTCTTCTCACTTTTGTCAAATCACAAATCGATCAGTTGATCCAGACACCCTAAACAAGTAACTTCGTTTCTGAGATTATGCAACTTTAACTGATCACTGTGAATCTGAAATAAATCAGATGTTCATAAAAAGGTAATTAAAGTATTTTTTTATAATAAAGAATAAAGACGGATACTTACACTGAATTAAACAGATAGGCTCTTCCTTGACTGCCTTGAAATGACTGGAACACAGAAAGAAAGAGAAAAAGTTAGTTGACATTAAGGAGTCCCATCAACAGTGCTGAGCGAAGGAATGCTATTAAATGATGCCCCGGGGCATCGTTTTCCTCCCCTTGACTGCTGTGCATACTTCTTCCTCCACCTTGTCGGCGTTTCCCGCAGAAGGTTGGCAGCAGATAAGAACTAAAACGGAGCTCACAAATGCTGGAGGACGAGCATGAACACATCAGCGAGCAAGCCTGTCAGTTTTTATAACACCACGTCTTTGTTTATTGGGAACCTCTTGTTGTACAGGCTGTCACTTCAGAGCAGAAAAAAAGCTCATTTAACCTTTAGAATTTGTCAGCACATTCTTTCAGTTTTTCTGCCAAATATTTAAAGAAGCGTTTCTGTAAGAGGATGGCACAAGCAAAACATTTGTGAGCTATGAGGAAACACCTGAAAGTGTGTTTTAAATAAATTACTTGGCAAGAACTTTTTTGATTATGTAAATTCCTGATAAATATCTAATAAAATTGTCACATTTTCCTTCAGCAGCTTTAACATCTAGAGCTGTAGTATGGTGTGGGAATGCGGGAAAGCAAACCTTTCATGAGTATGCCGTTCCTATGGTTTAATGGGAGTTTTCTGTGTTTGTATGGAGCATAGATTAATGCAGGGCTGCCCCTTCCCCACCTATGGCTGAGAACTCTTCGGGTTTATATTTTTTTCCTGTTTCTAAGACAGATTAATTCAGATGTTTTTAAATTACTTTTGGCAGCGAAAACCAGACAGTCATAGTGTGGAAACAACTCCGAGGTGATTTAAGCATGTCTTATTATCAAATATGGGCCAAGTATTTTCAAAACATTTCTAAACACTGACTGTTTTCAAGCGTTTTTTATCGTTTTCTACTCTGGCTATGTCTGCTTGTACTATTTTATTCATTTTAAATAAATAAAATCTTCAGTCAGTTCTATATTATCAACTTTTTTAAGTTATAGAATATAAAAAAATCAAATTAATTTCAGGAATTGAACGGAAGGAATTCGGGAAAAAAGGTTCTTTGTTTACTGCTGATCAAAGTACAAAAAAAAAAAAGTATTTATTTTTCTTGATTAAAGTGTACTGAAAGCGTACCAAACAGTGACTTTAAACCCCCAAATACGTACCGAACTGGGATTTTTGTGTACCGTTACACCCATAGTGAATATCTGTCCCTTTGGAAAGACAATAAAAAAAAAACTAAAAAGTTTTTTTTTTGTTTTTTTTTTCAATTTTATAAAGTTGGCTTAGACTTAAAAATGACTTTCTTTCAGTTCAGGCATGTTGTGTTACTTTCTGAGCTATTTTAGCCTACTTCATGCTGTCAGACAGGTTCTGCTTGATATATTTCTTGATTCTACAGGTCTGGCAGTAATCAAGCCTGGGTGTGACTAGTTAAATTGAACTCAGCTTTCCATAAAAAAAAAGGTTAATCACGATTAAACTTTGATTATCTGAAAAAAAAGCCAAAACAGAATCCTTCTTTTCACCGGACTATGGCTTTCCTTTGATTTAAGGGGAAATAATTTGTTCTCATCTCCGTTTGCCCTCACACTGCAGGCGTTCATGTCCTACCTATCACGTCCTACAGTTCAGTGTTTGTGTCTTTAAATGCAATCTGCCCACACGCATGCAGTTCAGAGCACCAAGACGTGACCTTTTAACAGCATGGGGGAACTAGGTCAGTCCCTGTGGAGTCGACAACAACACTTCAACAGCGTTTAGGCCAACGAGGGTCTGGGGTTAGTCCATGTGACAAGAGCTGGGTGTCGTATCTGTTTTTTCACCGGGGTTCACACTGGTAAAAAGAGACGGCTTCGTCTCTAGTTGGCCTTATTTGTTCCCCAGATTCTATTTTTACACCCCCCGCCTTCTACCCGCACTGCTGCAAACCTCGCTGGAGCTCACTCTGCTAAAAACATTAGGACCAGAAAAACCTGAAAGACCAGCAACAAAAATGATTATATTCTTAGAATGCAGACATGTTGTTCTGGGGCAGCATTACAACCCTGCAGACACCCAACAATCCTATTAGAGGGATCCTGCAGGGATTGTTTTCCAAAACGTACAAATCATCAGATGGATGGAAGGAACTCTAAAACGTAGTTACTGAGCTCATTTCCTTGAGCTTATTTTAAAAACGCTTGTTCCCAAGAAATGAATTTAAGCACAAAGGAAATCTCAAAATCCCAGAATCCTCTGGACTACATGGACTGTAGGAACGATACGTGGTACTGGGAAAGTCTGCTCCAAACACCCAGAACACAAAACACACTGTGGTATGTCGGGGTAAAATGTTGCATCTTGTTTTAGTTTTTCTTTAAACTGTTTAATTATACATATTTAAAGCATTTAAACTTAAGCCAAAGCTATTAAAGCAACCTGCTGAGGTTGACTTTTACCATCTGTCTCAACAGATGTCGGCTGCAGTTTATCTTCTTCTGAAAGTTTAACCCTGAGGCTTTCATTAATTAATTTTACAGACAGTATTTTAACAATTAACATCTCTGTAATCTCACATTACAAAATGTAAGGTGTTTCTGTTTAAGGAAACTATGAGGTACGAGGTAAACGGATGAATTAACTCAATCACAGTGATGGGTAATGAAACATTTAACTCCAAATCGAGGTAAAAACTGCTTGAAAATAACAAAATTTCATCACATTCTTGGAAAAATTTCTTTTTTTTTTATTTTTAAATCCTTGACTCCTTCAGCAAAAAAGTTGTCCTGCAGTGCAAATATTTTAGTATTTTTTGGCAATTTTACAGCATTATTAAAACTTACTACTTTTTCCACCATTTACTATATTGAGATAGATTGTTTTAACCTGACAACAAGAAGAACTCAGGCATTTCTCTTCTATTTAATATATGTATACAAAATGGATTACCTGCAGGTCTATTTATTTCTATCTAAATTGTTTTAACGGGGGGGAGGTTGCAACTATTGCAACTCATTAAAGTTCTATCCCTTTTAATTTCATATTTTTTTCTCTTTTAAAACTTTAATTCTTCCATTTCTGGTAGAAACATTGTTTTTGTGGACAACTGTTCTCTCTGGTTTTGAATGCTGTGCAGCTGGAAGGATTTTTGCTGATACTTTTTATTTATGGACATTTGTTATGATGCATAACCATGGCAACAAGGTGGTTTACAACTGGCAGCAGCTGATTAACATCACAAAAGCTCAAATAATACCTCAACTACAGCCACAAAACCCTGATGAGTTGAAAAGAAGACGCCATAGATCCAGAGCATCCTCTACATCAGACTGTCATACAACTACAGAGCGTCTTCAGTCAGAGGCTTCTTCAGATCTGCAGACTGCTACAGGAGATCATCCCTACCCACAGCCATCAGCATCTACAACAAATCTTTGAAGGAACTTGCATAATGAGTTACAACAACATTTAATTTCCCTTTGGGATTAATAAAGTAATTTTGAATTTGAATTGAATTTCATATTTCTATCAAACACTATGCTTACAGAAAGATTTGCTGGTTTCTGGTATCAAGTTGCACCAAGGTTTGAAAAACGTAGTTTCTGCTAAAATTTACCATTATATTTTGCCCACGGGTTAAAGTCATTTTAATGTAAAAACCAAAAAACAGCACGGTACAGTACAGGGCAATGCAGTGTTGCCCTTCTACCATATGCTGCTGCACACAGCTTGTTAGCTGGCTGAAAGAGGGACCCTACATGTTTCTCCTAGCTTACAAGGAAAACAAACTCTGTTGTTTGGAAATGTTTCCAGTTATGAAAAACTCAAGCTAGCAGTGGAGTGGAAACCACGGAAGCTCCACCATTTATTGAGGTAACACTCAAAACTAGCACTGAAACGATTCCAGGAGTAACTCAAGTAACTCGAATACTAAAAACACTAGTTATTATTAGTAGATAGTTATTTCAGTTACACAATGCCCTCACTTATAGTGACGTTCCTTCAGTATGATCATTTCCGTTACACAACCCAATTACATCGCTTATGCCACCAACGTATCTAAAACATTAAAGGATGTCCGACAGAAATTAACGCATAGAGGAGCGTAAAGAAGAAACGCCGCGACAGAAACGACAAAAACTGCAAAGAAGTATGGCACCACTACAAGCTAAACCGAGAGGAAAACACAGAACAGTGCGTTTAGTGCTAAACGGAATTAGCATTAAACAGCAGCATGTCCTCAAACACCTTAAAAGGAAGCATCTATTGTACGCCGCGGGTCTGCGTGATATTTCTTTCAACGTTGCAAAAGCATATTAGTTATTGCAGGCGCAGATAAAAGTGTGTATATGTTAAAATGTACTGTACAACAGGTAAACTAAAATAGAAGTATTCTTTATGGTGGGAAAATTCTGGTGCAACAGCAGCAAAGTGAAAGGCAATCGGAGCATGTAGAGTCACACAAGAAAATATAATAATAATAATAATAATAATAATAATAATAATAATAATAATAATAATAATAATAATAATAAAAAACTGTACAGTAAGGACAGAATTACAACATTAAAATACTGTGTAGTTAATAAAAACTTAATTTTATTGATTCTTTGTTTTTCGTGTTCTTCAAATAGGCTTAAATTTGAATAACTGCAAAATATTTTCAATCTCTTTATCCGATTACTCAATTAATCGTCAGGATAATCGCTCGATTACTAAAATAATCAACAGCTGCAGCCTTACTTAAAACAACAGCTTCCTTTAGGCTTTGTCTTGTTCAGATTTAACCTAAAAAGTGGTGTAAAAATTGCGTTAAAGTTGACCCTTCGATCCTCCTGAACAACTTTTTACATTTAGAGATGGGTTAGAGGCAAATTAGACTTTTTGAATGAGATCTCAGACATTGCACTGCTATATCACCCTTAAAACGAAATATTATATTTTTAAAGTACCGTTCAAGTATTTGAGAGTAGTCCCAAAAACAACTGATGACCTTACTAAAGTGCTTAATGTGAAATTTTCCTCCGATTGAATTATTTTCCCCACTTGTCTGATATCAATTTGCATTCTGCAAAATGTGATATAGCTTCATTCTGAGACCTAGATAGCAATGTATTTACATTTAAATTATATAAAATATATATATATATTTCCAAATCTACTATATCTTTGGAAACATCAGGCGAACCGGGCTAAAAATACTTCAGGTTTCGAATTAATTTTATGGTTTAATTAAGACATTAACATTAGAGAGCAACAAGCAGCAGTGCTATATTGACTTTTTCGGTCACGGTCATCGTCTTGGAAAACGTCCCAGAGAGGTGGGAGCCTCAAATGGAGCTGCATCCATTATTGGGGTAGAAATGAAGAGTGTGATCATCCCACAAATGGGCTTCCATCAGGCAGATGGGTGGGACGAAGCCAAGGTGCTGAATAAAAACAGTCAGCCGGCTCGTCGGTATTCAGACCACATCGTCCCGATCCAGAACCACGTTTGCACTGCGGGCCTTCACGCTCTGCTGACAACCACTTCTCTGATTTCACGAGGAGGCTCGGATCTGCTGCATGACGCAACTTATATCCGATAGAAAATATGAGCCGACAGCTGTGTGGGAAAGCTCCGACGTGAAAAGGATGACTCTCGCAGATCTGATTTTCCGTTTTCAGAAAGTTTACAAGTCGAAAGTGCTGGCTTATAAAGAAAATAAAAAGGGGCAGAGTTAGAATGTTTTGTCTTGTTAGACTTCATGCTAATAATAATTTTGTTTACCACAAAATGTGTGTTTGTCCTATGGAAGCTGTTGGCACAGCAGGGGTGCCTCCTGGGTTACCTGATCGCTGGATCATTAAATACAGGTCTAAACACACTAAAATAAAGGTTGCATCTACCTGAATATAATCTGTCTCTTCTTAGCAAGCAAGTTGATAGCAGACCCTCATACACAGGCTGGTGTGAGATTCTCACAGCAAGATAAACAGTCAAAAACAAATAAAAAATATCAGGGCATTTACTCCACATTTTTAAACTAAAAGACAGACTTAATGTACCTGCTTTTTTTCAGAGGAAAAAAAACACATTATAACTGTTGCTAAAGTAAAGATGTTGATTATTGCAGTTATGTTTCATTTCTTTTAGATTTTTAATTCATAGATTTTATCAGAAACATTGAAAAACAAATCCTCACTAAATGTAGAAGTTTTTCAGTGTTTGTTTGGCAGAATATCTCGACTTTTTTGCTGTTCTGCTTTTCTATATATGGTAAAACCGGGAGAACAAAAAGCCAATATAAGCCGGGCAATCTCGATCAGGCTAGCCTGCAGTCCGCTGCTTTACAGACGTGCCGCTTCTAGCTCAATGGCTGCAGGTTTAAAAACACCACTGGCTTAAAGGTGCAATATGTAAGATGAACATCTTGTGGTCAAATTTGAATACTGCAGTCCATGTAAAAAAAAAAGACAAAAAACAAAAGAGTCCGCCCAGCCACTCATCCCCTCCCCTTCGTGAGTTTCATGCCAGGTTCCCAGTTATATATCAGTGGCAGCAGATTAAAGATGACGAGCGACAATAAGTCAAACACAGTAAGTTGATAAGTAGATAAATACATTTCACTGCAATTGTTGGTAAAAAGTAACTTGAGATATTTTTTAGAGCCCACTATTTTTTCTAATTTACTTCCAGTATTGTTAGCTCAACGTAAGCCTCAGTGTTTGTGTTGAAGACTTGCCAACCTTGCGGGCTCAGATGTGATTGGCTCTGGAACCAGGAAGTATGGAGGCGGGACAGATATTGTAAACAATGACTACGTCCCTCTGCGGCCTTTTTAAAATGAGAAAAACTTGCAACCACCAGGAAGGAAATCTGTTTCAATGTAACCTTCCATTTAAAAAATGATTGAGGCATTAGACTGTTGTGTAATTGTTTTACTGTAAAACTCTTGGATATTGCAAGTTTAACGAAGGTGATTGGGGAACTCCCGTCCATCGATGTTTTTTGAAACAGAAGACAGACAAATTTGTCGGTTAGGAAATATTTCCTAAGTGGGGGAAGAGTGCAGTGACCTTTAATCATCAAATAGGGTTAGCATATATATCTCAATACGCCAATATATCGCGATATTTTATGCCACGATATTGTATCGATATTCAAAAGCAATGTATCAATTAAAAAAAATATATAATTTTAATGGAACCATTAATGATGACAGTAATTTTTGTAGTAAAGTTAAAATGTATGACCGCTAGTTGGTGGCCGTTTTCACCTTTTTCGTTCCAGTGGATCAAATAGATCTAATAATAAAAGTGGATGTGTTAAAGTATGAAACAGGATAGAGTGTTTAGAACGCTGTGAGAGTTTTATGAAATCAAAATTTGGTGTGACCGCCATTTGCCTTTAAAACAGCATCAATTCTTCTTGGTACACTTGCACACAGTTTTTGAAGGAACTCGGCTGTAGGTTGTTTCAAACATCAACTCCAAAACAGAAGTTTTTAAAAAAATTTCCTAATCACTAAATGCATCAAAATTAATAATATACACAATTTATGGTCAATAAATCTCTCCAACAGCAAAAAAAAAGAAGGTAAACATTAAGACGTAAGTGTAAATTAGTGAATGAATCTGTGGTATTTATACATTTTAACCAAATGTTCTTTACAGCACATAAAGTAGGTCGATTCTTGTTAATTTTCCTCACACATAGTGTAGTTTATAGAGAGAAAAAGTCATTTGAAATTGTTGTAAGAAGGTGTTTTTTTCCCCCCACATTATACCGGAGCACTGCAGGACTTATTTATTCTCGTAAAACGCACAAGAGTGAAGTAGCGTCGGATTTCATCCCTTTTTATTATTTATATTTTAAATTCAAATAAAATTGCCAATTTCCAACCCAGCCAACAAAAATACTCAGTGCCTTTTTTAATTTTGAAGTATTTTAAGCTTAATAATTTAAGAATTTGGATTGTTGTTAATTTAAAAAAAAAGAAGAAAATCATGAATTTAGGATTAGAAAAAGCAAAATGCTCCTTTGCTAATTAAAGCGACCGTAAAGCACATTGTGCAACATCTCAGTCCCACCGAAGGTCCAACAGAGAAGAATTATCACTGAACTCCTGTGAAACATCTTTAAAATTATTTTTTCTTAAAAACACCCGAAGAGGGTTTTTAATAATTAGTTTAACCACCGAGTGGGGGAGACCATGCCTGCCACACTTCCCTCTGACCCGTGCGCTCAGGTTAATCCTCTCCTTCGGACCGCTCCATCTGCATCTTTGTTTCAGAGTTGGCATGCCTCGAAGATTCAGTTAATAACCTCAGGGAGGGGAAACCATTTTTCTAAACTAATGCACTGAAACTGTACAGAAATCACACAGAACCTTCAGCGATACTCAAGCAAGAGTATTTAAAAAGCATCATACAAGTACGAAAAAGACCTTATTCTCGCAGCATGGTGCCTTCAAGTCAAACGAGGGGACCGTCTCTTGGCAGCATGTAGTGGAAAACACCAGACAACGGTGTCATCTTCTCTTAAGTAACATAATCGGCTTAGAAGGGTTGATGCAAAGGACTGGAGATGCTGCTTTGGACCAGTGAATGCACATCGAGGTTTTGACACAGACGATGGAGCTGATGAGTAGACAGGAGAACAATATGATCAAAATCAGGATGAAGATATCGAATACGGTGCTCTAGCTAGAGAAAACATTTAGGTTAAAAAACTAAATTTGCATTGAAATTATTTAAGATTGTGACATCATGTTACTGCGTTTACATTATGAATGCGTTTCTAAAATGGGTGCTTCCCTGTTTTAGGCGATAAATAAATATACATATAAAATAATTGAAGATACTGTAATTATATTAAAGTTAGACAATTTAGACATTTTTTAAAAACCTTTTAGAAACACACATTGTGGATGGCTGAAATGAAAAACTGGCCTGGAATAAAGGCGTTTTTTTTCCCCCCTTAGGATTACCAGAGAACTACAACTCATCTGTGCGGATGGGCCTTCATCGTGTCATTTATCGTTATCGTGAAAAAATTATTATTATAAGAATTTAGATTTATTGTAACAATGATCATTCCCAGTGTGATAAATCACAATGTCTGAAAACCCAAAAAAACTGAACGTATTGCCAGGATCACTACTTTTAATATTTTCTCCACTGGTGGTTCTACAAGATCATCAAAATTAGCAATGCATTTAAAAATATGGTTTAATGCAGTGATATAAATCATTTGTAAGTGTTGGGTGTAAATTTATTTTAGCACTTGAAATACATCGCACTTTGTTTACTCATGAACTATTATTGGAAATGTCATTCTTCAATGTTGCAAGGCTTAATGCATTATTATAGCTCCAAACTACTTCTACAATGGGGTATTTGATCACTAAACGTTTTATGGCTCTGTTTGACCACAGATCTGTGGAAACACCAAAGGAGTGCTGTTATAAATGAAGGTGAAGAGGAGAGAACTCATCTAAAGAATGTAAACAGATAAGATTGGTCCATGGAGCTGGACCAGGGAGAGAATCAGAGGGGTGTGCTAACTTTTCTATTTAAGCATACCAAAACCAGAGACCTGGCAAGAGGGTTGGAGACAGCCTTAACAACTAGCCAATTAGATTGTTCCACATGCATTTATATCATTGCATACTGCCAAGACGGACAACTTTGGGGGAAGGATTGCAACAAGAAGCCTCTGAACTCAAAGATCCGTTAATGTAGAATAGGGCAAAATTCTGCTTGAATCATAATCATAAATAACTTACTACTTTTCTCTTGACTCCTTTTTCCAGTAAAAGAATCAGACCTAACATAAGCAAGTAACCGGTATCCTGAAGAAGCAACATTGGCAACTTTTTCACTAAAATAAGCTGACAGCAAACGAGGACGGATGAAACGGGTACGACTTTGAACTTTGCCTGCAAACCACCATTCAAGTTATTTAATTAACAAGTCAATGAATTGTGTGACGTTGTGGCAACTAGCATAACATTATATCATTTTAATTATAATATGATGCAACGCCACATAACCGCATTGTAGCTCCTCATAGTTAGAAGGAAGCATCCAGCACCAAGCAATACGAGTCCAGAGTGGGCAGGATTTCTTATTGAGTGAATATTAGCATGTAAATAATGAAGAGCATGGTGTAGACCTGCTCCATATGAAAAGTGCCCTGCAATGCTTGCTGATTCAGCACTACATTAATTATACTGAAGTGAATTAATCGCAGGCTTTGTACAATTGAGAGATTTATGCTGAGAATTATGACCATTTTGGAATGGGATTCGTTTTCAGAAACAGAGTCAGCAGTAAGTAGTGATGAGGGGATTTCTCCTCATAGTATGGAGGCAGTAGTTGTGTGAACAAGCAGGCATTAGTTCCAATATAACCATTTTCTTTCCCCAAATGACAGTGTCCTGTTATATATTTTTTTCTTTAAAAGTAAGACAATAAATACACAAAACCAACATTTGAAAGAGAATAGAATGAAAGTAATCTAAAATAAGCATGCATGTTTTGCCATTGAAAATATCTTAATTGGTTAACTCAAATATATATCAAATGCACTAAAGCTTTACAGAATATTATTTTTCATTGTGATACAGGTGCAGCAGATGAGTTCAGGGAAACTGGAGGAATTGTTAAATGGGAAAGCAGAGTCTATCCAGGGACTGATTACAGAGGCAACAGCTCAAGATATAGATTCTGATATTGTTAATGGATGTGCTGTAAAGAATAATGTAGATGTGAATGCATCCTGAAATAAATCAACCTTGTGAAGCAGTTAACCCTTATTCGCACTGAATTTGAGATCTCTTTTAGAAAGAATTACAAGGCTTTACAGAACAGTGTGCTGTTGTAGCTTTAACATGTAAGGTTATAATTACATGATTTTAATAATAATAATAATAATAGGTTGTGATATACAGTAGGCCGCCGGTCTGAGGCATAAAACTTCAGGGCTGAAAATGAGTCTCATTCCGACCCTGAGTGGTAGTGTCTAGACTTTTTTTTGCCACATTGGCTAAAATTGCAAAGTTGTACCATCCTTGCTTGAATTGAGCATCCTTCCAAGTGCTGCAAATAACCCCAGGGCTGAACTTTGGTCACCCCTGCGCTAGAGGATAAGCTGCTAAAATATTAAAATGTTTTCTCACTTCTTATTGCTTCCAATTAAGATCATGAGAAAAGTTATGTGGACATTTACTTTCTCATTTTCCCAGGATCAAGCTGGGAATATTCAGCGCAATGTGTGCAAAAACGCCTAAAGTAATCCAACTTATGTTTAATGCATAATGAAGTCCTCCACTGGTTTTTGTATAAATAACGAACATGAAACCCCTTTAAAAACATGTTCCTGCACCTCCAGGCAGTATATCTGTGACGTCTGTTTTAGTTTCAGCAGTTTTATTCGACTTATTTTTGCAAAACCTTTCCTAACATTTCTGTAAGAAATGCAGACGAAGGTTCATTTATGTGCGTTAGTTATGAAGGTTCTGCCATGCACAACAGGTTGCACAGATACTCTCAAAACAGGAAGAATCAGAAAGTAATATCAGGTTGTTAAATTTAAGAAACCTGTAGGCTATTTAACGACACACCCACAACATGACACATCTGGTAGCTGAATTTTAATGCAGATATTTAGGTATTAAGAGGGTTTTTTCAGATTAGTTGATCTCTTTGGCTTTTTTATGCCCATTTTCTTATAACTCTCTAGTTTTTCTGCAACATGTTGACAGTTTGAGACCAACAGGAGAAAGACAGACTGTCCGAGGAAGAGCTCTTCGAGAAATCCAATTATTACTAAAGTGGATAGTTTAGACTAATGAGGTCATTCGTCAACAGTCACTTTAGCCCGGTAAACAAGACAACACAGTCAATAGTTCACTCTTCACTTCACTGATTTCTTACAAGTGATCCGGATGAGCTCGCTTTATCCTTTCACATCAGGGTCGGAGGTGAAAATCAGGGACTCGACCGAACTTCAGAGGCTTAGAAAAGTAGCTAGAAAATGTAAATGGTGCCAATTGAGCTACTTCTTTTTGTTAGACCCATTTGCAACTTTTAATTTAGTGGTGGAGGAAGGATTACTACAGGAAAGAAAAACCTGCTGGATTATGCAACAGCTACTCAGAAATGGCTGAATCATTGGCCGCTATGGTGATTCCCGCCTTCTCTGGTCTTGATGGGGAAAGGGGAGCCCCCCGTTGTATCGCCTTATGTCTAATTTGGAAAACCAAATCGCTTGGCCGCTGTACTAAAACTACCAATCTTGGTTTTTTTGGGTTTTTTGTTTACATTTTTGAGCTGAGTGGTCGATTATCGCAGTGGTCATCCGCTTGCTTGTTGTTAATAAAGGTGATCTTACAGAGTAAATCCAAAATAAAACTGCAGTGAATTGCAGTTAAGTTGTTAAGACTGCAACCTAAAGCATGATTTTACAGGGAATGAGGTATAGCTGTGGGAGACAGACTGGGTGAAAACTGACAGAAATGACAAAAAGGTGCCTTTTATAGATGTAAATGTAAACATTAAAACTTGATTAAATCGTCAGATTTGTGAATATATGACTACATTATGTGGTTTAAAAAACAAACAAAAAAAACCTAAACTCTGATTATAAAAACTAAACAAAAAGCAACAAAAAAGGTATCAAAGTACCAAATGATTAAAGTGAAGTCCAATTTTCCTTGACCTGTTTCAGCTAGAATGATGCGTCTACTGTAAAGTATGGCTGAGTTTTCTCACCAGACTTATTTTTTTTTATTCTAGTTCAGTTATCTGACCAAAAGCCAAATATAATCAAATAACAGGAAAACTACCCCCCCCCCCCCCCCCCCCCCCCAAAAAAAAAACTAATGATCTGCTGAAAATGGTATTCTTTTTTTCTTTTCTTTTTTTTTTACTTATAAATAAACTGCTGGTTGCCGCAACTTCCCATGCTTAAAAATAGCAAAAACAAAATGACATAAGCACAAGCTGTTTCTAGAAGTTTCAAAAAACGGTCAAAGAAAATCACCAGAAAGCCTTTTAGGGAGTAAATAAGCTCATACTAAATTCATCTATGTCCATTTGGTAAGATATATCAAAACTAATGTTAGACTAAGAATCAGATTCCTTTCTATTTATTTTTGTAAAACCTTAACATTTTAACATTTCTAACCGATGAAATTTTCCTTGATGTTTTTTTATTTATTTATCCTCTCCTGCAGCTTCTTTCTCTAGGATCTATTTTTAACCTTCAAAACAGTGAACCTTACCCACAGATTCTTTTTAGTTAAAGAAACTACTGGATGTTTTATCCGAATGGATAAATCACCAAACATTTAATACAGTAAGCCGCCAAAAACAACATTTAAAAATTTAGTGTGGTCTGATTTAGTGTTGAATTCCTAAACCCATGTTAGTTTTAGCCACAAACCTAGAAGAGGCCAGTTTGCAGTCGCACAGACAGCATTCCAGTCCAGTTCATTTTCCAGTTCTAGCCACACCAATGCAACTGGTGCTACTGGTTTCCCGGCGTTCCTCCTCATGTGATGAACGGCCACAAACAATGTGGTGTGACTTAAGAAAAAAAAAAAAAACAGCAAAGACACAACTAGCACCTTCTTCTATTCCCAACTTCTCCCACGCTAACTCCCGTACACCTAAGGTTGTATGGAGCCTTAAGCAGATTTAATTTGGGGCCTCTTGTCTTCCACTAACAGGTTTGGCGTTGTTTGGGAGAGGTAAACTTGACAATTCCTTTCAATCTTAAATTAAAATTTTAAACAATTTAAAATCTTTTACATTTGCTGAAACCATCAAATCAAATCTAACAATATTCATGATCAATAAACAAATACAATTTTAGATCTAAATCTCTTCCCTGATGGTTGTGGAGTCCTAAGCAGACTAGTTTGCTTATGGTTTGGTGGCTCACAGATATGTTCCTTTCTTATAATTATTCATCATTTATGAGGTGTTAATAATTTACTCATGACATTAGGAAGTTACTGCAATGAGTTAAAGCTTTGGGGGAAAAAATGACTGGTTTGTGCCTCAGCCCACATGATGTGAGGGTCATGATTTCATGAACCTATAAACCAACGTTATCAGATGCTTTTATAGCAGAAGACCAGGTCCCGTGGAGCCCGTTTGAGCATTTCCTCTGTCGTATTTAGCTCAGAGCCAAACTGCTTCGGTCCAGTGATCAGGAATGACTTTATATCTGCAGCGTCAAAAAAAAAAAAAGAAGAGCAGAACGTTTTTCAGTGGCATAAAACTGCACTCCCAAAACACATCCTGATGCTTTTCTTACAAACTTACTGCGGCGTGCAGCTGGTTAGCAGACCTTCCAGAACAACCTGATTTACAAGCCAACAGGTGACATCTTGCTTTTTCTGCAGTAGCCGCATGAGAAACCATTAATGTTCGCCAATAGCAGAGTTTAGTGAGAGCTGGGAGTCCTTTCCTTTCCGTTCGGTTTTGTTTTGGTGTCACTTTATAAAAGATGCGCTGTTAAACGTTGCCCTGAGTTCTGTGTTCCGCACATAAATAGTCTGCATGTGTTCAGGTAGAAAGGCTGTACCAGAAAATACGAATACCTGTGCTGTTACACCCTTAGTGAATTACTGACTGCAATAATGAAGTTGCAGTTGGGCAAGTTTTTTTTTTTCTTCCCAAAGTTGTTGCTCCTGTCACTTTGTTTTATCTTTCATATCAGATGCAATGTTCTTGGTTGAATTCAATTTTATTTAAAAAATTTTAAAATCTGCCAAATGGTTTGGAAAAGTTTCGCTTTAAGTATGAGATATTTATTTCCCCCAGTCCTGTTGTTTGCTGTGTGCCTTTAAAAAAAAAAAAAAAAAAAGGTTAACTTTTAGAATAAAATGTCGAGTTGCATAAAAAGAGCTTCGTTATTGGCATCAGTTGTGTTTTCTCTGCTTGTGGAACCTCACACATGCTAAACTTCCTTTGGCAGAGGAAACAAAACGCGCAGAATCCTCACAACACCAGCTTTTCACTCAGACTTTGTTCTTGATTTTAACAATGCCATATATATATATATCAAAAGAGGCTTTTTTTTTTCTCAAGCCCAGTCTTTAACTTTAAGTACAGTTGCATAATTTAGTTCGGATTTGATCCTCGCTGGATCCAATAAAACTGTCCCTGCATAAAACACCCTCCTGCGGCGCTGCCTCAGCTTTTAGAGCAACAATAAATCCGCATGCATGTGACAAGGCCCGGGACAGGTTCATTGAGGTGCTGATAAACAAGGATAGTACCTCGCTTTGGGCAAACACACAACACATTTATGATAAACATCCGACTTTAGAGATTAGAACGCAAAGAATTCGAGGCTTAGAAGATAAGACGTCTGAACCTGCTGAAAGGAGAGACAACGTTGGGAAGCACGTCTGCCTAAGAGCACTAAACACAGTCTCTGAGTTACAGGAGCGAAACAGATCTCGACACGGAGACGGCGAGTGCGCGGATTGATCATCGTTGTCATTTAAATAATCAGCTAAGTGTGTGCTGTCAGTTTCCTATATAATAACACATAAAGGTCACTGCTGCAGCTCTCCTTTAATCTGATCGCTTATAAACTTTACTCACACTTTTCCTCCTCGGCTGCCGATGCTAGAATCAACATGAACTGCAGCTTTTGGCTCCAAATGTCAGTGAGAGATCATCACTGTTTGGTCAATGGGAAAATTCAATACTTCAAACTTCTTCAATAGACATAGACCCGGATCCCAGCAAAGGAGGGCGAAAGATGCAACAACGCAGCTCCTTCCCAGATTTGTGGTTCCTCCGCAGGCTGATTGATGGCCGGGCCTGACAGGACAATTTCAGTTCGGGGAACGCACTGAATCTCCCGCATCCTGCTGCCGCGTCATCCGAATGTTTCGTTTATCTCTCAGCCGGAACCGATCACTAATAAAAAGGGAGTTGTTCAACACTCATTAACGATGGAACTGGGAATTAATTAGCTCTTTGGAGTTTTTTTTCTTCTTCCCCTAGACCAACATTTGATGATTTGTCTGCAGAGATTTTTTAAATGAAACAAACGTGTGACAATGGAAGGCATTTTTTGTGGGGCTTGAAACGACTATAGTGGAACCCCGCTCATTCGTTGTTCAGTATTCGCAGATTTTTCCGTGGAACACAGCTCGTAATTATTAGCTGACAATTTGCCAAGTGGCAGATTTTTTTTTTGTAGAGCATATCTATAATATTCTAAAGAAGGCAGCTTGGGAAGCTGAAGTACCTTCGGACAATCTTATTAAAGGAGCCAATCCAGGATCCATTCATTTTACTTTGCAGTGGTTGTAACCCCAAGAGATAAAGGAGACTTATTTAGATTTAATTAACACCTTCCCAAAGTCTTTGCGGTGTACGGGTGACAAGTCGATTATTATTTTCTAATTTGTTTTAGGCATGTTTTATTATTTTGCACATGCTACTGTGTTAGTTTGGTGATAGCGTGGGGGAGTTGAGTACACTGGTGCATATTAAGATGTATTTAATGGTTGACCTTTTAAAATAGGCAGTTATAGAGGGGGTCCCAAGTATTTGCAAATCTTAGCTATTCCATGGCGGCTGAGGTCCCCTAACCCTCGCAAATATCAGGGTCCCACCATAAGGACCACAATTTGTACGAACACATTTTTTTTTTTGTAGTTTAGTTTTGGATGAAAATGAATTATTCCCAAGTTCACTTAATTATGTAACTGTGCATACGCTCATGTGCCACTTTATTAGGTGAGCCTGTTCAATTTCTCGTTAACACGAATAGTGAATCAGCCAATCACAAGGCATCTAGATGTGGTGAAGACGACTTGCTGAGTATTACAACCAAAGGTGCGCAGAACACCACCGCTGACAGTTGTCAATAACAGATTGGAAAGGCATCGCCTGTCCAAAGAGTCTCCGTTTCAGCATAGTGCATCCAAATTTGATGCAAACAACATTAAATCTTGACTAAAATATGGGAGAATAGTTTCTTAACTGAAAAAATCATCAGGAATTATAAGGTTATTTTCATGTTTAGTTGATCCTATATGAGATCATTTTATCTTTTATTTCCCGCTGAAAATACCTAGAAAAAAAATACCCACTTTAATTTGTTTTGTGTAAAAACATGCTACTGAGATTACCGGAGTGCTTAAAATAACTGAAGCTGGATTCTTTAAATAACAAAGACAATAAGCAGAAACTGACTGAAGCAAAGATCAGTGACCCAAAGTTTCCATTTCTTAATATTACCAAATATGTCCAGGAAGTGCTTTCCTCAAAAACACACAAATAGCCACTTGAAATGACTTGCCAGATAATTTCTGGACTGCAGCAAGCGACATCAGTGAAAATAGCAGTGCTGACTGACATCTAAGCTGAGAATGTAATTGTTACAAATAAAAAACAGAAGCAAAAGCCAGCAGGCACGGAAATCAAAGAAAAGCCTTGAATTAGGTAGGCATCCAATGAAATTAAATGTGTGTTCAAATCAAAGATAAAACCAATACCAGACGACACTTCCCAACTGCTGGGTGAAAATACAGAGTTTTACTGAACACAGATTTAGTCGAATATTTATTTCAAAATGTGTCCGGCTCTGTCATCCAAAAGATAAATAACTAGACTGAGATGGTTGTTTTGATCCCTAAAGAATATGCAGAAGAAGAAAAGAACTACATTTAACAGTGGCTTGTATACAAGAATAGCAACTTATTATGCAACCCTAAAAGTTTGCACCAAAATGACAATTCAAATTGTGCAACATGATGACAAAACTTGCATTTATAATCATCTCTTAGACCAAAACTTTTCAAGTTAAGCCAGGGAAGATTTTTTGCAGCAAAGTGGAACATTTTCACCTGTTTGAGTACCTATAAGGGTACGTTTTACGAACACAGACTTTTACTATTATAGTATTCATCAGTAGTTAGCACTTATAGGGGTAAAACCAACACTGTCATTTAAGTTTAAAGTTTAAAGTAAATTCCCAGTTTAGTTTCTTCGTTTTGTATTTACATAATGTTTATTTATAGTATTTTGGTCACTATAATTGGGTACATTTCTTCCTTTCTGGTTCTCCGAGTCACTGTGGTTAAATATTATTGTATAATGAAAAAATATATATTCTGGTTCATTGCTTAAGCTAAACTCACATTTACTACTTTAGATTAAACTTAACAGATCCAGTAAATAAGTAACTTACTGAGGCTTTCAAAACAGCCACCTCAAAACGTGGCTTGAAATTAATGCAAATGTTAGCTTGTTAACTAAAATTAGGTCAACATTAACAACTAATGCAAGTATTGCAAAAAAGTGGCAATATAAGAGTGTTATAGAAGTAACTACACTTAGGAGCTGATTTCAGAACGTTGTAAATGAAAGGCTATTCACTAAGCCCTGCCAACAGTCCGTCATCCAGCTAGTAGATCATTTTGTTACAAAAAAAAAAAGATTATTGTAACAATTAGTTTTGTCTACCTAAAAACTCCACTCTTTCATTAAAAATAAGTTTGGTCTCTAAAGGCTCATTTATGATGAAGATGATACAGATAAAAATGCGTCTGCCATTATTTGATTAAAGCACACGCACGCTAGCTAGCTTTGTAGCCAACATTTGTTAGCATCCACATGAGTGGATACATTTATTTAGACTTGTAAATGCCGAAAAATAAACATTCCACTTTTCTTCTTTTTTTTTTTTTTTACAAGTCACTTTTATTTTAAAAGGATTCATTTACAGATAAAACAAATAATATTTTCTTAAAAGAAAATGTATTAGAAAAGTTAACTGCTCTTAACCATTACACAAGATAACCAGCTAGCTTTGTTGCCAGCCAAACACTAACATTGTATTAAGTCTTGTGAGTCCCTGAAAAACTTTACAGCCAACATTTTCTTTTATAAAAGTAACGTTTAAACTCTAAAAAGGCCCCATTTACCATTAAGATATTTCTTAGCTGAAGAAATCCTAGCTCCCATCAGCATTAATTAGCAAGACAGTTAGGCATCTTTGTTGTCAACGTTTATTTGTGCCAAAAAATATGCCCCATTTTCTTTTATAAAAAGTAAATCTTAGTTTTCATTAACTTCATTACAAATAAAAACATTTCTTAAAAGAAAATTGGTCATAGTCAAAGAAATATTAGCCATTACTCAACAACTATGTACTAAGGTACGCAACAAGCTTTGTGACCAACCAAACACCTTTTCTAAAAAGGGAACTTTTATTTTAATTTTCCAAAAACTTTTTATTCTATATTTTATTTTTAAAAATTACGTTTTTACTTTATTTGGCTGATACATTGTTTTACACTTAAAGCAAATTGATTGGATCATATTTGTTCTTGAAATTTTCATGCATATAGTAATAATAATATAGGAAGATTTCAATGTCAAGCTGATTAATTTGTGCATCTCTATCAATGTCCGTTATTGTAAATGTAAGCGTATTAAAACATCTAATGTTTGAAATCATATGATGAGATCATAAGGTTTGACGTCTCAAATATAGTTTTTTAACCTTTTACGGTGGACTTGGAAAGAAACCTAATGTTTAAGGATGGGCATTGCTTTTCAAATTTTCCAAAAACGTTAAACAAATTAAGCATTAAGAGTTTAACAAGACAGTGACATGGGGGAGCACACCATTAGAATGACACACATTCATTCTGTACATAATGAAACTATGGCCCTTATCAATTTGTTGACTATCTTGCTGGAACTGGCGGAGCTGAACTCCGTCTGCTCAGGTTGATCTAGCTGTCCTCACATCACCACACGTTTTACATTTTAGCAGAGATAAAAACAGCTTATGCTGTGTCACAGTAACCTACATCGCCAAATTCTGCTACATCACACTTTCTGCTTTTATTTTTAGCCCCAAGCGAAGCACCACCACAAACAGCTGATGAGTGTATTTCAAGAGTGTCACATGTACATACTGTTATTCTTCTCCAGCTGAGCGCCCCGATGGCACCAAATGTGGCTGCGGTGAGAAGTGACAGACAACTGCAAAGCCCCTCAAGCTATTTTCCATCTGTATAAACATTGCTAGAGAAGTGGAAGGCCTGTGAAGTTCTTGTGAGTGGATCGTAAAAGAAGAGTCGGGGGGGGGAGTGACAGAGCTGCCATACCTTCGAGATGAGCTCGTCGTGGTTGGCCAGGTGTGCTCTGCAGTGGATGCAGCTGTATGTGCGGTGGCAGGATGGCAGGTAGGCCTGGAAGGTCTTCGACTTGGTCATCTTCACCATGTCAGTGGGGCAGGGCTCCTCGTTGGTGTCAGGGCTGGCACTGGAAGAGTTGCAGCTCTGCTGGACTTGCTGACAGAAGAAGCACTGGAAGATGCAAGCAAAAGCCGTCGTTGTTGTGGAGTGGGTGTGTGGCACGCTCCACACAGACACCACGGGAGAAAATCGAGCCTGCGGAGGAGAAGCCACAGAGGTGATGTGGTTAGAGGCACGGTCTACACCTGCTATTATTAGCAAACATGATCCTGATTATGTTTCCAGTATGAACACAGCTCATATGCTGGAGCAATCATTTGATTACAATCATCTATGACATGATTACAATCGCATGTTGTGCACAACTAACGCGGACGTGCGGCAAAGTAACTAAATATGCCGACGATCAAAATGTCTCTTTATGTGATTCCCTTGGTTACAAAGTCACTGGTTTGTGATTTATGAATGTTTTGTCCAAACGGAAAGATAGTCACAGGACAAATTCTCAAAAAAAAAAAGAGCAAAACGGATCCAATTTTTGAGATGGTTGCTTTGCAAAAGGGTGTGTATACCTGAAATGTTGAGGTTAATTCTCAGAAGTTAGAATGAAAAACTAATAAAATGTTTTTATACACAATAATTGGGAGGACAGCTGAACTGAGAGTTGTTGCCATTGATGAAAAAGCTGTCTGTTCACGCAGTGTAGTTCAAGAACGTGAATGGAAAGTTAAATGGAAGAAAAAAAGTGTATTAATGCGCACAGGCAACAAGAATAAGTGCAGCCTTGAGATCATTGTGAAGCCCATTCAAGATAGATTTTGGGAGGTATTCACAAGGCACGGACTGCTGCTCGAGTCAGAGCTTCAAGAGTCAGTTTCCACATTCAACGTAGATTTGAGTCACCATGTCACCTCCTGGTGTTGTCTAGGGGTGTGATAGTAAACAAAAATCACGGTTCGGTGCATATTTGGGGTTTTAAAGTCCCGTTTTGGCAGGTTTTTGTTACTCTTTAATCAAAAAAAGAAATACAAATGTGCATATAAATTGTTTGTCTTTGATCAGCATTAAACAAAGAACCTTTTTCTTGAATTCCTTTCAGTTCCTGCAATTTGTTTAATTATATTATGTTCTAAAACAAATTTGAAAGTATAGAACTGACTGGAGATTTAATTGGATTTTTTTAAACTTTTAATAAAATAGTTCAAGCAGACACAAAACAATCAGTGTTAATGTTTAGAAAAGTTTAAATAATACTTTGCCCATATTTGAGAATAAAACATGCTTAAATCCCTTTAGAGTTATGATATTTCGACAGCCTAGTCTCCCAGCTGTACATGAACGCAGCATGTTGGCAGCTGTTGGGAAAATCCTTTCTCATTTCTACAAAATCAGGAGTTTGGGCTGATTGGATGCAACTGGTAGCCATGTGGACGTCAGCTGGTTTTTCTCTAGTATCAGTGATGTTTACATTCAGACTGACATTGTTTCAGGTGAGTCATTCAGTTCAGTGCAGAGCGTGTTATGGAGCTTATTGATATTGAAAGATGCGTTCACAGACAAAGTTCTGGTTCGGTCCATATTTCTTTTTCTACTGTAGCTGCATGAGAAACCATTAATGTTCCCAAATAGACAGTTTTGCGATAGCTGGGAGTCCTTTCTGTTTTGGTGTCACTTTTTAAAGCACTGCGCTCTCAGTTCCGTACACAAACATTCTGCATGTGTTCAGGTAGAAAATCCGAATCCTAATACATGTGCTGTTACACCCCTGGTGTTGTGGCCCACTTTGTTTTATCAAGACCAAAGTCAGAGCAGCTGTCTAACAGAAAGTTTTAGAGCCCTTCAGGCTTCTCTTTGCTGATAAAATTTATGGAGACGCTGATTTCATTTTCCAGTAGGACTTGGCAGCTGCTCACTCTGCCAGAAGTATCGATGGCTGCTCTAATGACCATGGTATCACTGTGCAGAATAAACAGAAACACTTAAAATCTATCCCACAAACCCTTTGTATGACACGACTCAGTATGAGTTTTACTTTTTGAACTAAACCATCCAAGCAACCTGTTCATATTGCAAAATTGAGCACACATGTGCAGCTCCGCCGTTAAAGCAACAACAAAACTTCTTTAAAAAGGAACGTCCGTCCTATTTTTAGGTCTGGCGTTCTACAGAAACAATCTCGCACCAGATGACGCCATACACAGGGCAGACAAGAAAAGTCAACACATGCAGTTGTTGATAGGAACGTCTCTGCAGGTGTAAAACAACAGCAAGTATTCACACAAATGATCTGCTCCACCTCGTCCCGTGGTGCTGCACAACTTATAGATGACATTATTGCCTTTAAAAAAAAAAAAGCATCAGTCCTCCCTAACTGATACTGAAAAGGTTTATCCTTTATACACTCTGGTCTACTGCATTTTATGAGCCTCTCACTCATCTCGACGATGCAATTTTCTTTATTAATTGCTTTGCTTGTGTCAGTGGTTTACAGCCAGCATCTGCTAAAAGGCTGAGCTGTCAAAGCAAATGCTCATCGTTTCTGGTGAACATTGCCGTCTGGGTGTTGGGAGAATGTGGCCGGTCCGCGTCCGTTTGCGGAGGCTGAGGTTTGAGCTTCTAAAGGAAAAAAAAAAAAAAAAGGTTTGCAGATATTTTTGAACGGTAAATAATTTGCATGCAAATAGTGCAGCGGCCCCAAACAGGTTCCTTTTATCTGAAGAAACGGGAATTTCTAGACCTTCTGTGAAAGCTGCTAAATGAAGATTGGGACTTGAGGCTCTCTGAAGATTTCCAAACGCTTGCATGACCCAAATTTAAGTTATTGGCAACTTGTTTAGATGTAAACTTATGTGGGGTGAATCTGAACAAGAGCAAGACAGGAAAAAACACAACTAATTTCAATGGAAACTTTACAGTAAATCATAATGTATCATATTGTATTGCCTAAATGATAACTATATATATATATATATATATATATATATATATATATATATATATATATATATATATATATATATATATATATATATATATATATATATATATATATATATATATTCAACTGAATGAGAAAGTGTGTCCAAACTTTTGGTCTGTACTGTATATATACACATTTTATGCTGAAAAATGATGTAAATGAAAGAAAAATGTTTAGTGACGATCAGCTCAAATCAAATCAGAAGTAGGTGCAACCCCCACTCCTTCCCTTCCTCCTAGTGGTGGCTGAAGGTTACTGCAACTTGACACAACTTTCAACATAAAAAATAATGCCCCAACAAGGAGCGTCATATTCTTTTGGGTAACAATAAATTGCTTGTTCGCTTTAGTGTTGTTATAAAGGACGAAAAATATGAACATAAGGAATCTAAAGCCAAAAAACAAGCAACATTTTGCTTGTGTTAGCATTAGCGTGTAACACAGCGATGTGCCACAGGAAGTTAGAAAAGGAGGGCCTACCATGAGCCATTCCTTTAAATATAATTCAAACACTGATGCGTGTTTTTTTCCTTTATTGATTTTTGTTGTGTGGCAACTAGGGATACGCCGATATGAAAATTTGGGCCGATACCAATATTCCTATTGCTGGTATTTACCAATAATACATATATTTCCCTACTATTCAAACACAGTGAAAATCATCCTCCCAATCTTTGAATAACCAAGGTGCAGCTGTGTTTTTACTATCCCGTTCAAAGAGTAGAAGTTGATGTTCCCACATGTTTTTATCCGTGTATGCTCTGGAAAAACTTCTTTTTTTTTAATTTGCAAAAATGATCACATCACACATCACATAAAAATTCAACCAAAGCGTTACTGATTATGGAACTGAGATGTTTTCATTGCCACTTTCGAAAAAATAAATAAAATAAAACGTCCACCCCCCCTGTGCAAATAAGAAGTACAGGTTTCCAACTTTCATTAGCGCAAGTCAGATTTTTATATCCATTGTATTTATGTGATGACTATATAAAAGGTAGTCAAACATATGGTAATTAGATAGATATTATTTAGTCAAGTTTATTTGTATAGCACATTTCTGCAACAAGGCAGTTCAAAGTGCTTTACAAGATAAAAACATAAAACAAAAAAGGAAACATTGCATTATAGTGGCAAAGTAAAGAGAAGTAATGCAAACCAATCCAGCTTAGAATGAATGATGTTCAGGTGATTATTGATCAAAGGCAGCTCTAAACAGATGGGGTTTATTACCTTGATTTAAAGGAACTCAGTGTTTCAGCGGTTTTGCAGTTTTCTGGAAGTTTGTTCCAGATTAGAGGAGTATAAAAACAGATTTTTTTTAAATCTTTGTAGCAACATTCACATAAACACCTAGATAAATAAATAAACTGGAAAATAAAGTAATAGTAGCTTGTGAACAGATGTTTTAGATGTTTAGTCAATGTATTTGAAGCATACTAATAGATAAACCAAAACAATTGGAATTATAAGTTTTTATGGATCGTTTTATCATTAAGTTGGTGCTGTTGTGCCCTGCCAAACTGAAATTCAAGGTTATTGTTGATATTAAGTGTAAATAAAATGTTTTTATAACTTTTATTCCCAACTAAGATTAACATTGTTTATTTACAATATGGTTTATATAAATGTTAGTTTTCAGTTCGCGGTGCTTGCAGCTTTAACACACCGAAAGCTGCTGGTGGTAATATTCGCCATGAAGCAGGACGACCTGAAGAGTCACTTTACATCCGGTGTTCGTCTCCACAGTCGCCTCGAGTGATCCGATGTCACTTCCTCTCTTTAAATGGAAATGTGCCTCAGAGTTTGGATGGCACTCGGCCGGCTATCAACAAGACGTCTGTACATCTGTTAATGTTTATCCAAACATAATCAATTCAATCCAGCGACTTGGTTATAAATTACTAAAGCTAGCAACATCTTTTAGCTCTGCTTGTTGAAGCTTTTTAACAGACTTTTTGAAATAAATCAAACATCTGACTGATGGCAGAGGCAGAAAAAGTGGAAAACAGTGATGGAACAGGTTGAACTTGCTGCTTTTATGCAAAATCATCACAGTCAGCTGCAAAAATTACTTAGCAGGTTTGGGTGAAACTCCTGCAGGTACAACTCTAGGCAAGCAGCGGTTTATTCTTTCAAAAATACACAACGATTCTATCTATTTGTAAAAAAAACACAGTTCTCATGTCTGTGTAAACAGAAAACAAACAAATTTGGTGCAATTTGGATTCGGATGGTCCCCCATATAAACCAGCCAGACCTTTTTATCGTGCAAACTTTGGTTTATTTTGCAAAAAAACAAATCCCAGCTCCTATTTATTTACAAAATATTTTATACTTTAGTCTATGAGCAAAAATCGAAAGTAAGAGTTTTCACTGGTTCTCTCTTCTCTTCGTCGACAAGAGTTGGGATGAACCGTGAAATGCCTTTCGTCGGTAAACGCTGCCTATTCCGGAAACACAATGTGTGTTTGCATGACAGGGGTTGGGCAACGTGAAAAGGAAAAACAATAACGGTGCATTAAAAACGAGCTTCAGCGACTCTGGAGGTTTTAAAAAAACGAGCTCGGTGCGTCGAGACAGAAGCCGGCGGGCCAGACGAGGAAAACAGAAAGGGCGCTTCCGCAACTCAACAGGAAGCAGGTAGTGGCGTGAAAGTGTTGCCGCTCTGCAGACACAAGTTCAGTTTAGATGTTTCTTTAAATACATATATATATATATATATATATATATAAAACACACACACATAACTGGTCTTGAACTACAGCGGGCCTCCCAGACGAGCCATGTTTACATACGGCATGCATAATCTGCACAGGTGCTGGAGGCATAATCCCTGCATGAAAAGGACTAAATCCCCTCGGTGAATTAGCCCAGTTTAAACCCGGTGACACGGGGGAGAGGTGACCACACACGCATTCACAGAGAGCTTTATAAATGTCACACCTCAGCATCATCAACATCACTCGTTAAACGAGCTTTGTGCAGAAAGGAAGGGTTGTCCACCGCGCGCACAAACAATTGGACATTGTTTTTCCAGCATGACGCACACGCTCAAATATTTGTTCGAATATATACTCGGCATAGACAATTAAACACATCCACGGAGCATATTCCTGTGTTTGTTTTGGATTCTCCCCCGACTTTCGGGCGTCAAACGGCCAACCTCTCTTTGTCTTTTCACATCCATTACTTTTACATCCAACTCGGCACGGGCAGGGCGCTGGCATCAAGGTGCACCAGGTTTTCTAAATCTACCACCTACCGCTCCCAGGAGTTAAACTCCTTTTAACGAGATGCCAGAGGAGGTCCCAGAGTGTTTGCTCTAGCTGTATGGGGCAGAGATTAACCCAGCGCCGCCCCTCCCCCACATGTTCCTGCGCTTGCGGGTCAGAAGGCTCCTACACTTTAACGTTGCTTACAAGATTCAGCTGTTCTATTTCTCTAACATGAATAAAACCCACACCAAAAGCTCACATCTGTAGGTTTTGTATCAAAATATTGACAGTAACAATAATAACGCACTGATCCGGTTTTTTCCTGACCAATACCGATTTACCTTCTACTTCACTTTCTGTTGCACATTGCCCATCAGACGGTTTAACAATGCTTTTATAGATAGATAGATAGATAGATAGATAGATAGATAGATAGATAGATAGATAGATAGATAGATAGATAGATAGATAGATAGATAGATAGATAGATAGATAGATAGATAGATAGAAGCATTGTTAAGCCGTTTCATGGGCAATGTGCAACAGAAAGTGAAGTAGAAGGTGAATTGTTAACTAGAGATACAGATTTCAGGGTTTGGACAATAAAATAAATAAGAAAGGACGTTCATATCGGTACTAATCTTCAATCCAACACAAAATAAACGATAGACAAATACAAATCAAAGTGAATGGAATCCTCATCTGATTTTTTGTTTTTGTGTTGTTTTGTATTTACTACAAAAGGGGTTGGTGCAGTTATAGTCCAAAAATAAATAGGATGTATATAATATATTTATTTACGTTTATATGATTTGATGTATTTGATAAAACAGCAGGGGGGGGAAAAAGTAGAGTTTTTATTCATCTGACCTGCCGAAAAACGATCGAGAGAAAATCGGCTGATTCCAATCTGTGGCTAATTGATCGGTGCATCTTGACACACAAACAAACAGCAGGTTGTTTTTCCCCACTGACAGGTTGATATGTTTTAATTTCTTCCCTGACTTTTAGAGCAACCTGACTAGCTCCTCTTTGTTCTCTCTCCTATTGGGTTACTTTTGTCCCCAACTAGTTGTGGCTGGGTTATCAGTTTCAAGGTCGTAAAAAGTTTTCAAGACGTTAAAAAGTTTCCCGTTGTACCGTTCCTACGGTTATAAAGTCCTTCAAATGGGAGGCCTCTAAATATCTCCCTTCATGTCTGATTATGTTTGTGCATCAAAATCAAAATGGCAAACCCCCCCCAAAAAAAAAAGTGAAGTAGAGCTGCATGGTTCAAGTATTTCCTGTCAGGTTTTCTTTGTTTACCAACTTGGCAATTGACCAATTCTAAATTCTGTTGTTCTAATGACAAAAACTAATCAAAAATCATCTATAATAGAGGTTTGTAGAAGATAGAGAATTTATTTTTCATGTATTCATAAAGTCACATCATTAGCATTTAGCTAATATTTATTTAGAAAAAGAGCTCATCCTGATGGTTGATGCATTCACAGACCTATAATGTTATAGGAGTTATTAGTTTTGATGCATTCATTGAATACGTTGAACATCTGTCCACTAATCAGAGGCGATCAGAAAGAGGGGAGAAATGTCAGCCGTTTCCGATCTCCGGATGATCGATCGGTGCAAACAATAGCAGGTTGTTTTTGCCACTGACAGCTTAACATGATGCACACTCTCAACTATTTATTCAATAATACCCAATATGGACAAGTAAACCCAGTCTGCAGAGCATGTTTCCGTTTGTTTTGGTGACTTTTGCGCATCTAGTAACAAGCTTCTCTTTGTTTTCAACCCATGCTGTGTTACTTTCCTGTATAATCTATGTTTCCAATAATAAACAGATACAACAAATAAATAAACGTCTCGAAGATGATTAAAGTCCAACAAACTAGTTATTTCCTGCTAGAATCGCCTCTTCTTTTGTTCAAGTCCACCTCCTCACCTTCTAGCCGCTCCGTTTTGTCTTTATAAGACGTTTTCTTTCAAAGCATCAATCTAGATCTAAGGACTAATTGTAGATAAGCGCCGAGAGGACAGGGATCCAAGCAGGATCAGCTGATATTCAAAGTGAAAACAAAGAAGCGGCGCACCGTGCGTCTCTGGAAACCGCGAACAGGAAGAGGTGTCCAGACGAAAGACTCGCTGTCCTCATCTGTTAAAGCCAACGTGAAACAAAGCGCGCATCTTTTTGTCACATCTAAACACTTTTATCTTGGCATTCCGGCCGTTTCCAATCTGCTTAATTCCCTTTTTTTTAATATAAGAGTGTTTATCCCCAACAAAAGAGCTCGACGCGAGCAGAAGCGCAACAGTGTGGCTCAGCTGCGTTCATTGTTTGCCTTCTTCTTCTTGTTTTTTGTTCTGACAGTGAACCCAACACGGCACCAGAACCGAATCTTTCCCCCACAGATTCATAATGAAAACAATGTTGTGCTGGAGCTGGATCTACTCACCACCTGAGTCAGATCTGAGCAAAGCGCAGCTCGGTGGGGGAAACTGCAGCCAGATGGATGCTGTTGTTGTTATTTTCTGCTAATGCTGCTGTTATTTTGTTTTTGTTTCTTTTTCGAGGTGAACCAGTAATTGTCTTCGTCCTGGTCCACGTGTGATGCTGCCAGGTGGGAACTTATTGTTGCGTCCTTTGGGTGCTGACGGATCTCATTTTCCCAACACGGGCTTTTTGTTGTGTCTTTTGTGTGCGTAATGGACTGGCCTGGTTACTTTGGAGAGGGGGACGTCACCACGTGGGAGGAGAAGGACGCTCTGATTGACAGCTGAATCAACCAATGGGTGGCCGTGTTGCCTTCATTGACCCGTAGGAATGAAGGCAACCCCCGTAGGAATGAAGGCAACCGATTTGAAAGTGATACAGCTATAAACATTTCTCGAATTTTATTTGTAAAGAAACTAAATCAGTTTTTTAGATAAGTTTGGGGTTCAGGACCACTATAAAGAGCAAATCCTATTTATGTATTTTGTTCACAGCTGACAAAAAAAGGCTCTTTATTTATGCCTACAGTTGTCTGTTAAAAAAAGATAGATAGATAGATAGATAGATAGATAGATAGATAGATAGATAGATAGATAGATAGATAGATAGATAGATAGATAGATAGATAGATAGATCAGGCTAAATAACCCAAATTATTGCAGTTAATTTCTGACCGTGTAACTTCCTTTAGGGGTATCAGAGTAAAGAATGAGAATACAAAAGAACGGGACACTTTTCTGATTATTATTTGAGAAAATCTCTTAAACACAATCATTTTCTTCCACTTTACAGTGTTGATCTGTTTTGTGTTTGTCCACTGAATGACATATAAATGAAGTAAATGAAATGGTGAGGTTTTAACAGGACAACAATGTGAACTAGTTCAACCTTTTTTGCCTTTCATGTAAAACATCTTTAACTCGATCCCCGGGCCACCTTACAGCTCACATCCACAAAAAACAGAGACCCGGCGAGCATTAACCTGAGTCAAAACTGCCTCATCAGCACATCTCAAGATCCTTCCACAGACTCTGAGTACAAAGGGGGGAAATATATATTATTGCAATGGAAATTATTTCCCATGCGACGTGAACGCGCCAGCAGCTGTGGGCGGTAGCGTGCAGATACCAGGATGTGTAAATAAATACAGGTTCCTCATCATTTCACTGAAGGGAGGGTGGGTACATATGCACCTCCCTCCTGCTTATTGGTTCTCATCGTGTTCTTTTGATTAAAAAAGGTTGTGCAAATACAACTCCATCGTTTTTTTTTTCTGACTTAATTTGTAAAAAAGCGACCAGATTTTTGTTAATTCCTGTGAAAACTGATGAGGTAACACCTGGGTCAGTTAATCAGCAGAGGAGTTCTGAGAAAACGCGACAGAATAGGAAAAAAGATCTATGAAAGATAAAACAGAAAGGTCAAGATAATCAAGCAATAGATGATGAATAAGAAACGACTTTAGTTCGTCTTGCATTGACAAGTCAAACAAAACAACATGGGAAAAAAACTATTTTATTTCTATTTAGTTCGGACTGATCCTTTTTTTTTTTCACTGCAGCGTCTCAACTGTTTACATCTTCAGATCAGCAGCATCCTGCCGTGACAGTGACACAGATGTGTACGTTAAAAAAAAATAATCCACGCAGGATGAAAACAAACCAACAGAAAGAAACAAAGAAAGCCTTTAAATGAAAGCATGAATGTGACTGGCGACCTACCCGCGCACGCAGAGCCTCTCCTCGTCCTATTTCCTCCCGCAGCTCTGACGTCGAGGACGCGCGTCAGCCAAAACAACAACTCACCGACTGCTTTTATTTGTTCGTTTGTTTCTTTTCCTTCATATTTATTCATTTAGTTTTGGTTGTCTTTCTTAACTACCTTGCATTTGAATAGATGGACGAAATGCTGTAAACACCCTGAAGCTCGGAGCAGCCAGGATGGATGGATGTAAACACAACATTTGCTGCAGCTTCCACCAGGGGTTGGAAGCCGCTGTGCGCCTGTGCGTTATGAAATCCGACGTTTCTCTGTGTTTTTGTCGCCTGTTCACGTGACTTTATAAATCCCCCCCCATGAAAACACACACAAGCACACACGCACACGCACACACACGCACACACACACACACACGCACACAAGCACACACACACACACACACACACACACGCACACACACACACACACACACACACACAGGCCACTAAAACCTGAGCCGAAATCTGCGTCTGCAGGACGCAACTGATCCCCTGAAATGTTCCGCGCTCTTGAACGCAACTCAAATATCAAATATACAAAACGTGGCTCTCTCAGAAAGAGATGCTGCATTATTTAATCAGGAATAGAAACTGTTCTTTATATATATATATATATATATATATATATATATATATATATATATATATATATATATATATATATATATATATATATATATATATATATATATCACAGTTTTGCATATAGCTGGTGCGTAAATATGAGCAGAATATTAAAAGTGTTCCAAGGATTTCACCGTGCAGTCTGCAGAAAGTAGGGTACAAATATAGCAACCTTATAAATATTTCACTGCATGCATGCTGTGACGTTAAAGCTGCAAAACTCCCAACTCTGTCACATTTAAATGCTGATGATTTGGTGCAAATAACGCCCTGCCCTCCAGTAGGTCACCCTGGTTTCGCACTCACCTCAAAGACGCTTCACCTTCCCCCAACACCCCCCCCTCCTCCTCCTCCTCCTCCTCCTCTTCCTGCGCAGACCAAAACAACCCGCCGGCGGACGAACCGCGTTTCTTGGCTGCTGCTGCAGGAGTCTGGGACACAGAGAGCTTTTCACGGATCCATAAATCCAGCTGCAGCTGCTGCAGCCCCCGGTCGGATTGGATGAGTTAAAAAGTCTCCAAAAACATCAGCGCGTCCCGTCCTGAACCCGCTCTGCGCTCTTCAGGGCGATCCGTGGAAGTCTGCGGGAATCTTCTCCTAGCGGGTGTCCACCGGCTGAAGAGTGGAGATCCCATCCGTCAGAGTGGGCTCCTGTTGTGGTTGTTGTTGTGTTTAAATCCCTCTGAATACTTTTTAGCACTCCGAAAGCAGCAGCAGTGGGATGTCAGGCCGAGCGGTTCCGTCTGAGGCCTTATTTATGGCGAAAATCCGAATAATCTCTGCAGAGCGGCGCTCTTTGGTCAAAACCCAAACTAATGCGCGGCCACGAATCCAACTATCTGCTTAAGCTGTGGTCAGAGTCCCTGGTCTGGTTGTGGGAGAGTGTGTGAGCAAAGTGCGGAGTGAAATTTGACTGAAAAGTGCAGAAAAAAGCTGCGTTTTATTTCTATCAACTGATGCTGCGTTCAAGTCCTGCAGGAGATGCGGTTTACCCCCCCAAAAAGCTAAAAAGTACGGAATCCCACTAGTGACAGTACTTTTTTATTTTTATTTTTTAAGTGTCTTATGTTTCAGTGGCATACCAAAGACTAAAAACCAAATCCCAAACAGAAGAGGATTGTTTGCACCAGAGACAGTTTTATCAGTTGGGTAAAAACAAGCTTTAAACTGACCTACATGGTGTGACGACACTATTTCAGAAAAACATACATTATCATTATTATACTTCACGTTTTCCACAAATATCCTGATAAAAAAAGAGAACTTTGATTTCAACATGCAATATGCAGGTATGGTGTAATTTATATAAAAAATAGGTAAATAAGAGAATAAGCTACCAAACCAAGCCAACTTTATTTATATAGCACTTTACAACAATAAACACCTGACCAAAGTGCTTTACACAGGATAAAAAAAAAACAGAGATTCCCTGCGGTACAACTCCAGTGCATAAAATGATAAATAAAGCTAGAAGTACTAAAAGTGACCCGACCCCAGAATAAAAAGAAGATAACGGATGGATGAATATTACTGGAAGAGATTAGTAATCTAAAAAACAAACAAAAACAAACAACAACAAAACAACAGTTCCTTAATTTTCATAAAGATGATTGAGCTGCTATCCACAAATGGGACAGGAACCCCATAAAAAAGAAAAAAACAATTAAATCTTTAACAAAGAGTGATATTTAAATGAACAAAGGAGGATGAAGCTGAAATAAACTGATGGAAATGAGTGAGTGATCAAACAAATTACCAATATTTCACTTAGGGAGACTCAAAATAAACCATTTTTGACATTAATCAGCCCATGTTCAATTTTATTTTATGCATTAAAGTTTAAACATGAAGATTTGTGTCTTTTTCTACTGGATTTAGAGACACGTACATTTAAAATCAGGAGGTTTGACCCATATAAACCTCAGACATTTACATAGTACGGTTTGCTCCTGACTGTTGAAAGGAGAGTGAACACCATGATGAGATCCAAACAAGAATAAGATGATGATTCCAATTCAATTCAAAATCACTTTATTAATCCCAAAGGGACATTAAATGTTGTTGTAACTCATTATCCAAGTTTCTTTAACGATTTGTTGTAGAGGCCGATGGCCGTGGGGAGGGATGATCTCCTGTAGCGCTCTGGAGATCTGAAGACGCTCTGTAGTTGCATGGCACTCTGATGTAGAGGATGCTCAGGGTTGTCCATAATGTTCACTTAATGAAGAATCCTTTTTTGCACACTAATCTCCAGTGGGTGCTCAGCATCCAACCTGTTTGCCAACAAGCTCACATTGCCCTTTTTGATTGATGGAGATGGTTTGAACTTCCTCCTTTTCTCTCTCCTCTTTGCTCCTGGTCTGGATCCATTGTGCCTGCTGATGAGCCTGCTACGGTATTTTAAAAAGGTCTGAAAATTTTTTTAAATTGGCCATTCCACAGTTTGGAAAATAGCTTACATTATAATTGTAGGAAATTTAAAACAACTGCCAACATGTTCAGCTTTGACTGTCCAAACACTTTCACCCTGAAATCAGACTGTACAAGGATAAAAAGAAGTCCCCAAAAGCTAAAATATCATCATGGGACCTACAGCAGACTATTGCTACAGTTGAACAGAAAGTGCCTGCCCGTACAAGACCGATCAAGCTTAACTTCATGGGAGGTGTTCAGAGAATCTCCTACCAGCTGTGAGGCAAAGAGATGGAGGTATCATGGTTTGGGGATGCTTCAGATAAAGGAGGTAACGGTAGCTATGAGGGGCTGATGTTTCCAAACTTTTCCCCTCATGTGTTTCGTTTAGTGAGTACAATGAGATTATTATCATTATTATTATTTTTATTAATCAATTAAGTGCAAATAAATCAAAATTTTTACCAGATATAAATATATGAAAATTGTATTTTGAAAGAACTGAAGATTTAATGGGGTGTCCTACTTTTTTGTGTAAAGCAGCAGTCTTTTAAAAGCATGAACACAGTAACAATACATGAATAAAGTAACGGTAATTCGGCGAGCCTTTGTTAAACTCAAAAGGTTACCAAAACAGTCCCCGGTACAAGGCTTAGCTGCTACTCCTACCAAAATAACGTCTTTCCCTTTAAAAAACTGTCAGTTCCGACCCACGGCGCGGTCCGTGAAGGCGGCAGCCCCAGCAAAGTAGCCCAGTTACAAAGCGCAAGCCACAAATAGCGACCAATGAGAACGAAGAAGATCGTCCAGTCGACCAATCCGTTGCCAGAGGGGGCGGAGAGAGCTAGTTCGACCAATCGGCGCCACAGAAGGCTGTAATTTGCGCGCGTCCGGTTGTTGTTGTAATTTTGGCAGCGCGCGCCGCCACCTGTGACGCGTGCCAAATGTAAATGTTGCGGTTTACTGGGCATGCGTGGCCGCATTGAAGGCACGTGGTGGAACCAGAGCAAGTAAACAAACTCGTGGTTTGTCAGTACAGTTGATTGGGTTGTTTTCTGCTATTTAATCACTTTAATTTTAATTATATGTTTGTTTATACCTCTTGACTCATTAAAGTCTCAAAGCTCTGACTACATTTTGAACCTGTTGTTGTAAATCAAAGATAAAAACATCTCTCTGATTCGCGGCACAGCTCGCGACCCACGAACATGATCTACATTTTGAATTTATGAATCAAACCTTAAGTAATAGCGTATGAGGTGCAGGACAAGACTGCAGATGGGATTTAACGTGTACTGCAGCGACCCCTAGAGTGCAAAAAGGCTAATAACTCCCTGTAAATTACATAATCCGGTGCATTCAAAGCAAGTACAGGTGTTGTGCCAAAAACCGATCAGCCGCCGCGGGAGCGCGCACGGGTTAGGCAACTGCGTGTTTCTCGACGTAACTCGCAACGATTGCGGCTTAAAATTCGGCAAATGAAACATGATCGACATTGAAAAAGCGCAAATATCCTCGACAAATACTTTAGCAGATGTTTGCCTCCATTTAATTTCTATAATTGTCTCCAGAGACCGACTGTGTTTTCTATTTCAGAAGTTGTTTAAAATGTTCGGCGTTTGTCTTAAACGGTCACAATCTGTGAGCCTGGATGTAATATTTGCTGTTGAAATATGTTTTTGGCTAAGAATTGGATATGTCTATGCTATAGCCTTGATATTAATTTAAAATTAGCTTAACATAACTCTGCTGCATTGAATGTAAAGGGGAAAGTTATGTAGATTAAAATTAATAATTTTCCAACAATTTTATCGATTTATCTGGTTTGTTTTGACAATATTTTAATGCCATAGCCAACAACGTGTTATACTGTTTACGTTGTTTTTGTTTTTATTTAGTTTGACATTAAGCTGAAGTTAATTGTTTTTTGTTACTATGGAAACTCTCCATGGCACATTTTCACTTGAAAAAACGTGATCAAACTGATCAAGCTCCTATGGTTTTACAATTACACAGTGTTACTATCTATAAATGACTTTTTGTTTAAAGGTGACAAGATTAAAGCATAAATAGTGCATTTCCGCACATAAGAACATCTTAGAATTGTGATTGTTCTCTTGCCAAAAAAGTGACGATAACATCTTGTTTACCTATGAAGGGTTAAATATGCCTCAAAATGTCTTTATTTATTTCTTATTAATTTAATTGTAGACATCACAGCATACGGAGTCTTTTGCACCATCTTTGATGCCCCCAAATCGCTAAACAGGATCATTGGACTTGCCAAAGATTGATTACAGCATCCTGGTTACATGTGAAGTGTTAAACATGTCTCAAAATAACTTTATTATATCTTGATGCTGTTGTACCCATCACAGCATACTGGGTCTTTTGCCTGATCATAAATACCCACAAAATGGCAAAAAACGACAATTTTACTTGCCGTAAATTGATTATAGCATCTTGTTTACTCATGAAGGATTAAACATGTCTCAAAATTACTTTATCTCTTGATGTTACTGTACACATCACAGCATACTGAGCTTTTTGCATAGTCATATATACCCCCAAAATGGCAAAAAAACTGCCATTTTACTTGCCAAACATTGATTACAGCATCCTTTTTATTCATGAAGGTTTAAATTTAGCAAAAAAAAGACTTATCTCTTGATGCTGTTGTACACATCACAATGAAGGATTATTCTATTCTAACTAGTCTTTTTTTTCCATGCCATTTACTTTGATGAGGCAATAAAAACAACCCCCGAATCATTATGGATCCACCACCATGTTTGATCATAAGAATGAACACTTCAGTGGGCCCAAACATTTCGTTTTATTTGACCAGGTCTCATCTTTTTTCCCCAGATGAGATTTTCCAAAGGCCACATGGGACTGTGTGCCTTCCTTGTGGAAATGGCTCCTTTCCTTGTTCTGCATCCATAGCATCCAGCAGTCTGCAACGTCTTCGCATTCCCAGAGCAAATGGCGAAGCAACTTTTCACTTCTTGCAACGTCCACTCAAGATTTTTCAGATAGAAAGTCTTTGTATTAAAAAAAAACAAACAAAAAAACCTTCATACTGTAGCGACTGGAGCTTGAAGACAGACGTAGATATGGCCTTGTAGCTCTTACCCAGAGTTGTGTACAGCCACAATGTGAAGCTACAGGTCCTTACTTTTGTTACCTTTGTCACGAAGTCCCACAAACCAGCTGCCAAAAGTGGCTGTCTTTCAGCAGCTTAGTCAAAGTAAACAGCTGTTCATAATTGATCAGGGTAATTGGGATCCTTTAGAGCAACGCTGACCATTTGGATTGTCATAGAACTGTGACTTTTCCACCTTGACTTTAAATTTCCAACGGGAGTGAATCATTTCAGACACGCTCATTTACTTTAAATGCCTCCCCTTTTTTTCTTTGCTCAAGTCCATGGTCCATCATAGCGTCATATTTAGATTAATCCAAATAGTTTCCACGCAAAGGAAACAAAGGTAAAGTTCTTAGATTCATTTAAATATGAATAACTTTGGGTAAGGATGCACAATGTATCTGCAATAACATTTGACTCAGCCGATATTAGCAAACTGTTTTGTAGTAGGGATGCACAGATATGAAAATTTGGGCTGATAAACATCACTTAATTCTGTTATGGCCAATAACCGATTATATATATATATATATATATGCTAACCGATATGTTACCAGGACTTTCGACACCATGTAAAATAACCACACCGCTAACTATTGCTTTTCTGCATCAGTTAAAACACTCAATACTCCTGCACTGCATCACTGTCACATTACATCCCCCCACCCGGAAACACAAATGGCAACAAGATGTAAACAAACATCAGTTCATATTGACCCAGTTTTACTTCTCAGACCAATAGATTTGTTAAAAAATGGCTAACATCACCCAATACCAATGTTAATACCGAAATATTGTGCATCCTTATTTTTTAAGCATATCGGTATTGGGCCGATATGTTTATTTTCATGTTTGTGCATCGGTTTTGGGAGAGGAAGGGTCACGTTTTTACAGTGTTGAAAGGGTGAGAAAAAATATTTATATTTGATTAAAGCGGCAATATAAATTTCGGACATTGGTGGTATTGGCACCAAAATGTTCAAAGTCGGTGCATCCCTAATTCTGGGCTTAGCTGTATGGATATGCAGAAATACAGTTAAGATCCAAGTGGAGAAAATTATTTTGCACAGACATTGATGGAACATCAAGAAAAGGATGAAAATTCTCTAAAGTCCTTTAAAAATGGAGGAACAGATTTCTAAGCTTACTTATAATAAATGAAGACTCAGACACACTAATGAAGGTATAGTATTTTTAATGAACGTCTATTGAAATGTCATGGCAGAGTTGCAAAAGACTGCAAAAAAGAATTATTTTTTTTCCCCCAAAGTAGCAGTCAGTCTGTAATAATAGCAAACGCTTCGTTCAAGTCAAATCCTTCACACGACAGCTAGATAAAACCGACCAATCAACTCCAAACGATTTAATGGCAGCTCGAACAAACTTTTGAAATACAACCAATGGTTCTTTTTTTTTTTTTATTCAGTTTTTTTCTCTTTTTTTTTTTTAAAACTACACAATTAAAGATTTATACTGATCAAAACATACAGAGTGAAATAGTTCCACTGGAGACAACTCAAACAAGATTAGTGTCTGATAGAAACAACATTAATTTTACAATAAAAATATCTGCACAAAAACATTCAAAAAGAAATCAAAAAATGAAAAGGAAAAAAATAATAAAGGGGTAACGCAAAAAATATATTGAAATGTTTGCTTTTCGTCTTTTATTACAGTCACAGATCACACAGCTGTTGCAACAAATCTCTTTAAAATTTACAGAAATGAAGGATAAGGTCGCCCCCATATGCGACCCCAGACACCCTCCCCCCTCCCCCTTAATTCTCCCCCCCCTCCCCCAGAGTTGATTGCGTTCATCTTTAAGAGCGTATACTGCGATTACAACAGATTCCCGACTAAACAAAAGCTGCACATCAAAATCTTGGATATCCAGACTATCAAAAAAGGCACAAACAGACAAGGTTGCACAAAGAACTCAGCGGAAGCTTTTTTTTCCTTTTTTTTTTTTTAAATATGTCCTCTTTTTATACAACTAATCCCACAAAAAGGTTTCCAGTGCCCTTCTTAAAGGTTCTCATCTAAACCCACCCCGCCCCACTCCATCTCCCTGCTTCTCAAAGAAAGAAAGAAAACTATCTACAGGCATGTCAAGTCCTGGCAGGCACCTCGGATTAAGACCCATTCCCAACTACCGGAGAAGCAAGTGCATTTCATAACTGAGACAGACGAATGTGTGCAGCGAGCGTGAAGAGCGCTGGGATTAAATCTGCAAAGTGCAAAAAAAGAAAAACTACAATAGAAGAAAGCAACGTTTTGGTCGTTTTGTGTCGACAGATGACTTAAGTCTCTGTCGAACTAAAATATATGTTTTTTTTTTTTTTTTTAAATGGGGGTGAAGTGATGATTAATGTCACCTTTGAGGTTAAAAATTGCATTAATTACCCTAAAAATAACATTATTTTAAAGATAAATGTGTTGCATTTGAGAGCAGCTGGTGAGGCGTTTGATCTGTGCTGCATTTTGCGTTTTATCAAAACCCAATCCGGCATTTTTGCATCTGTCTCAGGTCATAATTATACACGTTTTAAACTGATAATGACGTAAAGAAATATTTATGGGAGCCCATCCCTGCCACTGTAATAACTAAATCCAAATTTTGACTAATTATGATGCAGTCACTATTTAATTTTTCTTCCCTTTTGCATCACGGTGGCATAAATGGGCTTTCATAATTTCCTGAAGTCCAGCCCCTTAGCTGCCGACCTGCAGTGGTTTAACATCCAACGTGGCTGCCGTGATGTAGACGAGTCCGGACCCGATGACATCACAACCGGGTGTGGTCAAGAAGTGCGACTGACCTAGCTATGGCTTGAGCGCGTCTGAGTGGCGCTTTAACGTCCTCTTGTAAAGATCAGTGTCCACAAAAAAAAAAAAAAAAAAAGGGGGGGGGGAGCAACCCACATACTTTATTTGTAAGCTGTGTGAAGCGTCCCGCTTTTATTTCCCTAAATCTGGATAAAAAGTTAAACACATCTGAGATTCTTAAACTGACTGCTTCTAACTTTGAACAAAAATAGAGCAGCATGGCTTTGTTTTGGGGGTCCCCCCCCTGCCAAAGTCAGAAACACTTGGCGGTTTTTATTTTAGCAAGTTGCTAAGTCGGTCTGGTTTGAATATCTAACCTTTGACTCCATAAAATCCAACTTCTTAATCAGTGCAATCTGGAGATACTTTGATGACTAAAATCTTGTCTATTTTGAGAAGGACCATGTTTAATTTAGCTAAATAGAACTGTGGATGCCCTGACGTTCTGCAGAAAATGACAGATTTAAAGTGGTTTGTAGATAAACTGAAAGTCTGCCAGAGTAATAACCCTTTCCCCACCATCAAAATATAATATTTAAAAATAAAAGTATTTAATTTAACAGTCTTCAATCGGATAAATACAAGTAAAGATATTCTTGACTTCCGCTGCATGTTTTTTTCCCCCTCATGGTTAATGCAGCTGTGTGCTGGTCCACGCGCCGCCAGCTTTTACTAGAACTAAAATGTGCAATTTAAAACTAAACGTATCATGACTGTGACACAGGAGTAATATGTTCAGGTTTATCATGCTGTATTTTAATTATTTTTTTCCAACATTTTCCGGTGATTTTTTTAAAACACGGATTGAGCGTTTTTGTTGTTATTGAGCTGCGTCTTGGCATGCAGAGTTTAATGGAGAGGGACGGGGGAGGCTGGAGCAAAAATAAAAGAGGGCAGAAAGCACCATGTGTTTGGAAAAAGAGGGATTTTTATCACGAAAGATGAGGAGGGGGTGGCGGTGGGGCAGGAGGGGGTGCCGGAGCGCTTTCCCGGCGGACCCGGCCGGCATGTGTGGCACTTTAACATCGCTTTCTTTGTATACGGAGCTTATAACAGTCATGCAAAGGGCACAGTTTTATTCTAACAAGGTGAGAGAGATCCACAAACACCAAAAAAAATATATATATAATGATGATGATAATAATAATAATAGGAAAACGGAGGAGGAGGGAGGGGCATGGCGACATTTCCCCCCCGACCGGACGAGCCCCCAAAATTATGAAAATATCATACAAACTGGTGTGAAATCAACTTTTACTTTATTTCGTCGTGGCTAAGGCAGAAACTTCCAATGGACCGTACATATCTACACGTTTTAATGCCAATAAGAAATAAAAAAAAAAAGGAGTTTTTACTTAGGAAACCTCTCACCCTAAACATCAATGCGGTCCTCATATCCGGGCCTTTCTTTGTTGAGTTTGTTTGTGATTTAAATACAAGGTTTGATAAAATATACATCCTCATCGACACCGAGTGATGGCTTGTGGCCAGTAAAGTCTGGCTCATTCTATCATAATTGCATAAATCAGGTGAATTAATTCGAATTTTTCTAAATGAGAGAGAAAGAAAAGACAAATCACTGCATCCTTTTGCAACAGTGCGATAAAAGGTATGAAAACTCATTTTGTTTTAATGATGGATGATTTTTTTTCTTTGTGCAAAGCAGCTGCACCAGAACAAGAAACATGATTAAAAAAGGTCTTAAATCATAAGAGCCAAATGCCTTTTGAGACACGTATAAACACAAAAAAAGTTGTTTATCTTGGCTTCAAAAAACACGAAGTTGACCCCCAAACTATAAGCTGTGATGTGACTCCCACCCATCCCTCCCCCCACCTTTACCTCACCTCTTTGTCGAGAGAGAGAGAAAGAAAGAAAGGAGAGACAGAGAATGACTGATTGATTCCTGACGCCGTTCCTGAGCAAAGTGGACTTGACGAGAGAAAAGAGAAGAAGAGAGACCGGAGGAATCCAGGCGGTGCGAACGACAAGAGAGGAGAATTAAAAACAAAAACAAAGCCAACCAAGAAACCCAAAACAAAAATCACAGCAAAAGAGTGGAGGCAGGGAGGAGCAGTGGCGACGCAGGAGCCTGTCCGCAGAATCTCCTGGAGAGACAAAACCAAACAGTTCTGTTTAAACTTTTGATAAATTCTCAATTTGTCATTTTGCTTTGAAACGATAGTTACACGCAGACACAAACAATTATTGTAACAAGAAGATGCAGCAGCTGGTTGTAAGTCCTGATTCTTAACACCTCAGTGTTTTTGCATCAATGTGGAGGAGCTGGGAGCCACTCTTCCTCCCAACGTTGCTTCAAATTATTTAGGTTCCCAGATGTTTGTTTGTGCTAGGGATGCGTCAAGTCGATTATCCTTCGATTATTTTTGTTTAAATCCATTCTGCTTCCATTAATTGACGTATCCAAACAAATCTGTGTCCTGTCTTTTATCTGTGTGAAACCACAAATAAAACCCACACATGTCCAAAATATGTTTCATAATCATATGAAAGTCGTATTTTTCCATGAAAGCTACAAGAAAATGTGTGTTGGCACTAGAAGTATAATTTAGGGTGACAATATTTTGATTTCCATAAAAGAAGACACTTGGTCCAGTCCTGAAACACTTCAATCATTTTCTGTTTACTTAAACAAGACTTTTGGTTTTAACATATATAAAGTGTTCCTGCTCTATGTGGTTAGAAAGAATAAATAAACTCCAGATCGGCTTTTACAAGTCAACCATTACAGAAAAGACTTTTCTGAAAAGGTTTTTAGGTCATACATGACAAAAATTACACAAAAATCTGAAATTACATGCTGAGAAGTATTTTTTCTATTCAAAATAATAATAATAAAAAAAGCAGTCTCACATAGACGCCTAAAACAAAGTCTATACTCCAGTCTATAGTTTTTCACTGTCAATTTAATAGATGAACTCTGACCTTTCTCCGCCTTTTCATTGTTTGTGTCAGTGTGACCAACTTGATCTGTGGCTCCCGTCAGAGACAAAAACAAAATCTCCCAGCTATGAGTACGGTGCGCACCAGGACAGTATGAAGGAAATTTCTTCTGCGGTTCGTCCGTAAAGCTACACCTGAGCTGACGTCTTGTAAACAGCAGCTGCCCTACAGCTCGGGGAGGACGCCCCGGACAACAGGTGAACAGTGGACGTATCCGGGGAAAAGAGGACGTTGCTGCTAACATAATACACCTTTCAGATCTAAAGTGCAAAATATTTGCTGTAATTTGTAAATTTCATGGCTCGTGCATGGCTGAAACGCTAGCAGCAGCCATAACATTTCCGCCGGCCCGTTCACAAAAAAAAAAAGTCCGGGCGGCATGCCGGATTTATGAGTTTTCATTTTAATTATAATGGAAAACTGTCGATTTTGGCGGTCCGATCCTCGGCTGCAGAAGCTGGCTCTCGGAACGTGGAACGTCACCTCTCTGGTGGGGAAGGAGCTGGTGTGCGAGGTTGAGAGGTTCCGACTGGACATCGTCGGACTCACCTCGGCGCACGGCTCTGGCTCTGGAACCCGTCTCCTCGAGAGGGGTTGGACTCTCTTCCACTCTGGAGTTGCCCCCGCTGAGAGGCGCCGAGCTGGGGTGGGCATACTTGTTGCCCCCCATCTCGGCGCCTGTACGTTGGGGTTTACCCCGGTGAACGAGCGGGTAGCCTCCCTCCGCCTTCGGGTGGGGGGACGGGTCCTGACTGTTGTTTGTGCTTGCGCGCCAAACAGCAGATTAGATTACCCACCCTTCTTGGAGTCTTTGGAGGGGGTGCTGGAGAGTGCTCCTCCTGGGGACTCCCTTGTTCTGCTGGGGGACTTCAACGCTCACGTGGGCAATGACAGTGAGACCTGTAGGGGTGTGGTTGGGCGGAATGGCCCCCCCGATCTAAACCCGAGTGGTGTCTTGTTATTGGACTTCTGTGCTCGTCATGGATTGTCCATAACAAACACCGTGTTCAAGCATAAAGGTGTCCATATGTGCACTTGGCACCAGGACACCTTAGGCCGCAGCTCAATGATCGACTTGGTTGTCGTCTCATCTGATCTGCGGCCGCATGTTTTGGACACTCTGGTGAAGAGAGGGGCAGAGCTGTCCACTGACCACTACCTGGTGGTGAGTCGGCTCCGATGGTGGGGGAGGACGCCGGACAGACCTGGAAGGCCCAAACGTGTTGTGAGGGTCTGCTGGGAACGTCTGGCAGAGTCTCCTGTCAGAAGGAGCTTTAACTCACACCTCCGGCAGAACTTTGAACACGTCCCGGGGGAGGCGGGGGACATAGAGTCCGAGTGGACCATGTTCCGCGCCTCCATTGCCGAGGCGGCTGACCGAAGCTGTGGCCGCAAGGTGGTCGGTGCCTGTCGCGGCGGCAACCCCCGAACCCGCTGGTGGACACCGGCGGTAAGGGATGCTGTCAGGCTGAAGAAGGAGTCCTACCGGGTCTTTTTGGCTTGTGGGACCCCTGAGGCAGCTGATGGGTACCGATAGGCCAAGCGGGATGCGGCTCGGATGGTTGCTGAGGCAAAAACTCGGGCGTGGGAGGAGTTTGGAGAGACCATGGAAAACGACTTCCGTACGGCTTTGAAGCAATTCTGGTCCACCATCCGGCGTCTCAGGGGGGGGAAAGCGGTCTGCCACCAACACTGTTTACAGTGGGGATGGTGTGCTGCTGACCTCGACGCGGGACGTTTTGGGTCGGTGGATGGAATACTTCGAAGACCTCCTCAATCCCACCAGCACGCCTTCCAATCTGGAAGCAGGGTTTGGGGACTTGGGGTCGGGCTCTCCAATCTCTGGTGCTGAGGTCACCGAGGTCGTTACAAAGCTCCTCGGTGGCAAGGCTCCGGGGGTGGATGAGATTCGACCGGAGTTCCTCAAGGCTCTGGATGTTGTGGGGCTGTGTTGGTTAACGCGGCTCTGCAATATTGCGTGGACATCGGGGGCAGTTCCCTTGGATTGGCAGACCGGGGTGGTGGTCCCCCTGTTTAAAAAGGGGGACCACAGAGTGTGTTCAAACTACAGGGGGATCACACTTCTGAGCCTCCCTGGTAAGGTCTATTCAGGGGTTCTGGAGAGGAGGGTCCGACGGATAGTCGAACCTCGGATCCAGGAGGAACAATGCGGTTTTCGTCCTGGCCGTGGAACACTGGACCAGCTCTACACCCTCAGCAGGGTCCTGGAGGGTGCGTGGGAGTTCGCCCAACCGGTCTACATGTGTTTTGTGGACTTGGAGAAGGCGTTCGACCGTGTCCCTTGGGGGGCCCTGTGGGGGGTGCTCCGGGAGTATGGGGTACCGGGCCCCTTGATACGGGCTGTTAGGTCCCTGTACGACCGGTGCCAGAGTTTGGTTCGCATTGCCGGCAGTAAATCAGGCTCGTTTCCAGTGAGAGTTGGACTCCGCCAAGGTTGCCCTTTGTCACGATCCTGTTCTTAACTTTTATGGACAGGATCTCTAGGCGCAGCCAAGGCGTTGAGGGGATCCGTTTTGGTGGCCTCAGGATCGGGTCTCTGCTTTTTGCAGATGACGTGGTCCTGTTGGCTTCATCGGAGCGTGATCTACAGCTTTCGCTGGAGCGGTTCGCAGCCGAGTGTGAAGCGGCTGGGATGAGAATCAGCACCTCCAAATCCGAGGCCATGGTCTTGAGCCGGAAAAGGGTGGGGTGCCTTCTCCGAGTCGGGGATGAGTTCCTGCCCCAAGTGGAGGAGTTTAAGTATCTGGGGGTCTTGTTCACGAATGAGGGAAAAATAGAGCGGGAGATCGATAGTCGGATTGGTGGGGCATCTGCAGTTATGCGGGCGCTCTACCGGTCTGTCGTGGTGAAGAGAGAGCTGAGCCAAAAGGCGAAGCTCTCGATTTACCGGTCGATCTACGTTCCTACCCTCATCTATGGTCACGAACTCTGGGTGGTGACCGAAAGAACGAGATCACGGATACAAGCGGCTGAAATGAGTTTCCTCCGCAGAGTGTCTGGGCTCTCCCTTAGAGATAGGGTGAGAAGCTCAGTCATCCGGAGGGGGCTCAGAGTAGAGCCGCTGCTTCTCCACATCGAGAGGAGTCAGTTGAGGTGGCTCGGGCATCTGGTCAGGATGCCTCCGACACGCTGGAGGGACTATGTTTCTCGGCTGGCCTGGGAGCGCCTTGGGGTTCCTCCCGAGGAGCTGGAACAAGTGGCTGGGGAGAGGGAAGTCTGGGTCTCTTTGCTTAGGCTGCTGCCCCCGCGACCCGACCCCGGATAAGCGGAAGAAAATGGATGGATGGATGGATGTCGATTTTTGCACGTTTCACACAGCAAATTATCGATTCAAGAGTAAATCGGTAAACCACTAGTTTTTGCACAGCATTAAAATCAGGCTCAGGGCAGGACTTTGACTAGGCCATTGCAACTAGGGATGGACATTTATTGCATCGTTTGTTATAAGAAAAGTAACCTCTCTGACATAAGGTCTCCGTAAAAGTTTAAAGGACTTACTCCATTTTCTCTGCATCATGTAGTTTTGGCATAGTAAAATTTTGTAAGCCAGAACTACGGATCATGGAAAAAAACCTAATCCTTCCAACATGTATCACAAACATGAGGTGATGGAAGAGGCAATGAATGAATAAATGTATATATTTAAGACAAATGTAATTTATTTTTGATTTAAATGATAAAATTCGGATTATTAAAAGATTCAGCCGGATCCTGGTATAAAAGCTGGATGTCTGACCAACTGTTTTCATTTGCTGTATCCGATTATTTCAGACGCCTGGAAAAGGTTTAAGGGACACTTAGGTTAGACAATTCTAATTAAAAAAGTTTAGACGGTTACTGGGTAAAGTATATAAATATTAGGGGTGCAAAGTTAAACAAAAATCATGGTTCTGTACGTATTTGGGTATTTAAAGTCATGGTTTGGTATGTTTTCAGTACACTTTATTTTAATGTGTTCTATAACCTAAAAAAGTTTGAAGTATAGAACTGACTGGAGATTTGATTGGATTTTTCTTTTAATGAATAGTACAAGCAAACATAGCCAGAGTAGAACAGTCCGTGTTAATGTTTAAATAAAACTTTGCCCATTATTTAAGAATAAAACCTGCTTTAATCACTTTGGAGTTAATTTGATATTTCAACAGCCTAGTCTCCCAGCTGTACTTGAATGCAGCACATGGAGCTTTTAGGAAAACCCCTTCTCGTTAACAGGGATTCCTCTGATTTGGGCTGATTGGATGCTACTGGTAGTCATGTGGACGTCAGCTGGTTTTTCTCTAGCATCGGTGATGTTTACATTCAGCTTGACATTGTTTCACGTGAGTAATTCAGTTCAACGCAGAGTGTGTTATGGACCTTATTGATGCTGAAAGATGCGTTTGCTGACAAAGTTCTGGTTGGGTCCATCTTTCTTTTTCTACTGTAGCTGCATGAGAAACCATTAATGTTCCCAAATAGAGAGTTTAGTGATAGATGGGAGTCCTTTCTGTTTTGTTGTCACTTTCGAGTTCTGCACATATACATTCTGCATGTGTTCAGGTAGAAAACAGCTGGATTCGTTCGGTACACATTGGCACCGAACCGATAGGGCAGTACCGAAACATTCGTACATGTACAGTTACACTCCTAATAAATTATATATAGATTTGTATGCATTTCAGTCGAGTTTACAGGTCCTTCAGAGTTATAAATCGGGGCTGCAGTGACGGATACGTACCTGTGAGACCCGTTAGGACCTGAAGCCGGGCTGGAAACGAGCAGTTTCTTCAAAGATGAGCTCCTTCAGCGTCTCTTTGGGCAGGTCGTCCAGCTCCATGTCAAACTTGAACGGGGCCTCGGCGACGGGCTTAGCGGGACACAGAGAGGACGTGTGTTGAGGTTAGATCGTGCAGATGTGGAAACGCTTAGCTTTGAGAGAGCTCGCATAAAAACGCGGGTTTTAAAAAAGGCAGTAACCATAGAAACAACTAGTAATGCGGCGCAGGGGCCATCTAATGAAAGCTACCGTCTCACCTCGTCCGTCGGGTCGTAATATTGTTCCAGGTAGGGGTGGGCCAGGGCCTCCTCCACCTCGATCCTCTTGTGAGGGTTGAACGTCAGCATCTTGTCCAGGAGGTCCAGAGCTGCAGCACAGCAACATTTAACACGCAGAGTACATGCAGGTGAACACTAGGGGGTGCCATAAACCATTTATGTTACAGAGCAAACTGTTCAGGAAGCACTGAAGCTGATAATGCAACTGGATTTTCCTCCTGATGAGAAAGAGCTTCGGTGAAAAATAGTGGACGAAAATTCAGACCAATATAATCTGGAGCACCGAGCTGAATCAATTAAACAAAAAGGTCTTCTAAACATTTTCTGTCAAAATTCGGTGCTTTTATAGACTCCACTTTCAGGTAGTTACATTCCATCCTTATTGTAGTTAAAAAGGAACGCTTGAATTTGTTATTTATATAGCAAAACAATCCTCTGATCAGGGGTTTTTCGCCTTCAACGTTTCTGATTAATTCACCAAAACCTCGGCTATAGAATGAGACTTCCGGGTGGGGTCCTCTGACCTTTCGGATCGGCGTTGGGAAAGAGGCGATTCCACGGCACTTTGCAGCGCACGGGCAGCGACAGCAGATAATTCCTGGCCTTGATGTTGATGATGCAGTTGAGGTCTTCCTGGGAGGGAGAGCCCAGGATCCCTGAGGGAAGAGGAGGAGGAAAAAAGGTCAGCACAGGTTCATTTTAAAGGCGGATACCAAAATCGGAGATGTCCGACACAAAACTTTTCGCTGTACAAGAAGCTTTGTAAGAAAAAAAAAAAAAAAGGGCAGATGGCTGAAGCTCTATTTGGTCTAGCACCAAGACAAAAAAAAAAAAAAAAAAGTCTCGACTTGATAAGGGCAGCATTGTCCGTGGATGAGGACCAACAAGCTGCTCCTAGTGACAGAGCGTGAAATCCTGGCTTAAGACTCAAAGCTTTAACACAGGCCTCAGATGCAGAACACTGTACTAGTTAATATAGCTCAATTCGACTGCAGCATTCATCTGCAAATAAGGAGTTACCCCGAGGATAACATAGGAACAGTTTGGTGTTAACTGCCTAAACATTAAATGTTAAGCCGGAAGCTGAATTCCTTCACTGGTTTGTGGAGCAGACTGGATGCCTCGGGGTAGAGGTGCACAATCAAGCTTTTCCTGGCAGACAAAGGAGGAAAGCACTAAAGAGTCACGCTCAAGTCATCACACCCCCTTTCTAAGAACCAGTTATCCCAGTAAGAGGCTTTGTTGGGACATGCTTCATAAAGAAAGCCTGGCTATGTTGAAATATTTTTGAAGGATACCACTAACGCTGGGCTGCCCGAGTCCGGTCCTGCAGGTTTTAGATGCATCCCTGCTCCAACACACCTGAACCTAATGTATGACTCGTTACCAGGCCTCTGCAGATGGTATATGGGCAAAAGTTAGGACTATTGCCCACCCAGCCGTGGTTAAGGAGCACCTGTCAATACAACTCGCTTACAAATTTTGTATGTGAACTGTTTTTCTTAAAGAAATAAAGAAAAAAGAAAAAGAAAAGAAAGAGTACTAAAGGAGTGACCGCCCAAGGCATGCTAATCGTTAGCCTCTCTAATGCTAACGAAAGTGAGCAGTCTCCTTCTCACTTGCCAACAGCGGCCTCTCAGTTACTGTTGCTGGCCTTTCAGATCAGTAGCTGGCTTCAGAATGGATAGACGCGCGTTGAATGCTTTTGTTTTCATCCGGTAATAGCTCGAACAACACTGGAGGGGGTGGGAGAGGTTCTCCACCCACTATCCAGAGCCCTGCTGCCATGGTTGAAAAATCCCACAAAAAAGAAAGAAAAGAAACCTAGGGATGTAGGCATTACTAATTTAGATTGTCTTTGTGTAGATGATCGCAAAAAGATACATCGTAAAGCTGACTTTACTTAGCCCAACGCCGACTGTATGTAGCCCAATGCTAACTGTGCTTATGGTACGTTCCAGTTGTCCTCAGAACTCGTTTTTCCGAGATAAGTTAGCCGGAAATGACGAAATGAACTCGTTTTTTTCCGAGCTGCGAGCTCCTAAGTTTCAGAGGACGCCGAGATTCCACATTTAAAGATGGCAGCGTTGAGCCTGTCGGCTTTATTTTTTTCTCATTTACATGTTCTGTTTTCATTCTGTTTGCTATGTAAATAGCACAGAGTAGTTATTGTTGCTATCGATAATTACGTTGTTGCAAATATGAAAAATTGCAAAGGTTGCCGCCAAAATTGGTGTTTACGGTTTTTACCGTTACTGGTGTGTATGTTTTTTTTACGTTTGAGTTTTTATTGTTTCTGGTTGTATGTGGCATAAACTGTAAAAGCTCATGCGTCCATTTTTTCCGAGTTGGTTCAGCTGGAACGCAAAACGAGCTCATTATGTGATTTCCGGGTCGGAAATTCAGAGTTCTTAGGACAACCGGAACGCACCATTAGCCCAAAGGTTCCAGACCCGATTTAAATAGCTAACAAGCTATGGGATGACACTCCTCACAATTGGCCACCAGTTCGATACGGAGATATCTACAATTATCTGATAGACAACATCTGGAGTCTTTATATATATATATATATATATATATTATATAAAAACTTATTTACCCAAAATGTGATTGAGCTGATCCAGGTAGTGCTTCCCAGGGAAGATGGGCCTGTTTGACAGCATCTCAGCCAGGATGCAACCCACCGACCAGATGTCTATGGACTTAGTGTAGCCCTGAAAGTGACACCAGGCAACACAGTCAGGATAAAAATTTTCAGTTTATTAAAAAATGTTTTGATAGAATTTCAGCTTCGTAACCATCAATACAGACATTAATGGATTCCATTTGTGCTACTTTAATGCACAGATTCACAATGAAAACTAATTTTAAAAGTAAAAAAAAAAAAAGAACCCTCATTCTGTGGTCACATTTGGTTTTAGTTAGTAGCACTTCTCCCTTTCTCTACAGCAGTGTTACAAAATAAGGAGTGAACACATCAGGGTGACAACAACCACAGTAGTATGAAATATTAAAAGGGAACATAAAAACCAAACACACTCCACACGCTTACTGAACATAAAAAAAAGAAGAAAAAAAAAAGAAGAGGGAAATGTGAGATATTTTGAATGTAGAAAAAGAAATCCGGTAGTTGGAGAGCCTCACCTTAGAGTTGAGCATGATCTCTGGAGCTCTGTACCAACGTGTGGCTACGTACTCTGTTAGGAACCCGGTATGGTCGTGGTCGGGATCGGCCACGCGAGCCAAACCAAAGTCACAGATCTGCAGAAAGTCAATGGGGCGCATAAAAACAAAAAATCAACAGAGTGACAAGATCATTAACATCAATACATCCAACCATGTTTTAGTGAAACGTCTGGGGTGTGTACCTGTAACTCACAAGAAGAGACAATGCAGAGTAAACGAGAACGAGACAGGATGAGGTTTAAAATGACTTTCGAGAAAGCTTCAAAGGCCTTTATTCTGCATTTTAATTTACTTTTGGAACAAACTTAACCCACTTATGTCTTCCTTTTTCTGATTTCTTCAATCTCTCCTGAGAGTAGTTCCACTACACATGGTCTGAAGCAGGAGTTGCGTTATTTTCCATCTTTTACCGTTTTTTTTAAAACGGTGACAGAAAAATCTAAACGCCGTCTGTCATTTTGACAGATTACGATCGACACCCCAGACCACTTGGTGCAGATGCTCAACATTTTCAACTATACAGGACATGCTACTTGCTACCCAGGACTTGTTACCAAAGAGAAATGGCGAAATCGCTTTGACTGCAAAGCCGGGTAAGGCTTCATAGATCAGTGTCTATATTTATTCATTAATCTTCATAAACGTAGTGGCTGTTCAATTTCAGTTGTCCTGTGACTTGAGAATTTCAATGGCATCTGGTCTCTGGTGAAAAACTGAATATCACAGTTTACGCAAGTCTTCTTTTTTTAAATCCAGCCTTGGAGAAACATGCAGTCGTGTAGCAGTTTTAATGTTTAAAGTAGAAGCAGCTGTCGGTATAGGACGCACAACTGCTGCCTTTAAAGCAGCGTGCATAGTCGGGGTGCGGTGGATCGGGGTTTGGGACACCTGAATCAGAACGGAAAACAATATAACCTGTGGATTTTAAAAGAAGCAAACTTGAATGTTTTTAAAAACATCTGTTATGGCTGAAAATGCTTCAGGGTTCCAAAATAAAAGAGGACTTGAGTCCCAGGAGGCGTTTAAGTATTTAATTCAAACATGTCTGGCCAGAAACATGGAGGGAACAGGGTTGCCATGAATTCCTGATCAAACAGCTTAAGTAATATTCAGCTATCACTGTTTATCTCTCCAGCACGTCTCCTCCAATCTTCATGTCCAGCTCCTGGAGAACTGGTTCATGCCAGTCTGATAGTAAAGCATGAACCGGCACATCCCAGGTCAGACTGTCCGTAGATAGACATCATTCACTAGACAGAGAATATGTAATTAAATCCTAATTATATTGGAATACCCCCGCAACACATCTTTTCTAAATAAATACATAGTCACTAGGACTTGCCATGAATAAAATGAGCCTTACAAACTTGTCAGTTGCTGCAAGAATCAAAGCTTTAGTCAGAGCGTCTGAGTTTAATCTCCTGGTCGCCCACAACCATCTTTCATTATTTTTCAGTATTTTTGGGAGGGAATTCGAGAAAAAAGAAAAAAAGTTTTACCAGGCCCCCCCAACAATCGACCACACAGCAAGAGTGAACCATTTCTCTTTGCTAAAACCTCCTCCAAACATGCAAAAACAATCGAATTATATGCAAAATATGCCGTTTCTTGCCACCCAATCCCGTGATGCAGAGAGAGGAGGAAAAAAAAACATTTAGTTCACAAAAGATTGGCCTATATGTAGTTAGTGTGGCCACAGTCAGCGGTTTTGGTCACTGTGGAGAAAAAGTACTATTCATCTGCTTGATGTGTGATGGCACAATGCGGATTCTCTGAATGCATCTTTATTACCATTGTTAAAATTTGACGAGTAAGAATTTATCAACGAGAACTAACGTGACGTTTAAATATTGCGAGATCACGTACGATGAGCTCTTGTTATACCTTTAGTTCAACGCACTAGATTTTAATCACGATTTCTCCTCAAAACGGCTCAGTCTTTCACGCTTTTTCATTTGCAGCTGCTAAATGAGCCGCAGTTCTTTACCTTCATCCTTTTTGTATCATCTGCCTCGTTTCCATCAAGCGGTCCCATACCGAACGAGTCTGTGGAGTTTGATACGCTATCAGATGGTCTGGTTTGTTGTGTGATAAACTGAACTGAGTTGCTGACTGGACAGATGTCCAAAAGACAGTCACTGACACCCCTCCACAAGTAGGCGAAGCCACAAAAAGTTGCTGGTTGATAGATTCATAGAAAGTTGAGTGGAAGAAAAAAGTGTGGTAGGAAAAGGTGTCCCAGAACAGGGATAACTGCAGGTATAAGAGGGAGAACTGCTACCTCCAGAACCTTAACCAAAACCAAAACATTTAAAGCATGTCGGCGTCTAAACTCCTGAATGTTAACATAATATGATCCACTAATGCAAACAGCGATAGGCAGCAAAGTAGAGAACTTGTGGAGTCAGTTAAAAACGACTCTTAGAGACTTTCCTAACGTCTGTCACCCTTCTTATGCTGTGTAAACACTCTGATTTTTGGCCCATTTTCAGCGGATTTTCCAGTCGTGTGAAAATATGTATATATTTTTTATTTCACCTGGATACATTTGTCTGCTTGACCTGTCTTTTTGAGGACCGCTGTATTTGATTTATTTTTCTTACATTCCTACATTGTTGGAATAAAATGCGCGTTGCGAGGTGTAGAAATCCTCCACGGGTACGGACCACCTTCTCATGAAGGTGCTGAGAAGCGATCGACGCATCACGACCAGCTCCCGATCAGCAATAGTACGGCTGTATGAAAATCAAACCCGTTTGAAATCCTGGTCGTGACCCCTCGTTACAATATCGGCCTGTTGAAGCAGCGACAAACCAAATGTAGCTGAGACACTCAGCGGAACGATACTCAAAACTATACAAGTAACCTGGTTTACTGTTAATTATTACGACAAGCAACATAATATATTACTATTAATATTAATTGTTGCTAGCTTGAAAGTCGACGTCTGAGTCAAAAATACAGTCAGACATATTGGAGTTTGTGAACATCAGCCATTTTCAAAAGCCCCCCCAATAAAATTTTACCTATTTTTTCTCTAAGCATTTCTGCTTGCATATTCAATTTAAAGTTCACTCATCTCTTTCAGATTAGCATATATAATTATGTTTTAAACCCGAAAGAACTACGGTAAAAGTATGCAGTTAGCTGTCGGGAAGTTAAAAGTTGACGTCTCTCACGGCCAGGGTTGAAAATACTCTTCCTCTCTTCACTTCAGCGTTTTTTTTCTCTCCCTTGTTTTTCCTTCTATTTCCGAATTCATGGCTACGATCCGTTGCTAAATCTGAGCGGTCGGCTCGTGCAGCGGGAGAACTTGATTTGTGACCCTGTGATTTGGTGGCACAGTTTGAGCTGCAGCTGAATAAGACTGAAAATATTGCACAGTGTACGCCCAAGCCTTGGATCCTCACGTTTCCTGCACTTGTCCTGACCAGCTGCTGACGATCGCAAACCGAAACTTAAATGGTCGTCGCCTCTTCAAACTCCACACTTAACACACACGAGCCCGGATGTGGGATACTGAATGTGGGATAGGGTAACCGGTGTGGGTTAGGGTAAATTAAAAAAAAATTCAAATTTGTGCAAAAAATTGTGTTTTAATAGTGATTGCAGTTGTATGTTGAATAGTCCCTCCACCGTTAGATTATGATGACATCCGTGGTAATTAGGGCTGAAGGTCACAATTTGTGGTTAAAACCTGTGAAACGGCAAACTTTACTACGTAAAGCGTTTGGTTAGGTCTCACACTAGGTTTTACAACTGGTTCTTTAAAATATCATCAGTGAAATTGTGCAGAGACTCCTTTTGGTCTGAAAACTGAACCAGTAGTTGACACAGTGACACACGTAAACTCACACAGACACAGAGGACAGAGCGCGTCCCTGAGGACCGGGGGTTTATGGAAACAGGTTTAGAAAGCCAAGGGAAGCTTATAAGCTGCTTAATGAGCCATTACCTGCAAGTTACGTCACACAAAGAGAAGAAGACAGGGCATCTTTGTCAGTTTGCCCGGTGTTAAAACAGACACTGACCTTGAGATCGCAGGTGGTGTTGAGAAGAAGGTTGGAGGGCTTCAGGTCCCGGTGCAGGACGTTGGCAGAGTGGATGTACTTGAGGCCTCGTAGGATCTGGTAGAGGAAGTAGCAGATGTGGTCGTTGCTCAGGTGTTGGGTCTTCAGGAGCTTGTAGAGGTCCGTCTCCATGAGATCCTGGACGATATATCTGCACCGACCACGGTTAAAGACACTTTGTGTTTGTGTTTTGTGGAAACCCTAAAATTAAACGTTAAAGACATGCCGAGAGTGGAAACGGAAGTAAAATGTGGTTAATTCCTTCACTAAAGTTGCTTTCCATTGCTTTAGTGCATTCCAGGAAGAAGCAAAATGTGTTTTTAGTGCAAAGAATAACATAAGATGCAAAAGAGGAGGAATACGGAGCTAACGAGAGCTAACCTTGCTGACAAGTGGACAGCACTTCTGAATGGCTGAGAAAACAAAAAACTGCTTGGATCGTGTCGATAGACGATCATTTCAAGAGACAGCACACTAACAGAGCCACAAAAAGAAGTGGGTTTATAAACTGGGATTTTCTTTTCAGACGTTAGTAGGACCCTGTTGGGACCCTTGAGTGTCATTTCAGCCAAACTACCAGAAAAAAAATAAAAATAAAATGAAAGAGCTTCGGCTTGTGGCCTTTGTCATCACAAACTGAAGCAACTCCATGCGTCGCCATTGTTCCTGCATCAAACACATCAACTTTGACCACAAGGCTCCAAATGTAAACTGCCTAGTAACAGCTACTACATATTCAGTGTAGTTTAGTTTATCTGTCCGCGGTCATAATATAAGGCCTCAACAGTGTTCAGTAAGTATAAATTGAATGAGTCAGCAAGTTAGTTGTTTGGGAATTCACAGCTACCAAATGTGCAATTGAGCCAAGATGGCTGTCCTCTGTATTTTTTAGGCATAAACTCCATTCTCTAACCTACATCACATACAGGAAAACTATCACAGCTTTGCTGAGTCTCTTCTTTCAGATAGAGGAGAGTAATTCTTGTCCCAGCGGTTGAAAATGCTCGTTTCTTAAAGTTTCAGACGTTCACTTGGATGAAAACAACCAAAGTGGGTCGCAAAGTTGAGGCTCTTTCAAGATGACATTTCCCACGGCTTTCTTAAGGCACCCTTGTAAGAATCCAGCATTAGTAGTATTGGTGGGCAATATCAAACGTATACGGTAGAAATCTTATAAATTTAGTCAAAGGGAGAGATTTTGACTATGCCGGCCTACCGCGATTGCATATTTTCATGATGTCATCAAACGTTCATCAAGGAGGATAAATACTGATGTTCAGTGTTTGTCTTTACAGTACATATTGCAAGTTGAAAATTTGTTGTTTTCCTTTTAACTGAAAAACAAACTGAATTTAGAGCATTTTTTGCTCGAATATGTGCAGATACTTGTTTTATATTAAATTTATAAATCACCAGGAAAAAGGACAATTTTGAACTTTCTAAAAAAACAACAACAACATTTAGCTTTTAATTTATTTAAAACATCTTCATCTTTATGTTGTGAGAATTGTTGTGTTGCACTTTTTGGAAAGAAGATTTAAATTTCTTTTTTTTAATGTATTTTGCACAATACATGTTCTTTAAATTGCATTCTAAACTTTTTTGAAGTTGTTGTTCTGCTCCAATGTGTCTGAAAAGTAAGAATGTTCATAAACTGTCATTTTGACATTATATATAGAACAGAAAAAAGTGCATCGCAATAGATATTGTTACCGCATATGCTTTAGATTATATCGCAATATAGATTTGAGGCTATACCAGCTCTAGTTTGTAGGTTTGTGGCCAGGTCGATGGTCTTGTCCTAGATTTTCTATGAACGCAGCATGAAAGCCCTCTTCGTAAGGCCTCAATATGAATGCCATAGGCCTGGTTCATAGGCAGGGTTTTTAGGCCAATTTCTGCCCCGGTTCTTCCCTTCCGACACGCCAGATTATCACCATGGCTCTTTAGATAATCCTAACAGATATCCCTGCCATGTGTGGTATTGTTCAGAGCGCTCTGATCTGCCCGGAAAGACATCCGGACCGCTCCGATCGCAAATCGGGGAAATCGAACATGTTGGATTGTTTTGGCCTGATTTCGCAGCGTGTGCGGTGTGTTGCAAGGACAAATGAGCATGGAGCCTATTGAAAGTGACGTGTAGCCAATCAGAAAGCGACGTGGCCTACTATTATTATCAAGTGTCGTCTCACTTGACACCTCAACTATGAGACAGTTGAGGTGTCCCTACAGGGAGAAAAAGCAGACTTCTCCATTCTTTCACTGCAAAAAACTATTTTCAAGAAAGTAATAATCCCTTGTTTATGGACTTTTTTTTCTTATCGTTTTATTTCAAGACATCTTTTCAAGAAAATGTTCACTTGTTCCATTGACATTTTTTTCCGGCTTATTACAATAAAAATATCTTGTATTCATTTTTTTGTACTTGATTCTGTAGTAGCCTTTTTTCCCCAGTTTCACAGTGTTTCTTTTCTCTGCATTGTTGCAGAAGGACCCGTCTGCAATGTGGACTCGATTTACTGCTGTTGGGATACGGAGTATCTGAGCCAAATACATGCTGACAGGTGGTCATTATGTAATAAAACAGAAATGAACATCCCTACTCAAACGAAACGCTGTGTAAGCCAAGCCAGTCTCGATGTTTCCACCAAACAAATATTATCAAGATAACCTCTTAAAAATGTGAGAACAACATCATAAACGGTCTAAACAGAGTGCCAGGATACACGTCCTTCATCTGATCGATGCTCGGCGCCCGGATGATGTCGTTGATTCCGATGATGTTCTCGTGCTTGAAGCGCAGCAGGATTTTGATTTCTCTCAGGGTGCGCTGGCAGTAGGTCTGGTGCTCGAAGGGGCTGATCTTCTTGATGGCCACGCGTAGCTTGTTGTCCCGGTCGTAAGCGGAGCTGGATCACAACACACACACACACAAAAAAAAAAAAAAAAAAAACAGACAGAAACAAAAAGAAAAGACAGGTTAGACTCAACAAAACCAAACGCAAATAAAAAGAGGCAGTATGAAAACAATGTTTTATGCATGAAGTAGTGTGAAGTTTCTGTCTGTGTAGCGTCATTTCCCCCCCCCCCCCTCTTGGATGACCCAGCAAACTAATGTAAGCATATATGTTCACTAAAGCCTCTAACAAAAAGGTAATGGAAGTAGGAATGCACCAACATGAAAATTTGGGCCAATATTGATATCCGCGATATTATCATTGTTACTATGCCCGATAGCCGATATTTACCCATGTTATATTTTCCAACCCTTTGGACACCATGATAAAACGACCACACCGCTGCTTTTCTGCTTCAGTTAAACATATAATCTGGTGCTACATCACTGTCACATGACCGAAAACCTCCCCCTATATTTTTGTATGTATATATTTTTTATAGTTATTTTAAGTATCTTAAAATAATACTTTACAGTTACTCCCAGTAACTGAGCATCCCCCGTGTCCTGTTATCAATTTTTTTTACTTTCTTTAATATAGAAAGTACTCTTACATCAGTTCTTTTTGTTCCGTGTCTCTGCTCTTGTCTTTTTCTCTTCCTGTTAAACGGGAGTTTTTCCTCTCCACTTTCGCTACAAGCTTGCGCAGTATGAGGGATTGCTGATGGTTTGCTGTGGTTGGAGTCTGCATCAACGGGGCCAGTCAATGACTCGTTATTTGCTGGGATTTATTAAATAGGAAACTAAAACTTTAAACTGATTGGAATGTTTGTAGGATTGAATTGAAATGACTTTTCTTGTAAAGTGCCTTGAGATTATATCTGTTGTGAAACAGCACTATATAAACTGAATTTTTCCCTCTTATAAAAAACTAAAAACTTTTAATTCGATATCATCAGAAGTAGTTTTTTTTTGTGTGGACACAGTGGGCTTTATGGAAAGTGGACAGACTTACAGAAAGGGGACAGAAGCAGGGGGAGAGACATTCGACAAATGTCCCTGAGCCGGAATCGAACCCGAGACAACCGCATCGAGGACTAAGGCCTCTGAACATGGGGCGCCCGTCTTAACCCACTGCGCCACACGACGCCCCCAGATGTAGTTTTTATAACATATTTGATTTAAAAGCGCTTTTCAAGACATCCAAGGACACCTAAAATACAAAAAGCAAATAAAACAATAATAAAAAGAAAAGGAAATATTTACTTTAGTATATTCAACATCACCTAGCCTACATGAAGAATGTCTCCTGTATTACACCTGCACTTAAAAGAATGGCGTTTAAATTTGGGAGTGAAATATTTTGGGCTGATCCACTGACGGGAGAGACGTCAGTTCTGTGCAGAGGCAACAGTCAGTCGCTGAGCTCAAACGCTGCTTCCTTCCTGCTCTTTGCTGCTGGAAAGCTTTTAAAGTAAAAAAAAAAAAAAAAAAACTACATAGACAGGAAACGTGAGGTTTGTGTTTGCAGCGTCTTCGCACTAAACCACTGATAGCTGGTTTTTTGACAATATTGACCAAATGTCTAAAATAGGGATAGGAATTAAACAGTTTAGCTTTAAATTGTATAAACTTCAATCGCCTCCAGAAAAAATTATTTAAAAATGATTTTAAACGTAGAAAACAGTTAAGGGAGTTGGAGCAATTAGCTTGAGAAAGAGAAATGGTTTGTGTGTGTGATCTTTAGAAGCCATATCGAGTTCAAGCTTTATCCTGTGGGAGATCTTTGATTTTCTACTTACTCTGCATGCTTTTTTGCTTTCTGTTGCAAAACTCGGCAGCACCAGGAGGATTTTTCTTCCCCAAGACGGGTCTGGCTTGTTTTTTTTGTTTTTTTATTTAAATGAGGTAAAGTGTAGTACAACTCAAGCCAAACTTAAAAATAAACAACAAGACACTATTTTACATGTGTACAATAGGCTCAGCAGATTAAGTGTTTGATTCGGGAACTGAAAGAGACTTCTCCTGCACACATTGAACAAATGTTCAAATTTCTAAATTGCAGTCTTCTACTCATTATGTGAATTACTTATGTACTCCCACGCTTCTGTTTAAACCAAGATCCAACAATCTCAATACCTGAAATTCTAAGGCATAGCCAGGTACATTAGAATATTATTGAAAAACTACATTTAGTCGTTTAGAAAGTTGAAACCTATTCTACAAACTGAATACAGAGCGATATTCATTTAAATATTACTTAACACTAACAACAACAAAAAAGTATCTATATTATGCACATGTCAGCGTACTGAGAAGTATTTTCATGTACTTTATATGCAAAATACTTCATTGGGGTTTGATTTACTGCATCAATGCAGCATGGAGGAGATCAGCCCATAGATCTGCAAAGATGATAGGAAATTCAAAGTCTCTTCAAAACTCTTCAATGGGCTTTGCCTTATTAACAAGACAATTGTAAACCAAGTCCATATTTTTCTTTCTTCCACTCAACTTTCCATTAATAGGATTAGATACAGCACTCAGTAATGATCTTTTCAGGCTTATCCTCCGTGTGGCTTCATCTCTTTTTCCTGGACGACTGTCAGGCCAGCAGTCAGCTCCGTGATTGTATTGGCCAAACCATATTGTTTATGGCTCCAAAAATGCTTTTTATCGGTTTTATGCAAGATGATAATTTTAGATTTTCATCTTTCAACATTGAATTGAAAGATACTTTATCCAAAAGGGCAGTTAAATGTTGCCGTAACTCATATCACCAAAGTATCTACTAAATATCATTGAAGATGCTGTGGGCAGGAAGGATCTCTGGTAGCAGTCAGTCTTGCAACAAATCTAAAGAGGCTTCTGACTGAAGATTGTTGCTGTATGACAGTCTCATGACAGGCTAACAGTTTAATTTCCCGGCAGCAGACAGACAATATGTCCTGGATGACACAATCAGATCTCACTGCTAATCCACTTCATTTGCTTTTGCCACTCCCTTTTTAAATCTCTTTCTGGTCGTACGGTTAGAAAGATGCCAGAGCAGAAGAGATGATCCTCGCTTGTCTGAACGTATTGGTCCTGCTCTGCATCCACGAAGCCTCCTCGTCTGCTCCTCTGGGGTCGTAGTTCGGGTATTATCATTCGGGAATGTTCAACGAGGGGCAGGAATGTGCAGTTTCTCTCAAGTGCTGCCACTGATTGTAAATGCCCTCTGGGCAGCTCGCCCGACTGCAGACCACAACACCGTGCCGCCATTTGGTGCAGCGAGTAAACCAAAAGAAATTGTGCAACACGCTGCTTTGCTCCAAGATAATAGACATAGACGGGTTGCAGCATTTCTGATTTCCCAACATCCCAGCGCTTCATCGTTTACATCCAGCCAAGCATGGGTTTTTTTTATTGCTGCTACATTACAAGCAATGCTAATGTCTGCAAAAAAACACCCACACAATAGGACAAAATAAGAAACGGGTTGCTATAGCGACGGGGCTGTGAGGACAAAAATGTAAACACAAGTGTGCCAGCCTTCTGCAAGGGGAAATATGAGTGACCTTCCTTTCTACTCGCTCCAGAGGAATGTGTGTGTGTGTGTGTGGGAGGAAAGTAAATAGTTTTCCATGTAACTGTTCTACTTGAGCAGATACCCTCGTGTACAAGGCAGCAGCTGAAATCTGAACGTTGAAGTGGTCAGTAGTGGGTTTTTTTTGTTTTCACAAAGTGATATAAGAACAATCGGCATGAGGGAGCTGCTAATTTATTTCTGCATAATTTAAATTGGGTAAGCGTGTGGACTAATCCGCTCTGGTGGCATGAAATGAGGTACTTTGAGTTTATTTCCTTCTTTTTTTTTCTTTAAATAAATACCAGAAAGTACTATCTAAAGCAGGAGTCTGCAACCTGCAGCACCTCCTCTGTGGCTCTTAAAAACCTCGGCCAAAAACTATAAAAAAAAACTGAGCTATCTTTTAACATATAAAGGTCATAAACAAAAGTTAGCCGTTGCAATTTTTGAAATATTTTTGTAAAGTATTTTTTTGCCTCTAGATTGCAAATTGTTTTTTAATGTAATCTTCCATCAAGTTTTTCATAAAATGCAAAAAAAAATTTGGGGGATTTTTTTTATTTTGAAATCTCAAAACAAAAATAAATATTTTACTCTTTAATCTAAACAGATATTGTAAAAACAAACTATTTCAAAAGGTTCATGCATGTTTTGTGGCTCTAAGGTTTAGCTGGAATGAAGAAAAAATGGCTTTTATGGGTTTTTTAAAGCAAATTAACCAAAAAAAGAAAAAAGATTAAATCAAGAGCACAACATAACATCGGTAATGCTCCGACTGATTTGCCTGGTGATCTGCATCAAATGCAGAAAAATCTGGACTGTCTCCCGTCGTTTATTGAACGCATCGGAACTGAAAACTCAACTTGTATCAAGGTACACCAGGGTTACTGTTCCTACAGTGTCAAGTCGATTTTATTGCGATCCCAGAAAACCGTTGAAGTGACCAGAACAACAGAGCAATGCCTCGTCGCGCCTCCGCCGCCTGTTGCTGCGCACTGCCGGTCAAGATGGCTAAAAGACGTTACATTTTCCCCAGATCTTCTTACAATGGAAGAAATGTAGCTGGAGACATTTGTGATTGTGAAAAGCTGGAAATAAATAAATACCACCCACCAGTCTAAATAATCCTGGGTTAAAAACCTGCTGTTGGAAAGCTATGAGGACTGTAGGCTGGCTACATGAGCAGATAGCTCCACTAATTATCCAGCTATTATCAGCATGTTTCACTTGTGAGAACTGGATGATCAATAAAAGAATAATATTGCAGCAATCGGCACTTAAAGCTACTACTAAAGCTAAAATCTATTAGTATAAATACCTCTGCTCACCTGGACAACTGACCGGACGGGAGACGAAACAGTGAAGCGTTCTACAAGAAGGGCCAGAGCAGACTGGACTTCTTGGGGATGCTTAGGTCCTTCAGTGTCAACAGCTTCTATAAATCTGATGTGATGAATGTAATCTTTTCATCCATCATCTGTTGGGGGGTAGCAGTATCAGAGCCAGGGACTTAAAGGCTCAACAACCTGATAAAAGAAGGTTCTGATTCTGTTCTGGGGACGACTGTGGAACATCTGGAGATATTTACGCAAAGGATTCTTCATGTAAAAAAAAAAAATAAAAAAAAATAAAAAAAGACAACCCTCTTCACGAGTGTGTCATCCAACAACAGTTTCTTCAGTCAGAGGTCTTCACCAGGACCGCTGTAATACAGACTGCAGCAGGAGATCCTTGCTGCCCACAGCCATCAGCATCTACAACAACTCTTTAAAGAACCTTGGATAATAATGAGTTACAACATTTATTTTCGCTCTGGGATCAATAAAGTATTTCTGAATTGAATTAAAATCATTTATTTATGCAAATCCAAATCCTGACAAATGTTCTCTCAGAGCACTTTAAAGTCAAACCGATCCGATTCATATCCAACAACATAATCAGATCAAAGCAATACTTAGCTCGTGGTATACGTTTAATACACCCAGCTTTATCGAGGGACCTAAAACGCATTTCTTTTTAAAGATCAACGTTTGCTATGGTAAATTGTTAAAAAAAAAAACAGTCTACATGAGATGAATTTGTAGGAGTTATGATACTCTGAAAGAAACTCGGCCACTATAATCTACATCTCTATTATGTGTAACACTGAGAAGTGACTAAATGAAACTAATGCCCAGGTTTAACCAATAACATTTTATAAATAAAAAAAAAAAGGTTTTGGTTTCATAACACATTACGACAGTTAGCGATGTCCGTTCACTATCAGTTACTTCAGCAGTAAACCAGAAGGAACTTCTTGAGGAAGTGCAAAGTACACAGAGTTCAGAGAGTTTTACGAGGACACCGGTTAACTGAACGCCAAGCTTCTGAATTGCCCCCCCCCCCCCGTCCGCTGTCCTTTGGTTTCATCCTCTGAGTGCACAGAGATGCCGGCTGGTTCACAGTACAGCTAAAAACAACCCAGTAGCTAATAATAATAAAAGAATCTAATAAAACCCATCTTAAACCTCCAAACAAGCTTCCCTTAAAATCTGGGTACAAAAAACAAAGGAAATTTCTATGAATGTTTAGATGCCAAATTCTTGTCTAATGTCTCAGAGTTGGACAGTATTTTAATCCAATTCCAAGATAAAGTTAGTTTTATTCCTTACTACATAATCTCCATTTAAAATCTTAAAAAGCACATTTAAAATACGAGCATATACTCATTTGTGTACAAATTTAAACCCATTCTGTCTTCATAGAGAAGCTCCCATTGTGACAAGAGGACGTCTTCAGTGCAACATTGCGTAAAAAAACAAAAAAAAAAAACAAAAAAAAACATTATACTTGTTCGCTTTTCCCCGTTTCTTCTGCATCTATCATCTTGTCTGAGCATGTGCAAGAGAGGAGCCCTGGTTTGTGGGGAGGAGGAGGAGAAGGCGTTTCCATGACAATAAGAACGCAAAGGCTTTTTCTCTGCTGCAGCAGTGTTACGCAACAGGACCGTAATTGGGATGATGTTAAAGAGAACACGGCTAGAGGAGGAAGGAGAGAAGCTCGCCGTGTGTGTGCTCGAGTGCAGATATGAAGAATCGGGCTTGAAAATTCAGATCCTGGTCTGCAGCATCTAGAATAGATGATCTAAGTTTATAGAGCAGCGATAGATGCTGAAGAGACGTTTACAAACAAATGGGCGCTTTCATTTCTTTCTGACTATTTTAAAAACAGCGGCGTGCTCTCAGGTCGCTAGACACCCACGTCATAATGTGTATGGACTCAAATCTATACGATTTTAATACTTCTTCGGAACCTATTTAGACCAATCAGAAGTCGGCAAATTGAGTGAAAGTGGTTCATGTTTGTAAAAAAAAAAAAAAAAAAAAACACCTTAAAGCTTAGATTTTAGAACGACTCACAACGCCTTCTTAAGTGGAAGACTTTCATTTCACTGATGCAAAACACAAATCGCCCAATCATTGTGGCGAACAAGACCCAGCTGTGAAGCAACTTCAGAGGAATGGACTTTGATGAGGAAAACTTTCCCGCTTTGCGCCGAGCCATTGCCTCGACTCATTTATCGCCTCATTGTGGTGCAACGTCTTCGGTTACGGGTCAAAGTCCACTTTTACGTTAGGGTCAGGCAGAGTGTGTATTTACAGACCCAAACAACCTCAATAAACATTAACCACATTCATCATTCAAAGAATATCGCCACAACTCTGCTGTTTACAGCATTTAGTGAGGGAAAAAGATAAATAAAAAGCAGAAGAAGTAATAATACTGCTTCATTTGTTGGTGGAAGGCCCTTTTTAATATTTACTTAAGTGTAGGGATACTACTGTTTACTTTAGAGAAGCAGCGACTTATTTGGTGTTGATTTAAAGTTACTTTGCTTTTTAATCATGTCTTGGCTGCCAAAAATATATTTTCAACCTGAAAAATAACCAGTAGTCTGTGTTACCAGAGAGACTTATGCCTTGTCCACACGTAGCCGGGTATCTCACAAAACGTAGATATTTTTCTGCGGTTTGGCCAGTCATCCACACGAAAAGGCCGATTTACGGCACCGAAAACGAATCTTTTTAAAAACTCCGGCCAAAGTGAAGATTTGAGCTTTCTCCGTTTTAAGCGTATTGTGTGTGGACAGAAATAACCTGAGTTTTCGGCTCCGCAACGTTACTTTCCGCAACAAAAATCACAAAAACACAATTTGTGCGACCTGTGTTTACACTCAGAAACTGCATTGATGCCCTCAGATGTGTTGGCATCATCGATTGTCCAAGCGCTTCTTGTTTGCTTGGTATTACAAGCTCAACTACTGCTCTATGTAGAAGTAAAAGCTTAGAAAGTTAGTCTGAGTTGATAGGATATGGGGGAACTACTGCCCCCTACAGGTTTGGCATGTCTGTGAATGTGCTTAACAACGCACTTTAGCGGTTAGGTGTGGACGGAGATATATATATATATATATATTCTTTTTTTTCAAATGAGGTTATGAGGATATTTGTTTAAAAAAACAACAAAAAAACGTTGCAGTCTGTTATTTCTTGAAAAGAAGAAAAAAAACCCCAGCAGGATATGGGTGGCGTCACTGCTAATAAACGAAGCTTTGGATGGTGATCGTCACGAACATTTACTCTGACTTGTTTCTGCTTTTTTTGTGAACTCTGCTGGTGTAGATTCTCAGTCATCCAGGACATGGCAGTCTAGAGAGTTAAAAGTGAGAAGAAGAAGCATAAAAAAAAGCAGTCGCCCTCATTATTTAACGCTCCCTCTCAGTTTCTATCAACTTGTTAAAATAGGATGGAGACATATGGGTGAGTCAGAGTCAGGGGACGCGTTAACTGAATATTTTCAGTATTTGATCATTTTTAAAATGGTGACGGAAAAACCTGAAGGCCGTCTGTCATTTTCACATATCAGTATTCACACCTCCGACCGGTTGGTGCAAACGCATTTTCAACTTTACGCACCGAGTACGAGTAACTAAATCAATGAACGAAGAAAAAAGATAAAGAGCATCTGTGCATCATCTCAAACCTGGACACAATACTCAAAGCATCTCGCTAAACTGGAGCTGGCAGCGCGCTGAAGAGTTATGGAGGCTTTGGAGCGCGTCGGTGTCGAGCCAACCACCGGTAAATGCCGTGGGATTTCCTCCCGCTGAAACGATAGCTTGCGTGTCAGAAAACGGCTCGTTCAGAGAGTCTTTTCGACTTCTGCTCACTTAGAGAAATCCGGAGAAATGTTCCCCGATTTTAAAACGTTGGCTCAAGCGGAGCTTAATCCCACAGCCAGAGCGGTTGAACTATTCGTATTTTGGGTACAAGAGATTAATTTCATCGTTTATATGTAGCTCTCTGATCATTGAATGAATGAATGAATGAATGAATGAATGAATGAATGAATGAATATATATATGTGTATATATACACATATATATACACATATATATACACATATATATACACACATATATACACACATATATACACACACATATACACACATATATACACACACACACACACACACACACATACACACACACATACACACACGTCTTGCTATCCTTGTGTTGACATTGTATTGACTTCCATTGATTTTACTATGCCTAACCCAGACACTTTCCCTAAACCTATCCATTACCGATACATGCCTAACCTTAACCTAATTCACACCATACCTCTAAACCTAACTAGTAGAGTTTAATAGCTAGTTAAACATTGTGAGGACCAGGCAAAATGTCCTCACAAGGGTGGTGGGCTGTCAAAGGTTGGTCCTCACAAGTATAGCTATACATGTACACACACGCACACACACTTTATATAAAATATATCCTATTGAATGTTATCATTATCACACACATGAGCAGACTTTAAGGAAACTGCAGCTTCTAAATAAGGCCGCAAGATGAGATCAAAGCTGATGGACCAAACTGTGAACGCTTTACTTTGAGTCACCGAACGGCCTCCGTTTGTTCTCCCTGAAAAAGCACAAGCAGAGCAGTTTGCATTCATTCTGCTTGAACACTCTTTTTTTTTTTTAAACAACCCAGCGTTCCAACTCCATTGTGTATACAAATCCCTTAGTCATGACGAAGATGATGAAGCAAGGTTTGGCTGCACCAAAGCAGAAGTTCACCCGATCTAGCGACCACTGGGCTTCGTCCCCACCCCCCCACCCCCCGAATCACACGACAGGATTTCACCGTGTCGAGGATCTCGCTCCCTCCCTCTCTCATTGGCTGCAGAGTGCTGGTACTGATGTCAGAGGCAGAAGGGTTGCCAAGGAGACGGGCGCCACGGTGGCATTTTGAGAGGACAGATCAGATGGCAGAGTGAACCAGAGCAGCGGCCATGGCAAAAACAAAATAAAAAACATATATACTTATATATACACACACACACATATATACACACATACATATATACACACACACACACGCGCACGCATATATACACATATACACACAAGAGCCTTAAAATGCAGCTGGTATAATTAACCTTATTGTGTCCAATCTCTCTTAAATATAGATTGGGGATGTAAAACCTTTTTTTATACCAGATATGAAGATATTCTTATGTCTTTGTTACAAAAAAAAAGGGTAAGAAAAATACAATGAAATTAAATGTGTTACTTAAATAAAATCTTGGTCAGCTCATTTAAATTGAAATTTAGCACCAATAACCAATGAAATGCATCTTTGCATACACCATCTAGAGCTGGCCGATTTAGCGTCAAACCTATATCACGATATAATCTAAAGCATGTGCTGTAACGATATTTATTGCGATATATTCTTTTCTTTATATAAACTCAACAAAAAAAGAAACGTTCTCTGACTTTCAACTGTTTTTACTTTCAGTAAACTTAATGTGTGTAAATATTTGTATGAACACTAAAAGAGTCAACACCATAAGACATAAACTAAAAAAGTTTCACAGACATGTGACTAACTAGAATAATGTGTCCTTGAATGAAGGGAGGCTCAAAATCAAAAGTACCAGTCAGTATCTGGTGTGGCCACCAGCTGCTTGAAGTACTGCAGTGCATCTCCTCCTCATGGACTGGACCAGATTTGTCAGTTCTTGCTGTGAGATGTTACCCCACTCTTCCACCAAGGCACTTGCAAGTTCCTGGACATTTCTGGGGGGAATGGCCCTAGCCCTCACCCTGCGGTCCAACAGGTCCCAGACGCGCTCAATGGGATTGAGATCCGGGCTCTTCGCTGGCCATGGCAGAACACTGACATTGCTGTCATGCAGAAACTCACGCACAGAACGAGCAGTATGGCTGGTGGCATTGTCCTGCTGGAGGATCATGTCCGGATGAGCATGCATAAAGGGTACCACATGAGGGAGGAGGATGTCTTCCCTGTACCGCAAGGCATTGAGATTTCCTGCAATGACAACAAGCTCAGTCCGATGGTGATGTGATATACCGCCCCAGACCATGACGGACCCCCCACCTCCAAATCCATCCCGCTCCAGGGTACAGGCCTCGGTGTAACGCTCATTCCTTCGACGATAAACACGAATCCGTCCATCACCCCTGGTGAGACAAAACCGTGACTCATCAGTGAAGAGCACTTTTTGCCACTCCTGTCTGGTCCAGCGAAGGTGGGTTTGTGCCCATAGGCGGCGTTGTTGATGGTGATGTCTGGTAAGGACCTGCCTTACAACAGGCCTACAAGCCCTCAGTCCAGCCTCTCTCAGCCTTTTGCAGACAGTCTGAGAACTGATGGAGGGATTGTGTGTTCCTGGTGTGACTAGGGCAGTTGTTGTGGCCATCCTGTACCTGTCACGCAGGTGTGATATTCGGATGTACCGATCCTGTGCAGGTGTTGCTACACGTGGTCTTCCACTGCGAGGATGATCAGCTGTCCTTCCTGTCTCCCTGTAGCGCTGTCTTAGGCGTCTCACAGTGCGGATATTAGCCACATCAGCAGTCCTCATGCCTCCCCGCAGCATGCCTAATGCACGTTCACGCAGATGAGCAGGGACCCTGGGCATCTTTCTTTGGGTGTTTTTCACAGTCTGTAGACAAGTCTCTTTAGTGTCCTGCGTTTTTAGAACTGTGACCTTAAATGCCTACTTTCTGTAAGCTGTTAAGGTCTTAACAACCATTCCACAGGTGCATGTTAATTAATTGATTATGGTTAATTGAACATGCATGGAAAACATTGTTTAAACCCTTTACAATGAAGATCTGTAAAGTTATTTGGATTTTTACAACATTATTGTTGAAATACACAGTCCTGAAAAAGAGAAGTTTTTTTTGCTGAGTTTATGTCAATGTGTTTATGAGCGGTTTCATTTCCCAGATCCATTGCAGCAGAACAACTTAAAAAAAGTTCAGAATGCCATTAAATGAACATGCATTTCTCAAAATGCATTAAAAAAAATATTCAAATCTTTTTCCAAATAACTACATAATATATACATAAATAAAGATGAAGATATTTTAAATAAATCAAAAGCTAAATGGTATCAAAACACAAAGTTCAAAATTGTCTGCTTTCCTGGTTACTTATTTATAAAATTAATATCACACAGAAATAAACTTGGACATACACTTTAAAGTTCAACAGGTTTCTTTTCCGTTGAATGGAAAACAACAAATTTTAAACTTGCAATATCTAGAGTGAAGACGAACATTGAACACCAGTATTTATCCTCCTTGCGTACCTGGTTTAAAGTACTTAGACACAGCTTGATGACATCATCAAAATGCGCAATCGTGGTAGACCAGTATAGTCAAAATCTCTACCTTTGCTAAATTTATATCACATCTACCTTGTACATTTTATAACGCCCACTACTAATATTTTCTCTAAATTTTCCGGCGGTTTTCTTCTTTCCAATTTTTTAAATTTTATTTCTTCAGCTAAAAAGTGTTTCCAAGATCATGTCCCTAATTAATAAAAGCCCAAATACTCCACAGCAAGTTAACACAAATTTGAGATTAATGGATCGATCAAATGTTTTTATAACGCTCTTAAAAGCCAATACGTTTTGTAATTTAAACAAAGTAGATCATGCCTCATTATTAGAAAAGTAAAGTCCAAGGAGAGTACACTCCAACGATATGAACTTAAAATTCACACATCTCTTCAATATTCATATTAACTTTTATCTATACACACATGTACATTTTGTTCCCCAGAGTTTCCTGACAGTCTTCTCTGGGTACCCGGGTTTTAGAAAGCTTCTATGATGTTTTCACTGCTTTAATAATTTGTTTTGTAAAAGGTCTATTCTGCACAACAAGAAAAACTCGTAACTAAAAGAAAAATAACAGCTCACTTCTGCTGAGGGCCTTTGCGAAGGGATTAGTTTGCTGAAAATCCAAGAGGGGCTTCCACTGCAGGAATCGGGGACAAATCCCATTACCAGAGCAGAAATGTACCCAACAAATCAGCCGTGGTAAGGAAGGTGCTTTTTTAGATGGACCTGAAGAATAGGTTGGATAGGGAATAAAGGATAATTGTTTTGCAAACATTTAAACCCATCTTACTGGCTTAAATCAGTGATTTGCAACATGTACATTCAAATAAGTCAATAAAATGAGTTAATTTAAGCATGCTGTTGAAGCCATTTTTAAAGGACATGAACTGCTAACTTTATTTTACAGCATTTGTGTGTTGAGATGATTAAAAACGAGTGCAACAGACTGTAAGCTTAAACTGAGCAGACCTGCAGCAGCATGGTCTGCAGGACACGCTGCACAAGGTTTAGTCACAAAAAAAGAAAAAAAGAAATTGTTTATTATCGAACTGCCTGTGAGTTACAAGTCATTTCAATTCAGCTGCGGACCGGAGCAGAGCGGATCTAGAGCGCATGTAGTGGAAATTGCGAACGGCTGCGGAGTGCGTGGCGGACCGGAGCGGAACGCATGCAGCGGAAATTGGGGGCAAGTTGATCCACTGGAACGAAGAAGGTGAAAACAGCCATCAACTACCAGTCACTTAATTTTTACTACAGAAATTGTCATCGTTAACACGTTGGTGTAGATTCTCAGCCATCCAGGACATGATATTCTTGAGAGTTTAAATGAAGGCAACTGGACTTTTCTTGTTGTCTTGAATATGTTTTCTCTCTCATCCCAGAGGCTTTTTCAGAAGCCTTGATACAATACAAAAAAATATCAAGATATATCGACGTATCGATATTTTCTTACATCCCTATCAAGTAGCATTGTGCCGAGGTATTTCAGTTTCCACAGATGCATTTAAAGAAAAACTTTTTTTTTTTTACGCATGTAAAAATCCGTGAATGCTGAACCATAAATAGGTGGGGGTCCACTGTAACGCAATTCATCACAATCTTAGATTTTTTTTCAGTAGGGATGTACGAAAATATCGATACGCCGATATATCGTGGTATTTAATGTCAAGAAATTGTATCGATATTCAAAAGTAATGTATCGATTTTTTATTTTTTTTATTTTTAAGGATGTGAGTGGAACCATTAATGATGACAGTCATTTTTGTAGTAAAATTAAAAACATGACAGGTAGTTGTGGTGGCTGTTTTCACCTTCTTCGTTCCAGTGGATCAACTAGATCTGGTAAAAAAAAATTGATTTGTTAAAGTATGAAACAGGTTGGAGTGTGACAGTTTTTCTACAGTTAAATTAAGTTTTAAAAATCACAACATTTTGTCTCATTCATAGTATCACAATATATCATATCATCCACCCAGATTCTTGCAAATACACATCCCTACTTTTCAGCATGTGTAATTTCACATTTCTCCGGCTGGGTTTCATTATTAACCAGATGAAGTGACAAAAACTGTAAACCAATATTCTTATTAGTTAGTTTGTTCTGACCAATAAGAGCTGAAACAGGTCTCTAAAGTTACCCAACACCCTTAAGTCTACGAAACTGGTCAGCTGTTTGATGGCAGATTCTCTGATTACAATTACATGACTGGATTTCAACACAATGTTCTGTTTTTTTGTGAAAAAGAGTCTGTAATGATCAACGTTCTGCAAAAATATAGCTTGGAATCTGGCGTTTACTTTGAGAAACAAATGCAAAAAAATAAAGGATCCATCTTCTAGGGCAGGTTAGGTTTTGCAATTTGTGTAAAGGAAGCAGTGGTTTTTGTTCAGTGACGAGTCAAAAGCTGCAGAGAAAGTCATTTAACAAAAGGTTCCATGTAAGAGACGGCAAACTCCTTCCTGATCTTGCATGAACAAAAGAAACACGCCAACTAAATAAACAGCTTTAGATGTTTAACTTTCCATAAGCGCTGGCCACTTCAGCAGCACTCCCCCAATGATCTTACAGTTTCCCGTAGGCGGGTTGAAAAGGCAGAGCATGCTACGCAACCCTCCTGAATATCATCACAGACGGTAATGTGGCATCCTGCAACTGTGTGAGCAAACTGGGGCTTTTGTGTAAGAGGCTCAGAGCACCGCCAATCTGAAACGTCAGCCACTGCAAAGCCTCGACATGAGCATCCTCAACTGTTAGCAAGAGGCTATTAGGAAACTAAAATAGGCCTGCTGCAAGATCCTTACGGTAAAAACCAGATATATACAGTCATGATGCATATTCAAGAGGGGGCAAATGTCTCCCGTTGGTTTTCAGATTCTAAGAGAAATAAAGCGAGGTTTACTAGGGGTGTAACGGTACACAAAAATCAACCTTCGGTACATATTTGGGGTTTTAAAGTCATGACTCGGTAGGTTTTAATAAAGAAAAATAAATACAAATGTCCATAATAAAGGCACTTAAAAAAAAAAAAGTTAAATTAAACAAAGAACCTTATTCCAGAATTTCGTCCTTTCAATTCCTGAAATTAATTAGATTTAACTTTTTGAAGTTATAGAACATAATTAAAAGTATAGAAGTGGCTAGTGATTTGATTGGATTCTTTAATAAGTAAAATAGTATAAGCAGACATAGCCAGAGTAGAAAACAATATAACCACTTGAAAACAGTCGAGTGTTAATGTTTTAATAATACTTTTCCAATTTTTGAGAAAAAAACATCCTTTAAAAAAAAAAAAAAAAAAAAAAACTTCGGGAGTTGTTTTAATATTTCGACAGCCTAGTCTCCCAGCTGTACTTGAATGCATCTTGGGCAGCTGTTTCCGCCGACTTGCGTTTTATACAAAATTAGGAGTTTGGGCTGATTGGATGCTACTGCTAGCAATGTGGACGTCAGCTGGTTTTTCTCTAGTATCAGTGATGTTAACATCCAGATTGACATTAATTTAGGTGCATAACTCAGTTCAGTGCAGAGCGTGTTATGGACCTTATTGCTGTTGAAAGATGCGTTCGCTGACAAAGTTCTGGTTCAGTCCATCTTTCTGTAGCTGCATGAGAAACCATTAATGTTCCCAAATAGAGTTTAACAATAGCTGGAAGTCCTTTCTGTTTTGTTTTGGTGTCACTTTTTCTAAACTTGCACTGCGCTCTGAGTTTAGCACATAAACATCCTGCATGTGTTCAGGCAGAAAACAGATGGATTCGTTCGGTACTTGTGCGTAGCGACCTGACAGGGCCGTACCGTTACAATTTACGCATCAAAACGTGTCCATAACTTTAACAAAACTTTTACTGAAACTTGAAAAGTGCATCAGAGCACGAACTTTTCTTGATCTGTTAATAGATAAACAACTCGTGATGTAATGCACGAGGAAAAAAATAGCCGTTTCCAAAACAATTGTAGCTACTCCCCCACAAAAAAAGAAGCCACACCTGTCTATTAAAATAGTTCAAACATCTTAATATCAATTGATAAACTCAGTAGAAACCATATTTGCACTACAGCAGAAGCTAACGCCCACAGTCTTCCTTATTTCCATTCTTGGGCTACAACCAATCAGCGCCAAGGAGAATAAATGGCCACCTGGATTGGCTGCTTTTACAAACGCCAGCCAATCGAGTGTCGAGTAGCATTCTGCCTACATATTTCAGCTTCTGAATCTGCATCGTCTTTTAAATACTTTAGATCAATCTAAATCTTGTAGATGATCTACGAAATATTCAGTGGAAAGGCGAATTTTCCGCAAATAATTTGAAGTTGCATCTCACCGAAACGAAATCTGTGAATGGGAGGTACACAATAAAGAACCGCCTGGACTGCAAAAGGTGTTTTGTAATAAATTAAATCTCATCCACTCATGCTCTCTGTCCCTGTGATACATTTGGTGACGCTAGTCGTTTAAATGCAGCATAAAAATAAGGTGAAGTAACTAAAGACACTACAACTAAAACAGCAGACATTGGCCAGAAGCAAGCTTCTCAATAAAACCTTGTTGTACACAGAGACATTTTTTTTTTCATTTTATCTTTTCAGCAGCTGGACTGACTGCTCACTCATCTGTTTGCTGTGAACCCAAAACAGAAATCGGTGAGCTCCAAAGAAGGATGCAATGCCGCCCCCCCTTCAAGCATCACATTAACAGCCTTCGCTCAATATTGCATTTATTGTCTCCGCATCATCTTTTGTGACATCAAGAAGAAGGGGGGGGGGAAGCGGTCGAACTGCATACAAGAAGCGTCGTCAAGACAACCACAGATGGCACCTCGACGTATGGCGTTAAGGGACGTGCACGGGAGGGAGAAAAAAAAATAAGAAGCTATTCTCTGGCAGAAAAAGGGCCGGGAGTGTTGCTGTAGTACGCAGATTCCTGCTGCCTGAGATCAAATAAAGCTTTCCGGGGCTTTTTGTTTTCTTCTTCTTCTTCATAAAGCTTAATTTTCTTTCCGTTCTCCATCTAATCTAAAATTGGCTTTGTAATACTCTGTTTTCTGCCATCATTTGGTCCTTAATATCAAAAAGGGATAGATTCGGCATAACTTGGTTTGGCAGTTTTCCATGTGATCACTGCCAGTGGTGCAAAAAGAAAATAAAGTCACAACAACAGACACAGGTAACAGTTCTCACAAATGACCCTACCTGAGTGATACTCGCAGCTTTTCGAGACGCACCGCGGTAGAAGGACTCAACGAGGTAGCTCAGTTAGCTTCTCAGCTTCAGTTAAATATCCCACAATCCTGCGCTGCGTCCCTATCAAGGTCACGTGACTGAACAAACACCACGCATGGCCAACCCTCTCCCTCTCCTGAAACACAAAGGGCAACAAGATGCGCTGCAGAGCGGAGCTAATATTTTGTAGCATCGGCCGGTTAAAGGCAGAGCCAGTTAGCCCGACACTTGTCTTTAGGCTGCGTGATGATGTCACCGCACCTCTGTTGCGGTGGTTTGCCAAGTCGCCATAAATCAATTGTTCGCCGTGTCAAGTGTGCCAAATCGATAGCGATTCAAAAGCGTTTTCAAAGTCGAAATGAAATCATGTTTTATTGTAACTAAAATGAGAAAGACATAAAAGTCCGGCGTGCTGCCCGGACATTTTTAGGGGACGGACAGCTAGTGTTTCAGCCAGGGACTTCCTCCCCGGGCTGCAGCTGCAGACCAGCTGTTTACAAGACGTCAGCTCTCAAGTATAGCTTTATGGACGAAACGCTAAGGAAACTTCCTTCATGGTCACGACTAATGTGTTCACTAGATTCGTTTCCGTGTACGACAGGTGCCAATCAGCCAGTTGATCACACTAACGTAAAAACTATGAAAAGGCAGAGAAAAGGTCAAAGTTCATGTATTAAATTGACCATGAAAAACCAAAGCCTGGGGTGTACACTTTAAGTGTCTTTGGTAGAATTCTGCTTTTTATTACTTTGAAGATAATACACATTTTCTCAGAATATAATTTCTGATTGTGTAATTTCTGTCCTTTACGACTTAAAAAAAGAACTATTATTGGTAGGACTACATTTTCTAATACATTAATTATTTCTATTTATTTTCAGATATTTTAAAGTCATCACAAATGGTTGACTCGTAAAAACGGATAAATATTCTTTCTAACCACCGAGCAGGAACATTTTAAATATGTTAAAATCAAAAGTCTTCTTTAAGTAAACAGAGCATGACTGAAGTGTTTCAGGATTGGACCAAGTGTCCTCCTTAATGGAAATCAAAATACGTTCACCCTAAATATACTTCTATTTCATCCCTACTCACTTAAAACTGCTGGGTTATTTCATCTACCCAACCGCTGGGTTATGAAATGTTTGACCCATTATGGGTTATTTATATGGGATTTGGGTTATTTTTGTGCAACCCATGAGCTGGGTTAAAATCGATCAACCCAACATTCATTGGTTGACCCAGCACCTGGGTTGTTGTGCTTGTTTGAACGTCATTACAGCAACAGTTGTCCTCCACCACGAGTCCACACTCCAGGCTCCATATTGGCTGTGATCTGAGCTGGGGCAACAAACATCCTCCTGCCGAAGCAAATCAACCATAAAAGGTTTGTGTACACTATATCTAATTCCCATCATGTCTGTGCTGCGTTATCTATAAAAGCGGTATCTTTATATTGTAGAGGCTAGTTGGTTGGTTTGGCTAACAATGTAGCTAGTCATTCAGCCTTATGAGCCTTTTACAAACAGTGCACGTAGCTTATCTGTGGCTTTTGTAAACTGCTGGTCTGCTGCTTATTTTGTACATACTTTTAACTGTTAGTTGCTTTGCACTGAATGTTTTAATTACATTGATTTGATCTGTTCCAGTTCTTGACCTGAATGAATTGATCTGAAACATTTTATATTGTTTACATTTATATAAATAAAATTTCAAGGCGGCGCCTTGTAAAGATTTCAGTATTGTTTAAGTGTTTATTGCATAGTATATGCTTTACATGACCAAATCTAGCATGTATTTTGTGTCAGTTTTATAGATATTGATGGTTGGTATTTTCGGTCTTACAGGTTGTACTGTAATGTGTTAGGATTATTTGGGCATATTGGTTAATTTGACCAAGCATTTGGATTGATTACTGAACAATATATGTAGTTGTTGAAACAACCCAGAATTTTTATTCATTTGGCCCAGCATTTGGGTTGAGTAAATAACCCATTTAATTGAAACAACCCAGAATTGTAGTTAATTTGACCCAGGATTTGGGTAGAAGAAATGACCCAAATTTGTGGTTGAATTTACCCAGGTTTGTGGTTATTTTGACCCAGCATTTGGGTGGGATATTTAACCCATCTGTTGGGTTAGAATGGAGTAACCCATCTTGCTGGGTCAAATTAACTACTGCTGGGTTGGTGCAATATTGACCCAGCGGCTGAGTTATAGAACAGCCCAAATTGGGTTATTTTTAACCCAGCAGTTTTTAGTGTGTACTGACCGCCAGAGGCAGTGCCTTAACAGGGTTTACAGGAATCCTAGAGTTGAATTTACTACCTTTTACTACCTCTCCATAATTTTTACTACCATCACAACATTGAGCAGCGACCTCTTTTGTGGGCGTGATACTGACCCATGTGTGATGATGGTCCATCCCTGACCCATAACTAAATGTTATTCCACTCACTTCAAAGTATAAATGTGATGAGGTCTTGACTAATATATAATAATTTCCAGAAGACTAGAATAAATAGAATATAAACAAAATGCAATTACCCTCACAAGAAAATGTTTTAAACGAAATGGGTAACTGCTCCCCCCGCGTGTGAATCAGCTGCTGATGAATGGTGGATGTATGGAATATTATATTTCAGTCAAAAAGAGGGGGATTTTCAACCTCACCTGCGCGTATTCAACAAGGCACGCATGTAATTGCTCATGCGCGCATATTCAACAACACGCACGCGCGTGTAGAATTCATCTCTTGAGTATCCAACAACCAGCGCATGTGGATTTCAACCTCACACGCGTTCTACACGAGGCTTTCATACACGCCTGAGGGTAAATCTTAGGAGAGGCTGCGCCCTCGAAAGGAAATTCTGCTAGCGCCAGTAAAAATAACTTTTGACTGTTTGGAGGAGCATAAGGTCAGCACTGACCCTGTGTAATTGGCCTTTTTAAATCGGTAACGCCCTCAGGATCAGTAGAGTTATATTTTTCACAGTTTAACAATCCAAGAAAATGGCATTTGTCAAAGAAAACATGACTTTGGTTATGCAAGACAGCCAGGAAAATGGCAAAATTACATTGGTGTAGCATTCAAGCAGAGAAAAAAAAAGAAAAATTAAAAACATAAATAAATGAAATGAAAATTACATTTTAAAAAGGGCTAGGGGTAAAAAGTTCACAATCAGTTCATTATATCCTTTCAAGCAATTGCAGTGCTTTTCTCCATTAAAGTGAAGCAGAAGAAGAGTTTCAGTTCTTTCAGGAAGGTATAAAACAGAGGTTTGCATTTGAGAAATGTACATTTATGAATGAAAAACTAAGAATATAAATTATGACATTCAATCTGAGTTTTTTCTTTTTCTTTTCGTAGGATACTAAAAGTAATGTGATGTTTGGTGAACTCTTATGAAAAAATCTCACTGATCCTGTGGGCATTACCGATTTAAAAAGGCCAATTACACAGGGTCAGTGCTGACCTTAGGCTCCTCCTCCAAACAGTCAAAAGTTTTTTACTCACTCGCACATAATTTTCTTTCGAGGGCGCAGCCTCTCCTAAGATTTACCTTCACGAATGTATGAAATCTAATATTCCATACACTCTGTTGGCCCACAGTCATAAGTGCTGGGTTTTAATTGATGATTGGTGGGTGGAAGCAGTTGTGATGTTATGCAAGCTGTTCAACGCTGCTTTTAGGACACTGAATGGAAAAAACTACCACTCCGACGAGGTAATGGAAAAATAATATATGTGTTTTATGTGATAGTTTTAGCTTTAAATTAAACGGGTAGCATGTTCTGTGGATTGAAAGATAAGTTTTCGCATTCATATAAATTGTTGCTATGTCAGACATTACTGCTAAACTGCCACTTTGATCCGATCACTTGAAAAATATTTTACAATGATTATATTTAACATCATAAGCTAAGTGTTGTTGTTTTCGGCATGTAAACATACCGGTACCACTTTTCGAAGGGTAGTGCCAACAGCCATCTATGCGCGCTACGGTAGGACATTCTGAGGAAGTAGCACAGATCGTCAGAACAGCGGTCCAATCGAGATCAGAGGACTGGACACAAAGCCAGGTCCTGTCCGCACGTTAGTAATAAATACCTGAACAAAAAATATGCATCAACTGAAAAGTTAAAATATATTCAAGGACTAACCAAAGAATAAGAACAAATTTACTACCATGTCAGGTTGTGCTCATTAACTTTTATGGTGGTGTTGGGGACTGTTCCCTGGGAGCCACCATTCGTATGGCTCTAGCCCGCCTGCAGTTAGACGTGCCGCAGGCTCAGCCAGTTCCGGCCAGTGTTTTCTTCAGGCGTGTCCCAGCCCCCGTCAACTTTATTGTGCCTCCATCAGCGGAGTATCTGAGGGAGTTGCAGGCATGCTGGAGGGATTCTAGGACTCTCTCTCATCATACCTCCGATGGCCGGACCCTGGCAGCCATGCAGGATGCACATAAGTTTGGCCTGGACTGCATGCCAGCAGTGGAGCAAACTATAGCTGCTCGAATTGTCTCACCTGATGAGGCTCTGAGACCGGACGCTAGGTGTCCTCGTCCCCAGTGCCGGGTTACAGATGACCTTCTTTCCAAGGCCTATGATGCAGCGGCATGCATGGGACGCATGGGTAACTCCATTTCCCACCTGATGCTTGCTCTGTCAGCATCCCTGCAGGAGGCTGAACTGGATGCTTCTGTCTATAATTTCAGTGATGCTTCCCTACAGGCATTTGCACTGATGTCTAGAGAGTTGGGGCGGTTAAAGTCTACTCTTGTTCAGGCTTGCCGCCAGGTCTGGTTGGCACAATCCCCTCTCACTGAGGCCTGCAGGAGAACCCTCCGCAGTGTTCCGGTATAGCCGGGTGAGCTGTTTGGTTCCCCGGCTCTGGAAGCGCTTGAGCGCACGGTACAGGTCAGAAGGACTCAACAGCAGCTCTCCGGGCTTCAGAGGAGTGTGCCTCCTCCTAATAGGCCTAGGGGTCCTCCAGCTGCCCAACAGCGCAGCTCTCATCCACAGGCTTACCCCAGGGGCTACATTAGGCCTCAGCACACACGGCCACAGCCTGCTCAGCGGCAGGCGCAGACCTTTCGGGCACCCGAGGAACTGCCCTCTGGGCAGCCTCGCCCCTCATATGCTGCCCGTCGTACTCCCAGAGCCTTTAGAGACCCCGGGGGCCGGCCGTCGGCTGTTTTTCCCCAGCAGCAGCTCAGCTATTGGGCTGCTTCTACCAGGGACTGGGGGGTGCAATCCACCCTGACCCACGGGTACAAACTTCAGTTCCGACGCCGGCCCCCAACCTGTGGCCGGGTCAAGATGACCATCATACACGACCCGGCAAAAGCCCAATCCCTCGCCCAGGAGTTGTCTACCCTCCTGGACAAGGGTGCCATCGAACCAGGTTCCTATTGCACCCCGGGGGGTTCTACTCGACTTACTTTCTGATAGCAAAGAAAGATGGTGGACTCCGCCTTATCCTCGACCTGAGGGTTCTCAACAGGTTCCTGAAGGTCCTGAGGTTCCAAATGCCAACCACTGCAGAGGTTCTGCGTATGGTTGCCAGAGGGGAGTGGTTTACGTCAGTAGACTTGAAGGATGCCTACGTTCACGTCCCTATAGCGCCACACCATCTGCAGTTTCTGCGGTTTGCTTTTCAGGGGCATCATTTCCAGTTCAGGGTGCTCCCATTCGGTATCTACCTTTCCCCTCGGGTGTTCACCAGGTGTGCGACGGCGGCCCTCTCGCACCTGCAGTGGCGGAGCATGAAGATCCTGCTGTATCTGGACGACTGGCTCGTCTGTGCACCATCCCAGTCTCAGGTGGCCCTAGACATGACATGTCTTCTCTCCCATGTGGCCCGCCTGGGCCTCCGGGTGAATATCATTAAGAGTTGCCTGGTTCCGTCGCAGAGCAGTCTTTCTTGGGGTTACTCTCAATGCAGTCACCACGAAGGCTTGACCGTCACTACAGTGGGTGGACAATATCCTCCGCCTCCTTCTCCTGTTTCAGGAGGACAGGCAGTTGCGCTTTGTGGAGCTTTTGCGCCTCCTAGGGAAACTGACGGCTGCTGCTACCGTGGTTCCTCTAGGACTGCTGTCGCTGCGTCCCCTCCAGAGATGGTTGCAAACTTTTCATCTGGATTTCAAGTGACACCGGCACAGGAGACTCAAGGTGTCACGCTGTTGCCTTGTTGACCTGGCCCCGTGGAGGGAGAGGTTGTTTTTCCTCCAGGGCATCCCCATGGGTTCCGTTGCATCAAGTCGAGAAACCATCACAACAGACGGCTCCCTCTCAGGCTGCGGTGATGGGTGGCAAAACCGGACAGCTCAGGGGCTGTGGTCTGCACAAGACCGCTCACAGTATATCAATGTTCTGGAGATGTGGGCTGTGTACAGGGCATTGCAGGTTTTTCTTCCCTTCTTGGGAGGCCGGCATGTCCTTGTGGGGTCAGACAATGTCTCGACAGCCTCTCACATAAACCGCCAAGGGGGCACCAGGTCTGCACAGCTATTGCAGACATCCCAGGACCTCCTGCTATGGGCAGCACCACGCCTGGCCAGCTTGAGGGCAATGTACTTGGCTGGGGAACGGAATCAGGCGGCAGACTTACTCTCCCGTTGCAAGCCCCCACCGGGGGAGTGGCGGCTTCATCCGGAGGTGGTTCTCAACATCTGGGACATCTTCGGCAGGGCGGGGGTGGATCTCTTTGCCTCAGAGGAGTCAACCCATTGCCCCCTCTGGTTCTCCTGGACGCAGGAGAGCAGTCCTCTGGGTCAGGATACTCTCGCCCACGATTGGCCAGAGGTTCTCGTCTATGTGTTTCCGCCAATCCCTCTGATTTTTCCAACGCTACAGAGGGTCCTCAATCAGGTTCACAGGCTTTGTTGGTAGCCCCCTTCTGGCCGGGAAGAACGTGGTTTCGACTGCTGTACAGGGTCTGCAGCAGTCCACCGTGGTACCTCCCCAACAGGAGGGATCTCCTGTCTCAGTTACGGGGCCAGATCTGGCATCCCGACCCTCTCCGCCTGCAGCTGTGGGTCTGGCCACTGCAGGGCCCGACCCGCTGCTGATTGAGTGTTCAGATGGTGTCTGCAATACAATATTAAATGCAAGGGCGCCTTCCACCCGGGCGCAGTATGAGAATAGGTGGCGGCTCTTTGCTGCATGGTGTTCAGCCGAGGGTGTGGACCCTGTGCTCTGTTCAGTTCCAAAGATTTTGGAGTTCCTCCAGTCACTCCTGGATGGTGGCAGGTCTCCTGCTACTCTGAGGATATATGTGGCAGCCATTTCCTCTCGACACGCTCGGGTTGATAACACGGTGGGGTGTCAAAGACTGGTTACGCCCCCCCCACGAGTACAGCGCACCCCAGCATGGGATCTGCACCTTGTGCTCGATGCTTTGTGTTTGCCCCCTTTTGAACCCCTGGCTCAGACGGAGCTTAAGTGGGTCTCTACTAAAACTGCCTTTCTCCTTGCCATCACATCAACGAAGCATGTCGGGCAGCTCCATGCTTTGTCGGTGAGTGACTCATGTCTGAGGTTGAACCCGGATGGCTCGGGGGTTACCCTATGGCCGAACTCAGCTTTTCTCCCGAAGGTTCTGTCGGGATCGACCCTCAACCAACCTATCACAATTTAATCCTCCAGGAGGGGAGGACAGATTACGTTTGCCGTTCCCTGTGCGGGCTCTGAGGCTCTATGTGGCTGCGACTGCTAGTATCAGACAGTCGGACCAGCTCTTCCTCTGCTATGGTGGTCCTAGGAGGGGCTGTGCTCTCTCTAAGCAGCGGTTGTCATATTGGGTGGTGGACGTCATCACCCAGGCCTATAGAGGGGGTGGGCGCCCCCTGCCATCCGGGATGAGGTGCCACTCTGCCAGGGCTGTCTCCACATCATTGGCGGCCTTGCGAGGCGTGCCCCTGGAAGACATCTGTGCGGCAGCATCATGGGCATCGCCAAGTACCTTCTCCAGGTTTTACCAGCTGAATGTTGCCACTCCCCATCCGTTGGGAGTGGTCCTGGTGGCAGACTCTGCGGGTTCCTCCCAATGAGGTATGTGCAGGAATTCTTTGTGACTTTTCTGGTATAGGTCATTCAGTGCTTAAAGCACCGCCTCTGGCGGTCAGTAGGGATGAAATAGAACGAAAGTTACGTATGTAACTATGGTTCTATGAATCCCGGATGACCGCCAGAGCATTCCGTCACTCAGAATCCTTGCGCACTCGCGAGAAGATTCTGCAGGAACAGATCCTCTGATGTCACCGGAAGATATAGCGTCTCCGGGGTCATCAGGGGTCACATGTGACATTGTTGGTATAAACACTCGACCTGCGCATGCGCGAGATGGATCCCTCAGTGCTTAAGGCACTGCCTTTGGGGGTCATCCGGGATTCATAGAACCATAGTTACATACGTAACTTTCGTTCTAGTGCCAACACATTTCCTGCTGCTCTCATGGAAAAATATGACCTTGATATGATTATAAAAACCTTTTGGACATGCGCTGGTTTGGATACTTTAATGGAAACAGGGTGGACTTAAAAGCAGAAAGCCCTACCACACACTACAGGACTATCTGTTAGGATTTACTATGCTGATAATCAGGCCGTCCTTTCGATTCTCAGAAGGGGAGAATCAGGCCCGGGGGAAAAAATGCAAATCGGGTACTGTATACAATTAATGTGCTCACTGGTAGATAAAAGAAAAGCGGCAATCAGTTTTATACTCTAATCTGGGATAAAAAGGCTAAAAACCCCATCTGTTTAGAGCTTCTTTTGATCAATTATAACTGGGAAATAAATTGATTCTAGTCCGGATAACAGCTTTTAAATACTTGTCTTTATTTTGCTACTGTAATGTAATGGGGTTTTGTGTCAATTGTGTTTTCATCATGTAAAGCACTTTGAACTGCCTTGTTGCTAAAATATGCAATACAAATAAACCTGACGACTTTTTTTTATGCACATAATCCTTCATTCAATTTAAGAAGCGTATAAAAGACAAAGGCGAAAACTGAATTTTATCCCTCCCAAAAAACTAATAAACACTCAACCTGACCTAATCATGCAATTTGCATCAAAACAGGCAGACAAGCAAAAACAAAATTAACACAAAAACGGTCCCGAGCCCCAGAAGAGCGAAGAAGGGTGCAAAAAGCGAACCTGTAAGGAGATAAAAAAGTTCTACAGAGAGTCTTTATGTGGTCCGCCAACCAAAGTGTGAACCATTTTCTAACCGTTTGTGTCTAATATTTTATACTCTGCGAGAAACCCCGCTGCATAAAACAGACAAGGTGAGAACAAAAGTTTTGGTTCCATTTTCCTGGTTACCATGGTACCAATGTCTATTCTAATGATCAGTTATCAACAAAGAGAGATGGAAAAAAGAAAAAAAGAAGTGGTAACTGCAACACCGGAGTGAATAGTTCAGAGATTTTCCAAGAAAAGCACTCAGGGGGTTTAGTGAAGGGGAAAGAAAACAATGTTGGACAAAAAATTTTTTTTAAATCACGCTTTGCTGCTGTGCCTTTAAAGGCCAACCAGAATGAAAGGCGCTTTTCATCCTCAGGGAAGATCTGAAGGACAAAACATATCAAACATAAGAAATACAAATACCTATTCTGGTGGTACTTTTACATATGCTACACTACTCTGAGCTTTCCGCTGAAAGTGCTGATGCAAAGCAGGTCAAAACTGGCGACATGAAACGCTAACCTGGGATCTTGGACTAAGGTTGACTTAGCGATACATAAACTGGACACAGCAGCCGCATCACGGTCTGCAGGTTGCAAACAAAGCAGAAGCACTGGTTGATTTTCAAGTGACCGTGCAATTGGAGTGATAAGTTGTTCACCTGGAACCTGGTGCAGATATGTAGATGAGGGCGACTTGTCTATGAAGCACTGGGTGCATGTAAACAACCAGCAACCGAGCTAATGTCTGCGCTACGGTTGGGCGATGTGTTCTCAAATTTATTTTGGGATCTAAACGGAAGCATGTGCACCAACGATATTTATTGCGATACATCTTTTTCCGATGTTTATACAAGTCAAAATTAATGATTTAGAACATTCTCATATACAATGCAGCAGAACCTAAAAAAAAGTATAGAATGTTACTTAAAGAATGGTCACTGTGCAACATTTAACAAGAAAAAAAGTTTTGTTTTTAAGGTGCGTTACAAATCTTTTCCCAAACACCACAGCAGAAAGATCATCATCACAAATAAAGGGTATTTCAAGTAAAATACAAGCCGAATGTTATGAAAACACAAAATTCAAAGTTGTTTTAACTGAAGTGCAAAATGTAAAAACGGAAACAGCATTCATTCCTTCCTCCTGTCCTTTAATATTGCACAAAAATAAAGCTGCACATACAGTGAGGAACATAAGTATTTGAACACCCTGTGATTTTGCAAGTTATCCCACTTGGAAATTATGGAGGGGTCTGAAATTCACGTGCATTTCCACTGTGAGAGACAGCATTTTATAAAGATAAAAAAATAATCAGGAAATCACATTGTCTGATTTTTAAAGAATCTATTTGCATTTTATTGCTGCATATAAGTATTTGAACACCTGAGAAAATCAGTGTTAATATTTGGTACAGAAGCCTTTGTTTGCAATTACAGAGGTCAAATGTTTCCTGTAGTTCTCAAGCAGGTTTGGACACACTGCACCAGGGATTTTGGCCCACTCCTCCACACAGATCTTCTCTAGATCTGTCAGGTTTCAGGGCTGTCGCTGAGCAACATAGAGTTTCAGATATCTCCAAAGATTTTCTATTGGATTTAGGTCTAGAGACTGGCTAGGGCACTCCAGAACCTTGATATGCTTCTTACAGAGTCAATCCTTGGTTATCCTGGCTGTGTGCTTTGGGTCATTGTCATGTTGGAAGACCCAGCCACGACCCATCTTCAATGCTCTGACTGAGGGATGGAGGTTGTTGCTCAAAATCTCACAATACATAGCCCCATTCATCGGCTCCTTAATACAGTGTAGTCATCCTGTCCCTATTGCAGAAAAACATGATGCTTCCATCCCCATGCTTCACAGTAGGGATGGTGTTCTTGGGATGCAACTCGGCCTTCTTTTTCCTCCATAAACAGAGAGTGAAGTTTTGACCAGAAAGTTCAATTTTGGTCTCATCTGACCACATGACATTCTCCCATGCCTCCTCTGGATGGCCATTGGCGAACTTCAGAAGGGCCTGGACATGTGATGACTTGAGCAGGGGAACCTTCGGTGCAATGCATGATTTTAAACCATGACGGCGTAGTGTTCTACCGACAGTAACCTTTGAACCTGTGGTGCCAGCTCTCTTCATATCATTGACCAGCTCCTCCCGTCTAGTTCTGGGCTGATTCCTCACCTTTCTTATCATCATCGATACCCCACCAGGTGAGATCTTGCATGGAGCCCCAGTCCGGGGGAGACAGTCATCTTTAGCTTCTTCCATTTTCTAACAATTGCTCCAACAGGTGATCTATTTTCACCAACCTGCTTGGGAATTGCCCCGTAGCCCTTTCCAACCTTGTGGAGGTCTACAGTTTTGTCTCTAGTGTATTTTGACAGCTCTTTGGTCTTGCACATGGTAGTAGTTGGAGTCTAACTGACTGTGAGGTAGACAGGTGTCTTTAACGAGCTCAGACAGGTGCTACTAATTTAGATTAATAAGTGGAGTAGAGGTGGACTTTTTAAAGGCAGAATAACAGGTCTTTGAGAGCCGGAATTCTTGCTAATGGCCAGGTGTTCAAATACTTGTGTCCAGCAATAAAATGCAAATAAATTTAAAAATTAAGACAAATGTTTTTTTTTTTATGTCCTCTTTCACAGTGGAAATGAACCTACAATGCGAATGTCAGACCCCTCCATAATTTCTAAGTGGGGGAACTTGTAAAATACTTATGTTCCTCAGTGTAACTAAAAAACCAGGGCTGTCTAAATTAACGCGTTAACGAAGGTTGATTAATTTGCTGCATTGCGCTCAGTGCTCATCACGTGAACAGCATGGCAGACCCGAACTGCATCCACGGTTCCACATGAACGTCTCTTATAGAGGGATTATCGACCTATGTCACTCCCTGCTCTACTGGCCGTGTCGTCTGCAGAAAGAGACGCCATCATGTCTTGTGCTGTTGGTTGCACAAATTGCTTTGATAAAAACAAAAAAAACGTGCAAGTTCTATAGTATTCCATCGACTCGCACCCCTTTCAAGGCAAACAAAAGACGTCTTTGGTTGCAGCCATCAGAAGAAGCGATTGGAACGAGCAGATAATTAATGTAACAATCTGCAGCGATTCACTTCATATCAGGTAAGCATCCTTGGCGAACTAAGAAGCTAACATCGCCAACAAGCACTGCAACTGCAAGACAATCGCAAATAATGTGAACCAGAGCTATGTAAAGGGCCGGTGTCCCAATTTTCGTGAGCATCTGCGGTGTTGATAAGCAAATAATCCCTCTGTTGTTCAGAAGAAACAGTCAGATTTCCATTCAGAAAATGTTACCAGTTTGTTTGCCTGAGCAAGCTAGCTAAAAGATAAATAGGGTAAAAGGGCCAAATGTGTAAATGTGATAGTGGAGTCCAAAACAAAAGCTCTATGAATCTCTCGTGTATTTCCTCAAAAAACAAAAAAAGAAGAGCAATGGCATCCAGTTTAGTCCTTCATTTACACAGAAAATGGTACTTTTTCAGTCATATTTAGGAGTTTTGAAATGATCGTGATTGATTCGCAGCTATCGTGTGAGTTAACATTAAGATTTTTTATCGTTTGACAGCCCTACTAGAAACACTTCAATTTCAAAAGCTTTCTTTTCAGTTAAGTTGAAAAAAATGTTAAACGTACAATATAGAGTATAAACACGAACTCTGAGCATTGGTATTTTTCCTCCTTGCCTAACCTGGTAGAAAGCAGGCGCAGCTTGATGACATCATTACCAAACGCAATCATGGTAGGTTCGGTGTAGCCAAAATCTCTACCGTTGGCTAAATTTACATCACTTCTACCTTATACCATTTATATTGCCCACTACTGCTGCTCGACACCTTCACACCATCACAGACACATTTGTCTCCAAGCTACACAACTTCACTCCTCTTCTCTACCCAGTGCTGGATAATCTGGTTCCACATGGTCTAAAACAAAAGAGGCGTTGCAAGGCAGCATGCAAGCCACTGCAAGTTGATCGAAAAGTGTTTGTGGATCCCGTCAGAAAGTACTGCTGCAATAAAAACATGAAAATAAGAAAGTTCTGCCTACTAAACTGTATTAGCAGATAAACGCAACATGTCTGTTTCTTTTTCATTTCTGCACATCATTGTTTACTTGTGCCTTTTCCCCCTGCACCCGACCACATCCACCCTTTGAAGACAAAGTTTCCACCTCTCCAAACCAGACTAAAAAGGGGGCTTAATGGAAATGCGACTGGTGAAAACCTGACAGAGGAGCAAGTTCTCATGCGACTTGAGAAGAATTTCCGAATCTTACACGTGGGACGTCAGTGAAGAACCCGGTGCACCGCTTTTGCAGGGCGCCGCACATCAAAAGGAAGTGTCCAAGTGCTTCGAAACCGCAGGTTTCTAAAAGAGCGCAGCAAGAAAAAGTGCGAGGAGGCTGAGCACACCAGAACGCTCCAACAACACAGGAACAACGCCAGAGTACGCTCAGGAGTTGTTTTTCTTCCCCCCAAAAATAAATCATTAGAAAATGCTTCTAAAAGCAATCTGCATTTAAAAAGCTCTTCTACCCTTCCCAGCAGTTCCCAGGGTTCCTCTTTTCAGGAACAGGAAGGAGCTAGCCTGCAATCAGAAGCAACTTTAGCTTCTGTCTTCACCTTAGACTCATGCAACATTTTTACCGCAACGTGGCATCAACTGGAATCGCTCGACAGTCAGGTTTTTCGGAAGTTCTACTTATGCAAGTCACTGTTATCTTGGGAGATAATCAAAGCTTTCTTCTAAAAAGCATATTTATAACACCCTTGGGTTGCAAAGAATTCTCCACACATGCCCAGACGAGATCCACAAGTGGATTAAAACATTCCAGAGATTGACAAAAGTGGCCACAACACGCTTCACCTGGAATAAAAATAAGCTTTTTCAAACAATATTTGAATATGACCCCCCCTCCAAAAAAAATAATGTTTCCACTCACATATAAACTCAAAGGAAAGTACAGCCCCACTTTGTTTTTTTCACAGCAACATGAAGGGAAATGTTATAATCTTTAAAAAAAAACGGCGAAAGTTTGACCTAGAAAGGAGAGGAGAATCAGATCTGAATGCAGAGAGAAATTCCCCAGCTGCTCAGAACACAACCAGCCACGTGTCTGTTGTTTACGTGGGAACAGAGGAAGTTTAGGTAACGCCATGCAGACCAAACTTGTGCAACATTTATGAAGTCAACGGTTAAAACAAATGGGGGGGATCGCTCTAGGTCAGTTCGCTCGTAGCATTGTCATAAAAAAGGGATGAATACATAAAAAGTCTTTGTAGTATAACACTTTGAACATGAGCTGATGTTAACTGGTTAGTTACTCAGCCTATCTACTACTGTAGCCGGCTACGTAACAACAGTTTTATCCAAATAGGAGTGATGGGGTGGCGCCCATTTTGTTTCCACACGACGGTCGTTTTCACAACCGAACCCATTTCCAAAACAGCCAAATTTGTCGTAACGGTTTCGGGGCCGTATCTTATTAAAACCTTTGGTTTACCAGCAACGAGCCCCTGCTGAAGGCGTCCCGATTCTTCGCTGGTTTAGAGAAAAGAAGAGCTTTTTACACCTAGGATTGGAGATGTGGGAGCCTAAGAACAGAGATTATCATGGCTGAAAATCTAATTAAATATGAAACAAGCATTAAGAATAAACCGATCTACTTGTTCTTTCATGAACTTGTGGTATTAAAAAGAAACCTAATTTGAATGTTTAGTGGTCTTTCTTTGCTTGCTCACCTGGTTTAAACTTCCCTCGCGTTACATGAGCACGCAAACATCCGGACTCTGACCCGCTGAGAAAGATAACCAGTTTCAGAGTAGCTGTAAAGGCAATCTGCAAAAGCAGATCTCTTAAACAAACCCAGAGTTTGCACTAATAAGAACAACGGCTGGTCATTCTTGACCCGTCAGGTCCAGATTTTAAACATCTTGCTCCGACTTCCTCCCAGTCAAAACCATGACTGTCAGGTTAATTGGTTTCTGTAAATTGTGCTTAGGTACAACTGAGGACATGGTTGTTTACACGCACATCTAACTCTAATTTTGGCACTAATAGCTTTAACAGAAATGGAGTCTTTATCCCAGTTTACATGTCACTCAGAAAAATCGAATTACTGAATGAAGTGCGCTCGACCCCGCGCCGATAGGTGGTGACTAGGGATGTGTATTGGTAA